>BPTQ01000004.1:228787841-228989072 GCA_019973895.1 Chrysanthemum seticuspe
TTTTTCTTTTTCTTCTGACTTCTTGTTGACAGTGAACAAAATCTGGAAAGAAAATTAAAAGAACATTAGCATATTCAATCTATCTAAAGCTCACCTAGTTATAACTAAATGCAGAGATTAAAACAAGCACAAACACAGAATCAATAAGCACAATTTTAATACAGTGTTGAACTCAAAATGAGATAACAAAGTGCATTCAGAACTTACATATATCCTAGCCACAATGGCTTGCCAATCACAAGTAACCTCCAACCTATTATTTTCAACCCCAAATTGTGCTAACTTAACCCAAATCTAACTTATTAGCAGCAATCCAGATCAATTCTAACCATTATTCTGACTTGTTGACTTTATTTGACTTTTTTAGAAAATTAAGCAAACAGACAGGAAACTCTACCAATTCACTTTAGTAACATTGAGATAACTTAACTAAACTAACTTGATTAATCAAAACAGATTTAAACTTGATATTGTAACAAGAACAAAAATGGCGGGAAAACTGGATAAGCAGGAAACAGAGAATTGATGAAAAAGAACTTCTAAATTAAACTATAATTAACTTGTATAAGACAAATAACTTGAAACCCAGAAAGATTGTGCATTCAAAACTAGAAACGATTACAAGAAAATTAAAAGAAAGGTCTAAAACAAGTGACAGTTGTTCTTCAGTCTTCTTTTTCTTTTTATAGTGCTCCACTAGGGTTTCTGTGATCTCTCCTTGGCCATTGGATTGGGTGGAATTGATCTTGACCTTTGATTGGAATTTGGCGCCAAAAAGATATAGCCACTGGTTCTGATAGCTTGGACAGGGAAAGGAGCATTTAATGCATTTGGTTTGTTGTGGAGGTGGAGGGGACAAGGGATGGTGAAGGTTAGCTGGAGGTGAGGGGTGGTCTGAATTTGCAGAGTTGGTGAAGAAGGTGGGTTGGAGGGAAAACGTTGTGGGCGGGGAGGTTGAGTCAAACCCAGTTTGACTGGGTTTTATTAATAGGCAGGGTTCAAGTTGGGGGGTCACGGGTAGATTTGGCCGGGGGTCAAGGCTCAAGCAAGGGATGGTTCAAGGGTCAAGTGTTAATAACAAGGACCAAACTTGCAATTCCACAAAAACCAAGGGACCGAAACTGTAATTTTCCAAAATTTATTATAAGGACCACTTTTGACAAGTTTGAATTACCAAAGGACTAAAAATATTAATTTTCCAATTTAAAATGTCTAGGGGTAAATTCTGTCAATCTTTGAAACTTCAGGGACTAAAGTTGCCATTTTGCAAAACTGAACTTTATAAGGGTAATTTTGACAACTTGAAAATCCCTGAGGGCCTTTTATGAAAAATTAACTTGTTTTGAATAACCAGGGACTAAATTTTGACAATTATTGCATAAAATACAGTCTGAATATTTTTTCTGTCTTTTTGAGACTTTTCAAAGTGTTTTTGACTGTTTTTGCAGTGTAGATGGAATAAAAATGATGAGTATTTAGACACTCATCAATTAACATTTTCTAAAATTATCATCCTCACTTCCTAATCAATTTGTGTAGATAAAACATTTTAAGGAAGGATGAGGTTTTCACAAGTTTGCTCCCCCTCAATATGTGCCTCGAAACATGAAAGAGTTTGCACATATTAGAGGGAACCTGCACTTAGAGACAATTCAGTCACGTTTCAATAATTTTAGGTTTAAAATAGATGCTCCCCCTCAACATGTGCATGGAAAATTTGAAATCGTTTGTCACATGTGGGGAGGAGAGCTTGTACACCCTTATAAAACCATTTATCGAATTATCAGTTTAAATCTAATTTAAATCACAAATTCTCCCCCGATCACAATTTTCAAATCATTCGAGATTTGTGATCTCTTGTGGATTTAAATTGATTTTGAAAGCTTTTAAGGAGAATTGTGACTTGATTATGAAAACTTTTTAACTGATAAGGATCGAATTTTGAGACTTTAGACTCCAAAGATTAAACATGCTTGAATATCTTTTGAAAACTTAATAATAACCATGGTCTGGTACCATTGTTTGAAAAATACACTTTTTAATTTAATTGAAAAATCATTCTCCCCCTCAATCAATGACATAAGTTGTTGATTGAGAGATAGATATTTATGACAACTGTTAAGTTGAGATGATTTTCAAAAATAGAGTCCGAGTAATTTTTCAAAGCAATTAGTTTTCATTAGATAGTAAGAAATTGTATTTATAGAATCAGAGCATGAGATTTGAAAAACCAGATATAGCATGGCTCTGTTCTTTCTTTGAAAACAGGTTACTGCCTGAAATAACAATAAACCACCATTTTTCTCCGCCTCATTTTTTTTTTTTTTTTAAACAAAAACTATATGCATTCGAAGAACATCTAAAAACCCGTGACATTCTTTGAATGTCAGCACAAAGTCAGTAGATGATATCGAATAAGGAAAAACATGACATAATAACAATATTTTTGGAATTTTTCAAGATTTTCTAATTTTTATGGATTTTTGAAAATTTTATATTTTATATTTTCTTTTTGAGGGTTTTTCAAGTTTTGTATTTTGCTTTTTGAATAAATATATACAAGAGATAGATGAATAAAGACCTTTACTCCTCGTCTTCTTCTTGAAGACGCTTGAGTGTTTCCGGTTGTAGACTCTTTAGACCAAGACGTGGAAGGATAAACTCAAAACGTTCTCTAGGAAGAGCTTTAGTGAAGATGTCTGCTAACTGGTATTCAGTCCTCACAAAATAGAGTTCCACCACACCTTTTTCCACTTGTTCCCTGATGAAATGATGTCGAATGTCGATATGCTTTGCTCTTGAGTGTTGAACGTTGTTGCATGAGAGAGCAATAGCACTTTTATTATCACAGTACAGAGGGATTTTGTTGAATTCAAAGCCATAGTCAGATAATTGGGATCTCATCCATAGGATTTGAGCACAACAAGATGACATGGCTATGTATTCAGCCTCTGTAGAGGAAATAGAAGTACTCATTTGCTTCTTTGAAGACCAGCTCACAAGCTTATCACCCAAAAACTGAGCACCTCCAGACGTACTTCGACGTGTATCTTGACAACCTGCATGATCAGCATCTGCATAGGCAGTTAGTGACGTACCGGTGTCCTTCGGGTACCATAGTCCCATATTGATGGTTCCTTGGAGATACCGAAAGACCCGTTTAACCGCTTTAAGGTGCTTTTTAGTAGGCTTAGACTGATATCTAGCACACATGCACACAGCGAACAGGATGTCTGGTCTACTAGCTGTGAGGTACATCAGGGATCCAATCATACTACGATATTTCGTTTGATCTATCATGATCCCTGAGTGGTCCTCATCCAGCTTGGTTCGTTCAATCATAGGAGTGTCAACAGGGTCACTAGAATCAAATCCAAATTTCTTTAACATCTCATTTGCATATTTAGATTGATTTATGAAAATGCCTCCGGGACTTTGTGAAATTTGTAATCCCAAGAAAAATGACATTTGTCCCATCATTGACATTTGAAATTTGGAACCCATTTCATTTGAAAAACGATCACATTCATTGGGGTCAGACGAGGCAAATATGATATCATCAACATAAATTTGAACGTGAATTAAATGTTTGCCTGACTTTCTGGTGAACAACGTTGGATCAACTGCTCCTTTGCTGAATCCGGTAGATAGAAGAAACTTTGATAGCGTATCATACCATGCCCTCGGAGCTTGCTTTAAACCATAAAGAGCCTTCTTCAAACGATAAACATGAGTAGGATGCTCTGGATTCACAAAGCCTTCAGGTTGGCTGACGTAGACGACCTCTTTAAGATCTCCGTTAAGAAATGCGGTTTTAACATCCATCTGATAAACAACCACGTTCTTGCTAGCAGCATTAGCCAAGAAGATTCTGATCGCCTCGATACGAGCAACTGGAGCAAAAGATTCCTCAAAGTATATCCCTTCTTCTTGACGATAACCTTTAGCCACTAACCTAGCCTTATTTTTCAAAACATCACCATGCTCATCAAGCTTCACTTTGAAGATCCACTTAAGTGCAATGATCATAGCACAATCTGGAGCTGGTACTAATTCCCATACATCTAATCGATCAAACTCATGAATTTCATCTTGCATGGCATTGAACCAGCTGTCTTCATTCATAACAGTTTTAACATCTTTAGGTTCGATCTTTGAGAGTACGGAGTTAAAGAAGCACCATAAGGCATCAGTAGCAAGCTGTTTACGAGTGGATACTGGACGAGAAGGGTTTCCAATGATGTTATCCAATGGGTGATCATGTGTCCATTTTCTAAGATGTTCATGTGGTTGTGGTTGTGGAACCGAAGTAGCAGAGTCGATGTCTCCTGATGAAGATGGTTCAGATGATGATTCAGGAGCAAATATATTTTCAAATGGAGCATCTTCGGGAGTAGCAAAGGGATTAACTTCATCCTGTGAATCAGAAGCATTTCCATGATGTACATTGGATGATTGAAGATTTGTTGATGAAACAGATTGATCAGCAGCAGGCGCTTCTTGGCTTAATGACATAGAAACTGAAGGATTGACTTCATTGACAGAGATAGAAGCAACCTCTATTGAAGGAGTTGACAATTCAGTAGCACTTGGCTCACAGTCTTCATCAAACATAGGATAAAACAATTTCTTCAAATCATCTTCAGATGGAGGTACATATGGAGTTGCTGGAAAAGAGTTTGGTACAAGAGATGAACCAATGGGACTGTTTTGAAGTGCGGGTCCTGAATTGGATTGTCCAGGAGCCATTTGACCGGTCAGCTCATCAAACGTAACGTGAATAGTTTCCATGATATTTCGGGTCCTCTTGTTGTAGATTCGGTATCCTTTTCTGTTTGGTGCATATCCTACAAAAACTCCAATGTCTGCCTTAGCTCTTAGTTTACCTAAATCTTGACCATCATTCGTAGGATAGCACAAAGCACCAAATACACGAAGGAATGAGAGATTAGGTTTTCTGTTGTGAACAAGTTCATATGGAGTTTTTCCATGAACAGTGTGAATCAGGGATCGATTTTGTGTGTAGCATGCAGTGGCAATGGCTTCACCCCAGAGAAACATTGGAACCTTTGAGTAAATCAGCATTGTTCTTGTGGCTTCCACAAGAGTTCGATTTCGTCTTTCAACTACACCGTTCTGTTGAGGAGATCGTGGAACACTTCTTTGATGACTGATTCCCACACTTTCATAAAATTCACTAAGTTGTTTGTTAACAAACTCAGTTCCATTGTCTGTTCGGATGATTCTGACAGTTTTTTTAAGACGAACCTGCAGCTGTTTGATGAGTTTGATGATGATATCTGGAGTTTCATCCTTTGTCCTTAAGAACTTAACCCAGGTGAATCTAGAGTAATCATCAACCACAACTAACACATATTTCTTCCCAAATATATTCTGCACTCTCATGGATCCACATAAGTCCATGTGAATTGTATGAAGAACTTCTGTAACAGAGTTTGTAGGTTTGGGTTTATGGGCATACTTCTTGCTTTTTCCCAATTGGCATGCTGAACAAAGATGATCCTTTTCATACTTAAGTCTAGGTAAACCTAAAACTAAGTCCTTTCTGGAGAGATCATTGATGGTGCCGAAGTTCAAGTGATTGAGACGACGATGCCATAACCATGACTTTGTTTTGAAGCCTTTGACAACAAGCAAATTGGAGAAGACTTCATCATATCATCGATAGAGATGGTGTATAGATTTGAACCACGTGTTCCTCTTAAAAGTTCCTTACCATCAAGTTCTCTAACGAAACAGGTATGTTTTCTGAAGGCTACTTCTAGATCAGAATCGCAGAATTGACCAACAGAGAACAAGTTATGACCAAGACCTTCCACATAATACACTCTGGAGATAACACTTTCACCAACAACATAATCTCCATAGCCCATAATTGCACCGAAATGATCGTTTCCGAATCTAACAGTCCCGATGAATTTGCTCATGAAGTTCATGAGCCGCGACCGGTTTCCAGTCATATGCTTGGAACAGCCTGAGTCCAGGTACCACAGAACGATTTGAACGATCTGCAGTTGAACACAGACAAGAATGGATAACTGGATAATTGGGATCCCCATGCAAGAATGGGTTCCATTTGGTTAGTAACAGTGATTGGAACACCCACATCAGAAATAGAAACATTCATATCAGACATAGAAGCAGTGGAATCATTATGAATAGAAGCAGTACTAGTGTCCGTATTTGCCCTATTCAAAGTATGTTCACTTCTTAAGGGAATATTTCTACCAGTAGGCATCCATTTTTTAGAGGGCATTGTCTGATTAACCTTATGGCCAACAGGTATCCATTGATAGCCTATCTTACTAAATGTTCTTCCTATGGGCTTCCACTGTTTTCTAACTTTCTTTCGCCTTTGCCTTTTTGCCTTCTTAGCATGATATTTTGCATTAACACTATTGACTGGGGATATGACAACATTAGACAAAGCATTCACACCACATTCATGATTAGTAACAGAATTCAAGCAGACATCTTTACAAGGTTTGCAAATAGTATCAGAATTTGAATTAATTATAGTACGCCTATGGCTAATACTAGAATCAACACGATTCGTTTTATTTGACTCAAACTTAAAGTTCATAGGTTGATCTTCTACTTTCTTCCAATGCACATTCTTAGCTTGCGAGGTCCTATCATTCCTTGTATTGTCTTGAGACTTTGACCTGCTCGCTTTAATGTCACTGTTAACTCCTGTAGAGGGAATGGGAACATTAGTTGGTTTTGCTAATTTATGCAGTTCCTGTTTAGATGTGTTGGGATCTGAACTATTTGAAGGCACATTAAAGTTCACTCTCTTAACAGTAGAAGTGCTGGGATTTGAACTCCTAGAGGGCACACTCGAGTTCACATTCTTAGCACTAACAGATTTGGAATCTGAACTACTTGAAGGCACACTAAGGTTCACGTTCATAACATTTGGCATTGAATGACTTACATGCTTGGCACTAGGCATTGAACAAGGTATCAAGGAATTGACTTGCTCACCTAAGGTTTTAGGGCATATTGTAATTAAGCATTCTAGAAGTTCTTGAGATCGTTTGGCATATAAGCATGCATGACCAATTGCATTATCAAGTGGTTTCTCTAACTTATCCTCTTCTACAATCTCACGGAGACATTCTAGGCTGTCCTTAAGATATGAGAAATATGTTTGAATTGCCAGTTTGTTATTCCTAAGATGAGGAGGAACATATTTCACAGACAAAGCATATTTATTACAGACATGCCCCTTTGAAGCACCATTCTCCCCATTGGTCATTGGCATTTTCCCTTTTACCTGACTCTTAAGATTCTCAATTTCCTTTTTCAACGAGGTTATTTTTTCGTTATTTTTGTTACGAGTGACTTTAATTGACTCAAATAACTCATTGAAATGACGTTTAACCTTTTCATTCTCTTCTAGAAAACTTTCATTTTCCTTTTGTAAGGCATTAACCAAGTTTTGAAGATGAAAATTTTGAGAATTCTGAGAATCTAAAGGAGGAGGCATTTGGGAGCCAGTCATATTGTTCTGTTCACCCTTTAATTGAGAGATTTGGGCTTTCAACTTTTTGATCGTGTTACAGTGAGCTTGAATCTGTTCGTCACGTTTGTTTAGTTCAAAAACTGCATCAAACTCTGGAACATCCGAGGATATCTTGATGTTTGAGGTTTTAACATTTTCTTTAAGATGTTGATATTTTAGTTGCAAGTCAAAATGTTCAACTTCTAGCTTAGAAAAATGTTTTACCAAATTATCGTGATCATCCTGTTCAATTTTATCACTTAGTTTAGAGTTTTTGATTTCAAGTTCAATGACACGATCATGGGAGACTTTCAACGCAACAGATAATTCATGAAATTGAGAAGCAGTAATAGAGCAATTAGTAGCAGTATAAAACACATATTGAGAGATACATTCAGAGATCAGATTCTCATTTAAGGTATGCAAGTTCTTCCTCTCAATTTCATTATATTTTAATGCCCGCTCATAGTCACTAACTTCAATTATCATTGCATCAAATTATTTTTCCATCCCTTTAATATCTGTATCCATCCCCTTTTTAAGACTCTCAAAGTGATATTTTAATTGTTTAAAGAAAGGCATGACTTCAGTTAAATAACATTCTTTTGTTTGTTCAAAACCCCTTTCCCCTTTCAGTTATCCCAGTGGGTGTGATTCTTTTCTTACAAGTTTTCTCAAAATCAACAAATAATTGAAAGATCACATATTGACTGATTAAGGTCTTGCTCTTAGTGGCAATAGTTCTAGGAACTAAATGCATTGGTGTATTGGGAGGATACACAGTCGCTGCAGGCATTCTCCTAAGGGGAGGGTTTGTTTCAACAATATTTTCAGCTTTTTGCTTATCTAAGTCCTTTTTCCAAAACACTTGTTCAGGTGTTAACAAAGTTTGAGGCTTAAACTTGTTTAAGGAAATCCAATTTCCTTTTTGTAATCATGGGGTTTGATCATTATGTTATTCTTTTTACATTCAGGATCATCTAGCTTCTTATTCATTTTCTCCCTAGATGCATCATCTAATTTTCTATCTTCCTCAGTGCACTCAACGCAACTAGGTTTCTGTCTAGGCTTAAGGATTTCATTACCATCATAAATTACATTTTGAGCTGCTTTAGATATCTTTCCGTACTCAGGGTTGGGTTTATCTATGATGGGAACACTATGCTTATCGCTTAAAACTCTATGCTTAGTGACCATGTGAGCAGTTTGAATGGTATTCCCTTGTACGTACAACTTATTTTCAAGCTTGTTTTTCAAGGTTTTTAGATTAGAAAAATCATTCAAAAGTTTTGATTCCTTAGCACAGAATTCTTGCTTAAGCATTTTAACATTTTCTTGAAGTTCTTGTTTTTGCTTAGCAGTTTTAGAAAGCTTTTCTTGTAAGGAGGTTAACTCATGTTTTAATACTTATTCTCTAAACTTACTTTGTTTAATAGTTGTACGCATTTGGTCATCCATCTCCTGCTCACGAGTGGTTAACTCAAACTTAGCTCGTTGTTCATAAATAGCAACACGTTCTTTATAAGCATTAAGTTCAGAGATAACAGAATCATCAGGGGCACATGCAGTGTATTCATCAAAATCATAGTCATTGTTGACTGCAGAAGATGCATCACTTGGTACAACTTCACTTTCACTTTGTTTCACATATTGATCATATGGGACAACATTGATATTACCCATATTTTCAATATTTGATTCAATAGTTTCAGTTGTTTGTACTTTGTCATGCATCTTTTGCACCTCAGCATCATCGTATAGTTTTAATACCTCTGAGATGAGTTTGTATTTGGATGGGCCAGCTTGTGGTGAAGATGAGACCTTAGGAGAAACCATTGGAGAAATGATAGCCATAAAAATTGTGTGTGCAGTAGGTCCATCATCCACATCAGAGTCGTATGCATCACAATCAGCGACTTGAAAGGCATTATGATGATTGTGACCTATCTCTTGAGTTGGCTGCTCATCCACATCTGCATCATAGGTCTTTGCATTGCCCTCAGCAAGAAACAACAACTCCTCTTCATCCAAAGCAGCACCATTATCCTGAGCTTGTACAAGCAGCATCTTATCTCTGAAGTATTCTGCATTCTGTGGACGTTTTGGAGATGTGCAGTTCCTAGCAATGTGTCCTTCACCACCACAGTTGTAGCATTTGATTGGTTTAGCTTGTCCTTGATTTCCATTCCTTCCCCGATTCTGATTTGCTACATATCCTCTACCAGCTCCACCTCTTCCTTGTTCGTACTGCCTTTCTTGAACTGGCTGCACCATAACCTTCCCATCTCTGACAGTGGCTTGATTGTGTGGATTGGATGCAGTTCTGAGATTGTTGTTGGTGTGTGGAAGAGAGTTCATGTTTTGACTAATCAGGAGAGCCAGTTGATTAATGAAGTTTCCCACGTGTGCATCAGCATCAGCTTGTTTGAACATAGGATCAGGAATGAGTTTATGATTACCATTACCCATAGGTATGACTTGAGATGCCTTGGTGGTAATACCAACATTGGTGTAGAAAGCTGTAGAATCATTAGGTGAGCTTGATTCTCCCTGATTGGTTTTGAACTGCTCCAGAATCCTTTTCTCAAACATAGCATGCCTCTCATTCTGAAGAAGGAAAGCATAGAGTTGCTCATAGTTAGTATTCTTCAATCCTTTGGTTAGCTTCACAGAGGTGACAAACTTGTGCCATTCGGGATTCAGGTTGTTCACAAACTTTGAGTTCAGCTGAATGTTTGGCATGGTCATTTTGATGTTCCTCATATCGTTCACAAGCTTATGGAATCTCACATAGTACTCATAGACACTCTCATCTGGTCTCATCTTGAAGTGCTCAAAGTCATCATATAGTTGTGATTCTCTGTCTTCAATAGTTAATTCAGAACCTGAGAGAAACATCTTGACATTATCCCACACTGCCTTGGCTTCGGTGTTGTGATTGATCAGCTTGTAGATATCCTTTGGAAGACCTTGAAGTATGATGTTAGAAGCCCTGATATCAACATCGAATCTCTTTTTCTCCTTATCATCGAGCTCATCATATATCTTTGGTCTGTCTATTCCATATATCATTCTTCCATCAATTAAGTCTCTAGTAGTCTCAACCCGATAAGGTCCTTCATCGATTGACTTGAGAATGTTGACCCCATTTTCCTTTCCAAGACAGTACAGTCTGATTCTTTGAGCCCATGAATCATAATCAGTTCTGTCAAGCATAGGTGGACAAGTATCTGACCCTGCTGCTTGAACGTCCTCAGCTACGGAAGAAAAAATAGTAGGAACGATGTTTGCCATGATTACAAGTTCTACGGGATTTTACAATTCTTTGATTAAACCGGGAAATTGATTCTTTCACGGGATTTTACTAAACCAAAAGAACAGCCATAAGAATGTATCACGAAGAAGTGACAAGTAGCAAAACACACAACTCGCTTAGTTATCAACTCGCTAAACAACCAACTCGCTCAAGGAGACAACTCGCTTAAGGAATCAACTCGCTAAATAGCTAAGTCGCATTAGCATCAACTCGCAACACTGTCAACACGCTTAATGGAACAAGTCGCTAAATAGCTAACTCGCTTTAGTATCAACTCGCAAGACACACAACTCGCTTAGAACCCAAGTCGCATGAAAATAAACTCGCTAAATAGCCAAGTCGCATATACTAACTCGCATACAGAAACAAAGCAACTCGCTTTGAAGAAAAACAAGTCCGAGACTCAACTCGCTTCGTCCTATCTTCACAAATAACCACTTTATCAATCAAAAACAACCAAACCACAATGATTTAAGCCTTCCAATTCAAAACATAAACACATATGATGATCCTAAACACAAAAGTACAAGCAAAATTCAAACTTTAACACTAGAATTTGTCCAAGTGAATCCAACTCTTCTAAACACTTAATACCCCAAAAACCTTATGAAATCCACCAAAACAAAGAGCATGAAAGATGAGTGATCAAACCATGGCTCTTGATACCAATTGTAATAAATAGGATTTCATAAACATACTAAACCATAATCCAAGTTGGCGTATAAAAGTGTTAGAGAGAGAAAGTTCTAGAGAGAGAAATGGAAGAGAGTTGGGAACTATGTGAAACAAAGAAAAATAGTATTGAAGCTCCAACCCTCTACCTTGGGAGGTAGAGGGTATTTATAGTGTCTTACAAATAAACGCCACCTACGGGCTGTGGATCAGGCATACAGTGGGTAAAGACCCGTCCGTCCTCCACGGTGTTACTTAACAAACTACTAACTAACATATCATAACTACGACTACGAGCTTTCTATTGAATGCTTATACTTGAGGTGACCGACTCTTTAATGACTGAATTTTCTAATTCCTAACAGTAATAATACTTTCTTTCATAGATCTGTAAAGGGAATAATGCAGCAAAATAGAGTAAAAGTGATATGTGATGAAGAGGGTAACAAACATGAGGGTAATGCTGTTGCTGAGCAATTTGTCCTTCACTTTTAGAAGTTTCTTGGTAAAAAAATTGATGTGGTTGAGTTAAGGGATAGTAATGATTTGTTTCCAAGAAAGGTTAGTCAAGAAGATGCAGAGTTGATGACTAAGAGTGTTACTGAGAAAGAGATAAAAGATGCTCTATTCCAGATTGGGAATGAAAAGGCTCCTGGACCTGATGGTTTTACTACTCTGTTCTTCAAAAAGTCATGGGATACTGTGGGAAAGGATATTGTAGAAGCTATTCAGGAGTTCTTTTTAACTGGTAAGTTACTAAAAGAAATAAACTCAACTGTCATTTCCTTGGTCCCCAAAATTTCAATTCCCAATAAGGTGTCTGATTTTAGGCCCATTGAATGTTGCAATGTCCTTTACAAATGTACAAGTAAAATTTTGACCAATAGAATTAAGCCTATTCTGAATAAGTTGGTTAATAAGAACCAAAGTGCTTTCATCCCTTTTAGGCAAATTCAGGATAATATTCTGTTATCACAAGAAATTCTTAAGGGGTATGATAGAAAGGGTAGGCCAAAAAGGATTGCTTGCAAAGTAGATATCCAAAAAGCATATGATACTGTAAATTGGAAATTTTTGGAAGGATGCTTGCAGAAGTTTGGTTTCCCTGATCAAATGGTTAAATGGATAATGATATGTGTGTCTACTCCTACCTTTTCTATTAGATTGAATGTGGAAAGTTGAGGTTTCTTTAAAAGTGAAAGAGGATTGAGGCAGGGTGATCCTATATCCCCTTACTTATTCACTCTAGTTATGGAAGTGTTTACACTCATAATGGATAGGAATTGTGGAAAACTAGAAGGGGGGTTGAATAGTTTTGCCAATTAAAACTTCCTTTTAAACTTATTTAGATCGACTTATGTCAATCTATTTGGATGTGTGTGTTGGATGTTGATAAACAAGCATATAAAGGTATGTAATGAAAAGATAAGAGTAAGAAGCACAAAACCACAACGCGAGTATTTATAGTGGTTCGGCTACAAGGACACCTTCCTTGCCCTACTCCACTCCCCGAGTCACCTACTCAAGAGTTCGTAATCACTACACCAATCTCCTTATGGCGGAGAAGCCTTCACAACGTCGCCTACCCTTTTTCCGGTGCTAGGCTAACCACCGGGTTCTTTCACTCCAAGGTGAACCACACCTACACAACGTCGCCTACCCTTTATCAGGTACTAGGCTAAGTACCTAGTTCTTTCACTCCAAGGTGAACCACACCTACACAACGTCGCCTACCCTTTATTAGGTACTAGGCTAAGCATCTAGTTCCATTGCAATGGAGGAACTACTACCCAACATTACACCAACGACTAATCCCAAAGGAGATCCACTCCTTTTTACAACATCATCAAGGATATCAATATCCTTGGATCTAGTACTAATCTATCTTGTACATCGAAACACACCATATCGAATGTACATATAAGGCACCTTTCACTAATGCCTTTTACTAGATCTTCAAGACACCCTTCACTAATGTCTTGTGTCTTGACTTCTAAGCACCCTTCAATAATGCTTCTAGTCTTGACTTCTAAGCACCTACTACAAGTGCTTATGATATGGACGATAGATACCCTTCACTAATATCTTCGTCTTGACACTTGAGACACCTTTCACAAATGTATTCAACACTTCTTAGGAGAAAAAAAACAATCATCAACAAGAAGACTTCAGTATTCTTGATGATGAGGAAGCATGGCAACTCATGGACTTGAGCTTGCTCGACTTCAAAGGTGGTGATCTTGCCTTTAAGAGGAACCTAGAAGATCACACAAAAGCAAAACTACAAACATAGATCTCTTGGATCTGAGGTTAGAGAGTTTTTAACTCTAGGGGAAAGTATGTTAGAAAGGGGTGAGTAATAATGAAGAAATGGCTCACTATTTATAGAAGAAAAAATTTACTGTTCCCCGGATCCCACGGATCCCTCCCACAAGGGATCCGTCTAGCGTAAAGCTAGGGATCCGTGGGACGCTCCTCTTTACCCATGGGTATTTTGGTTATGGGTCGTGGGTTGATCCATGGGTCTTTATCTAGATACAATGTATCTCTTGAGTGCAATGCACCTAGTCACATGGGTATGGGTCAAAACCATGGGTTATGGATATTATCCATATATGATATAAGCATGATGTCATGCAATGGGTTATGGGTCAAGCTCCATGGGTCATGGGCTTTGGGTTGTACCCAGCTACATTCAATGTATTTGCCCAATGGGTTATGATACTTAAGTTTCTACCCATTTATATTACCCAATATACTACATACTAGTTATGTGTATATTTTACCCAAATATGTAAACACTAGTTGTTGTACATATGTAATATTAAATCATAAAATCACTTATACTTGTTTTAGTGTTTTATGTGAAAATGTGAATATGTTAGAAACTATTAGTTCAAACCATTTACGTATTTTATTTGTTTCGTTAAAATGATTTTACGTTTGTTATCGACAAAACATTAGAAGATCGTAAAATATAAATAAACGTTTTTACGGCTTATTTGTATTAACAATCTCCCCCTTTTTGTTGATGACAAAACATAAAATTATTTTAAGGAAAAGCTAAAATTCGTAAAAGTTTGAATTTGTAGTTTTTACTTTCTTCTCCCCCTTTTTGTCGAAACAAAAAGAGCTTCGAAAGGAAACTAACACATTGTTTTAGGAAAAACATGTGAAAGAAATAAAAAGAAATAGAGACCAAGTAACGGGAAAAGATCTCATCTTTACTCCGCTTTGACGAGTCCATCCCTATGTAAGGTCATCAAGAGACTAATTCTAAGCTAGTTTATTTGCAGCTAAGTTTGCAAAAGATTTCGTCTATGTGACGAATGTGCTCCCCCTTGTTGACAAACTTTCAACATGTTGACAATGATAACAATCTTTGTCATGGCTAGGTAGTGGTGGTGGAAGAAATGAAATGACTTGATGCGAAGGATCAAGTGAGGCGGCTTGTGGAGCCTCAAACGACGGAGGGATTGGTGGAGGCGCATTTGAGAATGGCTCGACCAAGAATGATGGTGGTGGTAGAGAAGTGTCAACTTACATATGGTCGGGTGGTTGACTTTGATGATTTCTCATAATCCAAATGGGATTATATGATGGAAACGGCGAAAAGGAAGCCGGAGCTAATGTTGACTCAACACCTTGATTTTGTACCATTATTCCTCCTAATGAGGAGAATGTTGTCGGCGGAGGAGGATGAGACGGCCTAGGAGGTAAATCCTCTAAATTGTAGAGGTGTGGTGATGATAGTGGAGATGTAAAAGAAATAGCTCTAGGAACCAATGGTGATGGTGTAGTGGAAATGATATTGTTTGGCCTAGGAGGTATGGTGGTGTTTGGCAGAGGTAGTTTTGTGGGTACTATCCTTTTAGGAATTGGTTTGATTGGTTGAGAAAATATCCTTGTATTTGTTGGCTTGACCGGAGATGATTTGGTTGAAGAGATTTCGTGTACAACACGACCAATTTTCTTGGGTGGTTCTTTGGTGGATAAGTTACTACTTGGAGTTTTCCTCATGATGAGATGATTTCAAGAAGTTTGTAAAGGTTTCTTATGTGCTGAAAATTAGGATGAAGGTGATGACTATGGAAGTCCTAACAATGTGGTTTATAAAGCAAGAGATTTGGCAAGTGCATTTAAGCCTTAAGCCACTAAAATTCATTGGAATATGATTATTAACATGTACAATAGTCAAATTCAGAGTTTGTACTGATCTAGGAACTCATTTAAGATGAGATGGAGTGTTTGAGTTAGAAAGATGAGTTGAAATGATTGTTTTAGCAAGGTTTGACATAATCTGTCATCCGGATCCCACGGTTCCCTCCTCAGAGGGATCCGTCTAGGCTAATCCTAGGGATCCGGCTCTCAGCAGTTATGAAAGAGTAGAAATGATGTTTCTAAGATCTAAGATCTATATCACCTTGAGTGTTTCAGTCCTCCTAAGTGTCTTAAATGAAGGGGTGCTTAAGTACTTGAAGGTAATGAGTGATGTAGCTTAATGATTGCCTTTTATGGAAGGAATTGGAACTTTCATGAGTACCAATGAATGAACAAGGATGACACTAAAGATGAGAGTGTCAATTGAAGCTAAATGATCCTAGAGATCAGATAGTGACTTAGATTAATCCCTTGGAGAATATCCTAAAGGCTTAAGATGGAAAAAACTAGAATTTGATCTATTTTGATCAATTTTGTCGTAAGGATGATTATGATCCATTTTGCTATAAGAGGTTTCCAACGTTTAGATATGAGAGATCATGTGAAAAATGATGTGTGAGCTTGAGAGCGGAAGTGTAATGAATTAAAGTGAAACGATAGATCTACAAGCGTCTTTGAGTGTGATCTAGGTGAGTTATGTGTGAGTAGGAAGGATCTACTTAACTTGATAAGGACTTAATTTGCCTTAAGATACTATGTCTAGCTTAGTGTGAGGTGTTCTAAGGATATGTTTGAAATACAATGCTTGCAATTGCATTTTCTGTTTGTCGGATCCCATGGTTCCCTAAGTGTAGGGATCCGTCTAGCACAAACTTTGGGATCCGTCCATCTGCTAAGCAGAACCTTTACTAAAGGTATGCAATGATCTTGACAATGCATTATATTCCAAGGTTAGTTTAAAAGGGATTCTAATACTAAGATATTAAATGTAAGATGTTTTATTTCATGAACGAAGTTGGATTACATTGATAAAGCACGAGTCTAAGAGGATTGATCCTATTTGAAATATTACTAAGTTCTTTGAGCGTTTTCGCTAGAAGGATCGTCACGTGGTTGATGAGTGTTGGTGGAGTCAAGAATGAAGAAAGTCTTCATGAGAGATATGTTTAGCGGTTCCATCATCTTGTTCACAAGTACGTACAAAGGACTTTGAAATTGAGGATGAAAGTGCATAACGTTATGATAAAGGCGCGTCAAGAACATTCCATAAGGGATGAGTTTATTCTTGGAGCCTTGAAGATTTACAATTCGCCTTGCGAAGAAGTAGGCGAGATTGTATGGTTGTTGTGTTAGCAAACAGTACAACATGTGAGCACAACAAGCGGGAAGGATTTCTCGATTTCCCCTAAGACTCCAAACATTCTCACACAGGATGAGTACAAGAGGCTTGTACTCTTCTCGGATGTCCCGTGTGAGGATAATGTTTGGATCGGAGTAATATGGTCGAGGTTTGCATATTATGCGATTTAAATCTTTCGGGGAGGGTATGTGTGAACAATATGGACTATTTTCTTCACGAAAGTTGAAGAGAGAATCAAGAGACCAATCTTCGGTGAAGGTACATTGTCCGTGATTTGGAATCCGGAGGATGTGAGCAAAATGCCCAAGGGTTAAAGTAAACTTTTGGTTTTTGATATAAAACCAAAGAGATAGAGAGCGATCCTCGTTACGAACGAGTTCAACTTGACGGAAGAATTCCATTATGAACCTTGGACATATCTTCTCGTTGATTTCAAGAAGACATTCTAGTCCTATGGTTCGGAAGGAGCTATTGATACCTTCTTCGAATTGTAGAGAGGTGTCTACAATACGTCCTTCGTGGAAGTGACGGTTTTCGAGATTATTGAATCCACGGACATGATTGCCAGGTGTGTTGGGTTCAATGGAGATGTTCGGAGTGTATATGCTAGTGAGTGAAAAATCAAACTCATATTCATGCGTCATAGTTGAACCTACAGAAATGATGAGTTAATAGAAAGTGATGTTTTGTGGTCGACCAATGATTATCTAATGTTTTTACTAGATTTTTATTAACAATGGTTTTTATCAACATTGACACTTAATTCACTTATGGTTTTGACATTCTAGTGGAATATTACTTTTAGAAGGAAAGTGGTTTTTATTTTGCATGAAAAATAGTTTTCCAGTAGGACGGTTCCCACGGTTCCCTTTCAAGAGGGATCCGGCTAGTACACTTGCCGGGATCCGTGGATCTGTAGTAACAGAGACAGATTTGATAAAAACATAGGTTTTACAGTTTTGTACCACGATATGTGTTTTAGCCTACATTTTCTTTTGGCATGCATACAAGACTTCTAATGTATCACGAAAGATTACGAGACATATAAATCAAAAGAAATGACAAACACATTATGATAATAATAAACTAGATAAACTAGACTATTAATAATATTTCATTTCAATGCCTAGAATGATACAAAGGATTGGGTATATAACCCCAATGTAGATTAACAACACAAAGTAAATGTCTCCATATGTGAACTTCATCATAGGGAACACAAGTGCGATGAGTGTTAAGGCGATGAGCACGAGGGCGATGTAAACCATATTGAATACGATCCTTCTTGGTTTCGGTTGAGATGAAGTGGAGAGGAAGATGAATTTTTGAATGAGAGGAAATTTTTGAAATTGGAGGATTTGAAAAAGTAAGGATTTGATGGAGTGGATGACGGTGGGAGTATTTATGGGAAAAGAGGAATTTTTTATATTTGTGTTTTGTTTTATTATTAGAAAGATGTGTTTTTTTTTTTGATTAAGTGAAATAAAACACAAGTTTTATAAACCACGACTATAGACGAAAGAGTGACACGTATGTGAGAAAAAGCTTCCTAATGAAGCTACATGTAAAACATGTATATGCACATAAGATAATCAAATAAATACCTAGGTAATCATACTTATTTGTTAAGATAATATCATTTCGAGATAAGTGGAAAGTCATACCTCAAATGCACTTAGGAATGTCTTTACAAATGACACATCAAATGTCAGAAGACAATTCCAGCTCCTTTGTGCTCAAGATACCTTCTTAGGGAAGGTAATCTTTATTATCAAGCAAATCCCATGGCTTGATAGATGTGAGCTTTGACTAATCAACATGACAAAGAGGATTAGTGCAATTAAATGAAAAAGTGAATAAGAAAAATGTTGTTATCAACTCAACATCCAAACATATAGTTTTAAAAGACATAATGTTTGTTTTTATGAAAAACCTTCTTTATAGTTTTCAATTAACCATGGATCGTATCAAGTTTTTAAAGTACAATATACTTCAAGAAACTTGGTAACGAAGCTCTGATGCCAATTGTGGAAAACTAGAAGGGGGGTTGAATAGTTTTGCCAATTAAAACTTCCTTTTAAACTTATTTAGATCGACTTATGTCAATCTATTTGGATGTGTGTGTTGGATGTTGATAAACAAGCATATAAAGGTATGTAATGAAAAGATAAGAGTAAGAAGCACAAAACCACAACGCGAGTATTTATAGTGGTTCGGCTACAAGGACACCTTCCTTGCCCTACTCCACTCCCCGAGTCACCTACTCAAGAGTTCGTAATCACTACACCAATCTCCTTATGGCGGAGAAGCCTTCACAACGTCGCCTACCCTTTTTCCGGTGCTAGGCTAACCACCGGGTTCTTTCACTCCAAGGTGAACCACACCTACACAACGTCGCCTACCCTTTATCAGGTACTAGGCTAAGTACCTATTTCTTTCACTCCAAGGTGAACCACACCTACACAACGTCGCCTACCCTCTATTAGGTACTAGGCTAAGCACCTAGTTCCATTGCAATGGAGGAACTACTACCCAACACTACACCAACGACTAATCCCAAAGGAGATCCACTCTTTTTTACAACATCATCAAGGATATCAATATCCTTGGATCTAGTACTAATCTATCTTGTACATCGAAACACACCATATCGAATGTACATCTAAGGCACCTTTCACTAATGCCTTTTACTAGATCTTCAAGACACCCTTCACTAATGTCTTGTGTCTTGACGTCTAAGCACCCTTCAATAATGCTTCTAGTCTTGACTTCTAAGCACCTACTACAAGTGCTTATGATATGGACGATAGATACCCTTCACTAATATCTTCGTCTTGACACTTGAGACACCTTTCACAAATGTCTTCAACACTTCTTAGGAGAAAAAAAAACAATCATCAACAAGAAGACTTCAGTAGTCTTGATGATGAGGAAGCATGGCAACTCATGGACTTGAGCTTGCTCGACTTCAAAGGTGGTGATCTTGCCTTTAAGAGGAACCTAGAAGATCACACAAAAACAAAACTACAAACATAGATCTCTTGGATCTGAGGTTAGAGAGTTTTTAACTCTAGGGGAAAGTATGTTAGAAAGGGGTGAGTAACAATGAAGAAATGGCTCACTATTTATAGAAGAAAAAATCTACTGTTCCCCGGATCCCACGGATCCCTCCCACAAGGGATCCGTCTAGCGTAAAGCTAGGGATCCGTGGGATGCTCCTCTTTACCCATGGGTATTTTGGTTATGGGTCATGGGTTGATCCATGGGTCTTTAGCTAGATACAATGTATCTCTTGAGTGCAATGCACCTAGTCACATGGGTATGGGTCAAAACCATGGGTTATGGATATTATCCATATATGATATAAGCATGATGTCATGCAATGGGTTATGGGTCAAGCTCCATGGGTCATGGGCTTTGGGTTGTACCCAACTACATTCAATGTATTTGCCCA
This sequence comes from Chrysanthemum seticuspe, assembly GCA_019973895.1. Lineage (NCBI taxonomy): Eukaryota > Viridiplantae > Streptophyta > Magnoliopsida > Asterales > Asteraceae > Chrysanthemum > Chrysanthemum seticuspe. Next base: position 228,808,333 of record BPTQ01000004.1, read on the forward strand.
ATGAGTTATGATACTTAAGTTTCTACCCATTTATATTACCCAATATACTACATACTAGTTATGTGTATATTTTACCCAAATATGTAAATACTAGTTGTTGTACATATGTAATATTAAATCATAAAATCACTTATACTTGTTTTAGTGTTTTATGTGAAAATGTGAATATGTTAGAAACTATTAGTTCAGACCATTTACGTATTTTATTTGTTTCGTTAAAATGATTTTACGTTTGTTATCGACAAAACATTAGAAGATCGTAAAATATAAATAAACGTTTTTACGGCTTATTTGTATTAACAGGAATGTAAGGGAATGCACAACTTTCAATTATTATTTTGGATGTAGTATAATGAGATTAACTCATGTTTGCTTTGCTGATGATCTCTTAATGTTCTGTAATGGTGATGTAAATTCTGCAAGAGTCATAAAAAAGTCCATTGAGGAGTTTGAAAAATGTTCAGGATTAAGCCCAAACTTTGCTAAGAGTACAGTTTATTTTGGTAGTATGAATGAGGATGAAAAACAGAGGATTCTAGAGGTTATTCCTTTCTCAATTGGTAAACTACCAATTAGATATTTAGGGGTACCTTTGGTCACTAAAAGGTTGGGGATCAGGGACTGTCAAGGCCTATTGGACAAGATTAAAAACATAGGTCTTAATTGGAAAAATAAATTTTTGTCATATGGTGGGAAGTTGCAACTTGTAGCTGCTGTTCTGGAATCAATTCATGTCTATTGGGCTACAATTTTTATGCTACCCAAAACTATAATCACAGAAATCAATAAAATCTTGAAGAGTTTCCTATGGAGTCAAGGGGAGGTGTCAAGAGGGAAAGCTAGAGTAGCATGGAAAAATTTGCAAACCTAAGAGTCAAGGTGGTATAGGCTTGAAGGATTTAACTGTTTGGAATAAAGCATTGTTGATTAAACATCTGTGGAATATTGCAAGTAAAAAGGACTCTCTTTGGGTAAAATGGGTCAATACAAACAAGTTAAATGGAAGGAGTATTTGGGAAGTCTGTCATGAAAACAAGGATAGTTGGGGATGGAAAAATCTTCTTGAAATAAGAGATGAGGTTAAAAGTCACTTCTTTGTGCAGATTGGTAATGGGTATGATACTGCAATATGGTTTGATCAGTGGTGTATGGCAGGACCACTCAACTATATAGTGTCATACAGAGACCTTTATGATGCTAGGCTTAGGTCTAATTTGACTATGGGAGAGATGATCAGTGATGGTAAATGGTGTTGGCCAGAGGAATGGGTACATAAATATCCACATATAACTCATATTGAAGTCCTTTTACTGCAAGCTAATCAGGTGGACAAATTAATGTGGAAAGCTAACAATGGGAAGTTATTTCCTTTTTCTGTTAAACAAGATTATGAAGATATCATAGATAATAGTGATGAAGTGAAGTGGTGGGAGATTGTTTGGTTTTCACAATGCATTCCCAAACATGCTTTCATTCTATGGATGGCCATTAATGAAAAACTGTTAACTCAAGATAGAATGAAAAGATGGGGTAGCTATGATATAATGGTTTGTTCTTTATGTTATGAGGAAGAGGAATCTCATAACCATCTGTTCTTCAATTGTACTTACTCTAAATGTATTTGGGAGAAGCTAAGAAGTATGGTTTGTAACAACAGTAGTGCTACTGAATGGAGAGATATTATTGCAGACCTGGGAGAAATGAGGAATGGTAAAAACATAATTAGTATGCTCAGAAGGCTATGTGTTGCTGCTTGTGTTTATATGATTTGGCAAGAAAGAAATCATAGGATTTTTAGAGATGAAAAGAGACCCTGGGAAGTCTTGTTTAAAATGGTATGGGAGATAGTTAGAATGAAGCTCATGAGATTGACTTTTAAAGATTCTAAAGCTGTTAGAATTGTGCAAAGAATCTGGGAGGTGGATATGATAAAGAAAGGAAAAGTCTAACCCGCAGTTGTGGGTATAGGTTTCTTGTTAGTATGTACTGTTTGTATGTTCTAAATGGTGTCTTAGTATAGTTGTATTTCCTTTGAAAAAGTCTGGTAGTTCTATAATTCTGTATTGGTTCTAGCAGAGCTTAGAATTTTGTGTATATATTGTGGAAATGTTAATATATTTGATCGTTTGCAAAAAAAAAAAAAAAAAAAAAAAAAAAAAAAAAAAAAAAAAAAAAAAAAAAAAAAACGCTCATAAATGCATTAAAATACTGAAAATATCTCAAAATTGCATTTTATATGTTTCAGATGCAAAATGTTTAAAATCAGATGAAAAATGAGCTAAGTTTGCATAATTGGCAGTTTCAGTCCCCCAAGTTTCAAATCTTGTCAAAAATAGTCCCTGAGCACTTATTTTAAAAGAAAAGTCACCAAAGGTCCTTTTGAAATCATAACTTGTCATAATTAGTCCTTTGGTGAAAAATTTCAAAAGTTTTGAGAATTTACAAGTTTGGTCCTTCAAGTTTTAAAATTGGCAAAAATAGTCCTTGGAAGTTTAAAAATGTCTTATATGATCCTTGTACTATTGAAACTTGGCAAAAGTGACCCTTGAAACAACTTTGAGAAAATGGCAGATTTGGTCCTTGGTCTTTCAGAAATTACAAATTGGTCCTTATGTTATTAATACAAGCCATGACCCTTTGATTGGACCATGAACCCCCTGCCAATATACACCCTTGTAACCCCTTGTTTTTGACCCCTGCTTTAATATTAAACCCCCCAGGTCAAACCAGTCAAACACCCACCACTGCTTTTCCCTCCAAGTCTTCTCCTTCAACCACCATGCCTGCAACACTCAACCTTCACCATCCCTCCAGCTCAACCTTCACCTCCCTTATCACTCCACCTCACCAAACAACAAAAAGCATTTAATGCTTCCCTCCCCCTTGCACTCAACCCCTCAACTGTTAAAAACCAATTTGGCGCCAAAATTAATCAAACGACCAATAATAGCTCAACTGATCCAATGGCTACAAATGCAAGTGGGATCTGCTCAGAGGTCAAGTGGGAGGACTTTGGCATATAAAAAGAGAAGAAAGAGAAGCAAGAAGAGTAGTAGTTCTTAGTTTTAAATTCTATGTATGTCGTTTTAATGTCAATGTCTTAAATTAAGTTCTAAATATTTAATTTCCTTTTGTATTGTATTAAGAAAAACCTGTTTTATCAGTTGTAATCTAATTTCAAGCATTGATTTAAAGTTTGAACCAAAAATCTGTTTTTATGATTCACTGTTGAAAAATCAGTTATTATGCTATTATACTTAAGCTCCAAGTAGCTTCATCTTAATTCAAATAAGCTTATTTAAGCTGTTTATAGCTTTTAGTAAGCTTAAGAAACAGATTCAAGCAATATTCATGTCTGGTCAACAAAAGTCAACTGGAGCAGGGTAGGATTAAATCTTTGACTTGGACTAGATGTGGTGTTGGATTAAGCTCCTTCGGAGTGGTATTCAACCATTTGGTGCAAGCTTTAGCAGCTGGACTGCTGTAAGCTTTTCATTCACCTTATGTCACTTGTTTGCTCAAATCTGTATGTGATTGTTTTCATGTAGTTAGTGTTAATTGTTAGCTCTAATCACTCCAGTTAGACTCATTTTGCTTAGCTACAGTTAGATTAGGAAGAGACTCTCACCAGTTAAGTTAATTGTTAGTTATAGTTTGCATATTAGTCAAATGAACCAGTGTTTGGAATAAGATGTTATTGGAAGTTTTCAAGCTTCTCTGTGGTTAGAATTCTTAAGGATAGTCTCCTTTAGCTCTATAGAACTAATATCAGTGTTTCTCTTGCCTCTCAGAATCACTTAAGTCAACATTGCATTCAAGCTAATTCTGTGCTCAAATGTGTTTGATTCAGTAGCTAGAATCTTGCAAATAGGTTTAGGAATACTTAATATAGCTTGCATTAGTCTTATTTCACCATTAAACATCAATCTCAGTTCACAAATTGGATTCAAATCTCAGTTTGGTCAAAATATCATTTCTGTTAAGAAAGTCAAAAATTGAAAACCTCAGTTTTCACCCAACTTGGGTGATTTTTAATTGATTCATTATTGGATCAATTCAAGTGAAATTTTGGGTTTAAAAACTTCAGTTGGTCAAGTTTCTTAATCTGGTTTTTGTTAAATTTTTGTAATTTTTTACAAGCTTCAAATCAGCTTGTCAAATGGGCTTAAAGTGCCCTGTGCACTGACTCAATGTATACTGAGTGTGCACAGGGTTTGTGCAGAGCTTGTCAAAAGCTCATTTGAGCTTCTCTCAGGCTCATTCTTGGTTTTTAAATAGCTAGCCAGGTCTACTTTAGGTTCCAACTTATGGTTTTCTGATTCAGCTTATTAATAAGCAGTTGCTTGAGCTTGAAGTAAGCACCCAAAACTGATTTTCTTTTGTTTGATCTTGTACTCAATAGCTTGTAGCTGGTTATCTTAAGGTTCTGAGTAGCTGGAATAGGTTGGTATTAGGATGTTTTAGCATATTATAGCTTCTGCTTTGATTTGGTGCTCATTTGGTACCTCTAGCTTAATTCAAGTGCTTATTTATAAGCACTTTTCACTGCAGCTTCATATTCTCACACATAAGCTACTGTTTTTATATTTTTCTTAGACTTAGAATAATATTTTAGACTTTTCCTGAATTTTTCATATTTTTCCAGCACTGTTTGCTATTTTTCTTTATTTTAATCAGTTTTTAAGCCTTTTTAATTAGCTTTTATTGCAATTAAATCAGAAAAGTTTCAAAAAAATAAGTTTTCATTTTTCCTAGGTTAAGATAAATATAAAAAGCAAAAAAATTATTTTTCCAGATTTTTCTTAGTTAAATTTGTAATTTTTAGCAATTTAATTAGTTTTAAATAGTTTTTAATTCATAGAAAATAGAAAAATAATCAGAAAAATACAAAATTAGTTTTGAAAATTCTCTTTAGTTATTTTAGATTTTTCCAAGTCATAATTTCATTTTTCTAGCTTTATTTCACATTTTCTTATATTTTAGGGTATTATTAAATAGGTAAAAATAGTTTTTAATTAATAATAATTAATTAAATAGTAATAAAAATAATTTTCTTTTTCTCAAAATTTTCTCTTATCATTAGGTTTGTAAAAATGTCATTTTTATATTTTTAGGATTAATATTGTTTCAGTTTCACATTTTCTTTTGTACGTTACGTAGTTTTTAATTTAAATTTATAAAAGAAAAATCAAAAACATCAGATTTTAAAAATAGTGATAGCGTTTATTTAATATAATTTAACTTTTTAATTTTCTTTAATTTGCATTTAAGCCCCTGTAATTTATAAACTTTTTCTTTAGGTATAATCAATTATAACACTTTTCCTGTTCAAATTCTCCCGATCACTATTCGTTTGATTATTCATCGCACAGCTCGTTGGGACTTAACGACCTGGGGAAACACTACACTCCTCTTGATCTTCATTGCATTGGTTTCAGGCTGTCTGGCTTTTATTACGGTTGACCATTCACAAGTGGTTAGCTTGTGTGATAAAACCTGACCGTCTGGGAACGATCAAATTTTTGGCGCCGCTGCCGGGGAGCTGTGCTAATAGTCTTACGTTTAGCAGATTAGTGATTTGAATATTCACTCCTTGTTTATACCATCTATATATGTTTATATTTTCTTATAAAAATCCAAAAATCCAAAAACATCTTAAAAATCAAAAACCCAAAAAGATTTTCTTTCTTATTTTTACAAAATGTTTATCCAAAAATCCAAAAATATTCATCTTTACCCTCTTACCCTTTTTGATTCTTTATCCCTTTACCCTCTATCCATTTGATTCTAACTTCTTCTATTCTCATGGAATCTCTCGACTACGACGAATTCTGGAACGAATTTGAAAAACTTCATACTTTATCACAAATGTCAAGAATTCGTGTTGTTCGTGATGATCCATTAATTCTGCGTAGGGAAATGGAACGAGAAACCGGGGTGACAAAGGACCAGGTACTTCCCTCTGATAATGGAGGTGCTAAATACGTCCAACCTACGGTTATCCAAAGATCTAACCCCTCAATTGCTCCTAAGCCGTCTAAAATTGATCCTAAACTTTCACAATTTACGGTTAAAAGCAATCATGCAGAATTTAGACCGGTGACTAGCAAGAATGACTCGCCTAAACTTCACGTTTCTCAAAAACCAGAACCGGAGACCAAAACGGAAGTGGTGGAAATTGCTAGCTCTGAGAGCACACCACTTGTCCCACCTCCGGATTTTTCAAAATGTTCTTCGAGACTTGATAGTCATTCGGATCACCATGTTGGTTTTGTTGATTCTTTGAATGAACTGATTCCTTCTCATAACTCTCAAATGGAATCGTTTATTCCTTTTGTCGGTTGTGGTGAGCCTCTTTTTGGTTCACCATGTCGCTGGTGTACGTGTGTACAGTGTGGTAATGATATTCGGAACGGGAGTTGTTTGTTTTGTGGTTCAAGGAATTCATTTGATTATGATCCTAATCAGAACTCATTTAACGACCCCTCAAACTTTTCCAATTACCCACCACAGCCCGACTTATCTTCATATAATCAACATAACTGCTGTGAATTTTGTGGAGGTCCTCACCAAGGATTTGAGTGTCAATCCGGAAACACGTTTGTCTATGAACAGTTTTCCGGTGATGCTCAGAACTTTGGTTATGACCAATATCCATATAATTCACCAGTCCTGAATCAACAGTTTTACTGTTGTGAGAATTGTGGAGGTCCTCACAATAATCTTCAATGTCAACCGTGGAATCAAAATTACTATACTTCCGGTTTTGACAATTTCCAACCTCCACAACACCATACGGTTCAAACTCCACCTGAGCCGTTGTCTCAAGAAATTTCCCAAAATTTTGAAACCGCAATGAAAACACTTGATGATATGATTCGTAACTCTAAGAATCAAGTGAGTGGTGAAAAGACCATGGGAGAATTGCTAGCTGAAGAGCAGGCTGCTAAAATAAATTCCCAAATTGCGTTTGAAAAATCTATTAGGGAATCAATTGCAAAAGAAAAAGCAGCCAGATCTAGCTCTCAATTTCGTTTTATTCCTGATGACAGTGATGATGAGGATACACTTGATATCCTTCAATTCTATAAAGATTCATCAAGTTCATCAGTTGATATCCCAGCAGTTGAGATTCATTCTCAAACAACTGCTATCACACCCGATATTCCCACTCACTCTCTAAACATGGGGGATGAGCATCTTGACACTGTTCCTGAAAAGGAATCGGACGAATTCATAAAGTCTAGTGTTGAGAACCTTGTCCCAATCCCGAGAGAGTCACAGGGAACTTCTGATCACATGTGTGATTCTCTTTCCCCTCTTGAGTGTTCAAAAGATCATTTTGAAACTTTCTCTGATCTTAGCGACGATTGTGCTTCCTATGGAAACATCGAGTATGTTGAGGCATCACTCCCACAGTCTGATCCTCTTCTTGAGGAGTTCACCGATGAACTCGCTCACATCAATCCACTTTCATCAGAAAGTGACGATGGTCTCTTTGATTTCGAAGCCGATCTGGGAGGGATTGAAAGTCTCCCTTATAATGATCGTTCACTCACTTCTTATCCCAACAGTCCAATAGAGAATGTTGATCACTTTGTTCCTGAAGCGTTCAAAACAACTCTCACTAATCCTCTATTTGAATTCGACTCTGAAGTCACTTTAATTTATGAGAATCCACTCTTTGATACTCAGATTGAGGATAGTGATGAGTCTACAGTGGAACAAGAATTCACAGATTTACATCTTGTGATTGATTCTCTTCACGAGGAGTTCGCCGGTGAACTCACTCATATCATATCTCCGCCGGAGTATGATAACTTCCACTTTGATCATGACACACCCGAGATTTGTCTTAATCACGTGAGCTTAAATGATGAGATTCATAATACTGAAATTATGGATTCTCCTATGGATGAAGATGAGTTAGTCATGATTCTCATCATGACTTTCTTTCTTTTCTTCACCTATCCCGTGACTTCTTCTCTTCTTCACTCATTCGGGAGTGAAGATACCATCTTTGACCCCGGCATTTCCATGTACCATTTGTGAGCCGAGTCTGTCTATGTATATCTCGTCGGTGTGGAACTTTCGCGTGCTTCAAATGTTTATACAAACATCTTGAATGAAAGTCCGATGGAGATTGTCTCTTCCACTTACTTCCCCATGAACAAATTAATTCGGGGTCGAGTCAAGCTAGCGACTCGGTAATCAAAAACAGTAGTTAAACATGGGTTTTCACCCGTGTGTACCACCCTAGTGTGGGGGAGTTGCCCCCCGCTGTTGTATATAAGTTTTCTAAAAAAAAAAAAAAAAAAAAAAAAAAAAAAAAAAAAAAAAAAAATAATAATAATAATGGCCGTAGTATTTCCCTTTTACGTTCTATGTTTCGGCATAACCGCCGGTACTTTGAATATTGAGGGCAATATTCATTTCTAAGTGTGGGGGGGAATTCTCACGAATTTTATCATGTAATTATACCGCCCAATTCCCTCATTTTTTGCCAAAATTTTTTTTGGAGCAAGTGTTTTGCACTTACTCAACTTATGGTTATCAGTCCGCCATGTCTAATAAACAAAAGGATTGGCTAATCCAGGAGCAAACGGCTCTTGGTAAAGATATCTCAAATCCGTTGACGGCTTGCAATTTGCCCAAAATTGTATGGTATTCAGCTCACCATATCTTTAATTAGTGAAGAGTTGGCTAGCCCGCAAGTTTATGGCTTGTGGTAAAGGCAGTTGGAAAGCCATAATTGGTAATCAGCTCACCAAAGATATTTTATCTAAGAGTTGGCTAGTCCAGAAGCAAACGGCTTCTGGTAAAGACAAATCAAATCCGTTAGAAGCTGGTGATTTGCTCAAAATCATTTGGTTATCAGTGTATCAAGGTTCTTACTTGAACTGAAACATTTGGCTACTCCAGAAGTAATGGCTTTTAGTAAAGAGATTCAAATCCATTACGTTTTTCTCAAAAGATTTCTAGGGACTAGCAATAGTTTAGTGTGGGGGATTGATGAGTGTGTAAATACTCATCATTTTTGGTCAAAATCTGAACTGCAAAACACTTAAAAACGCTCATAAATGCATCAAAATACTGAAAATATCTCAAAATTGCATTTTATATGTTTCAGATGCAAAATGTTTAAAATTAGATGAAAAATGAGCTAAGTTTGCATAATTGGCAGTTTCAGTCCCCCAAGTTTCAAATCTTGTCAAAAATAGTCCATGAGCACTTATTTTAAAAGAAAAGTCACCAAAGGTCCTTTTGAAATCATAACTTGTCATAATTAGTCCTTTGGTGAAAAATTTTAAAAGTTTTGAGAATTTACAAGTTTGGTCCTTCAAGTTTTAAAATTGGCAAAAATAGTCCTTGGAAGTTTAAAAATGTCTTATATGATCCTTGTACTATTGAAACTTGGCAAAAGTGACCCTTGAAACAACTTTGAGAAAATGGCAGATTTGGTCCTTGGTCTTTCAGAAATTACAAATTGGTCCTTATGTTATTAATACAAGCCATGACCCTTTGATTGGACCATGAACCCCCTGCCAATATACACCCTTGTGACCCCCTGTTTTTGACCCCTGCTTTAATATTAAACCCTAGGTCAAACCAGTCAAACACCCACCACTGCTTTTCCCTCCAAGTCTTCTCCTTCAACCACCATGCCTGCAACACTCAACCTTCACCATCCCTCCAGCTCAACCTTCACCTCCCTTATCACTCCACCTCACCAAACAACAAAAAGCATTTAATGCTTCCCTCCCCCCTTGCACTCAACCCCTCAACTGTTAAAAACCAATTTGGCGCCAAAATTAATCAAACGGCCAATAATAGCTCAACTGATCCAATGGCTACAAATGCAAGTGGGATCTGCTCAGAGGTCAAGTGGGAGGACTTTGGCATATAAAAAGAGAAGAAAGAGAAGCAAGAAGAGTAGTAGTTCTTAGTTTTAAATTCTATGTATGTCGTTTTAATGTCAATGTCTTAAATTAAGTTCTAAATATTTAATTTCCTTTTGTATTGTATTAAGAAAAACCTGTTTTATCAGTTGTAATCTAATTTCAAGCATTGATTTAAAGTTTGAACCAAAAATCTGTTTTTATGATTCACTGTTGAAAAATCAGTTATTATGCTATTATACTTAAGCTCCAAGTAGCTTCATCTTAATTCAAATAAGCTTATTTAAGCTGTTTATAGCTTTTAGTAAGCTTAAGAAACAGATTCAAGCAATATTCATGTCTGGTCAACAAAAGTCAACTGGAGCAGGGTAGGATTAAATCTTTGACTTGGACTAGATGTGGTGTTGGATTAAGCTCCTTCGGAGTGGTATTCAACCATTTGGTGCAAGCTTTAGCAGCTGGACTGCTGTAAGCTTTTCATTCACCTTATGTCACTTGTTTGCTCAAATCTGTATGTGATTGTTTTCATGTAGTTAGTGTTAATTGTTAGCTCTAATCACTCCAGTTAGACTCATTTTGCTTAGCTACAGTTAGATTAGGAAGAGACTCTCACCAGTTAAGTTAATTGTTAGTTATAGTTTGCATATTAGTCAAATGAACCAGTGTTTGGAATAAGATGTTATTGGAAGTTTTCAAGCTTCTCTGTGGTTAGAATTCTTAAGGATAGTCTCCTTTAGCTCTATAGAACTAATATCAGTGTTTCTCTTGCCTCTCAGAATCACTTAAGTCAACATTGCATTCAAGCTAATTCTGTGCTCAAATGTGTTTGATTCAGTAGCTAGAATCTTGCAAATAGGTTTAGGAATACTTAATATAGCTTGCATTAGTCTTATTTCACCATTAAACATCAATCTCAGTTCACAAATTGGATTCAAATCTCAGTTTGGTCAAAATATCATTTCTGTTAAGAAAGTCAAAAATTGAAAACCTCAGTTTTCACCCAACTTGGGTGATTTTTAATTGATTCATTATTGGATCAATTCAAGTGAAATTTTGGGTTTAAAAACTTCAGTTGGTCAAGTTTCTTAATCTGGTTTTTGTTAAATTTTTGTAATTTTTTACAAGCTTCAAATCAGCTTGTCAAATGGGCTTAAAGTGCCCTGTGCACTGACTCAATGTATACTGAGTGTGCACAGGGTTTGTGCAGAGCTTGTCAAAAGCTCATTTGAGCTTCTCTCAGGCTCATTCTTGGTTTTTAAATAGCTAGCCAGGTCTACTTTAGGTTCCAACTTATGGTTTTCTGATTCAGCTTATTAATAAGCAGTTGCTTGAGCTTGAAGTAAGCACCCAAAACTGATTTTCTTTTGTTTGATCTTGTACTCAATAGCTTGTAGCTGGTTATCTTAAGGTTCTGAGTAGCTGGAATAGGTTGGTATTAGGATGTTTTAGCATATTATAGCTTCTGCTTTGATTTGGTGCTCATTTGGTACCTCTAGCTTAATTCAAGTGCTTATTTATAAGCACTTTTCACTGCAGCTTCATATTCTCACACATAAGCTACTGTTTTTATATTTTTCTTAGACTTAGAATAATATTTTAGACTTTTCCTGAATTTTTCATATTTTTCCAGCACTGTTTGCTATTTTTCTTTATTTTAATCAGTTTTTAAGCCTTTTTAATTAGCTTTTATTGCAATTAAATCAGAAAAGTTTCAAAAAAATAAGTTTTCATTTTTCCTAGGTTAAGATAAATATAAAAAGCAAAAAAATTATTTTTCCAGATTTTTCTTAGTTAAATTTGTAATTTTTAGCAATTTAATTAGTTTTAAATAGTTTTTAATTCATAGAAAATAGAAAAATAATCAGAAAAATACAAAATTAGTTTTGAAAATTCTCTTTAGTTATTTTAGATTTTTCCAAGTCATAATTTCATTTTTCTAGCTTTATTTCACATTTTCTTATATTTTAGGGTATTATTAAATAGGTAAAAATAGTTTTTAATTAATAATAATTAATTAAATAGTAATAAAAATAATTTTCTTTTTCTCAAAATTTTCTCTTATCATTAGGTTTGTAAAAATGTCATTTTTATATTTTTAGGATTAATATTGTTTCAGTTTCACATTTTCTTTTGTACGTTACGTAGTTTTAATTTGAATTTATAAAAGAAAAATCAAAAACATCAGATTTTAAAAATAGTGATAGCGTTTATTTAATATAATTTAACTTTTTAATTTTCTTTAATTTGCATTTAAGCCCCTGTAATTTATAAACTTTTTCTTTAGGTATAATCAATTATAACACTTTTCCCGTTCAAATTCACCCGATCACTATTCGTTTGATTATTCATCGCACAGCTCGTTGGGACTTAACGACCTGGGGAAACACTACACTCCTCTTGATCTTCATTGCATTGGTTTCAGGCTGTCTGGCTTTTATTACGGTTGACCATTCACAAGTGGTTAGCTTGTGTGATAAAACCTGACCGTCTGGGAACGATCAGTATTCACATTTATGTGATAACTGACTTCTCGGAGGGAGTTGATCATCACATCTCCAACTTGTTCTGTAAAATTCAATGCCTAAAAAACCGGGCAAAATCAAATCAATTAAACACACACAATCTTATCCTTTCTTAGCTTTTGAAAACCCCCAATTTCTAGGGTTATTATCACATTTATCGTTCCAGTTGCTGAGGGTAAAAAAACACAGTTGTTTTTTTTCAGAGAAAAATGAAAGGTAATTCATCTAAATGGTTGTTTTGATTGTGTTATTAACATTGTATCAGACTTCGTTTATGTTTAATTAACCAAAAAAAAGGAATGATCAAAATGCATGTGTGTTTTTGTGGTTTTTATCTGATTTAGATGATTTTTTTAATATTTTTAGTCCTTTTTTGTTTAATTCAAGCATTTTTTTAGTATCAATTGATGTTTAATTAAATGCAAAATACGATTTTCTGAAATACCTGTGTTTTTTTATTAGATTTTTTTCTCCGGTTGCTTAGCTGTTGTTGATTATTGATCTTTTGTTAGTGTTAGAAATTAATAGGGCAGTGTTTACTAATATTTGTTTTGTTACACAGTACATGATGTTGATGGTTTTTTTTTTTTTTTTTTTTTTATATATATATATTTTTATATGTTTTGGTTTTTATTGGACTGAACCTATATTGACATGTATGTTTTGGATGAAAAAATTATGAACCAATAGCTTTGGATGTTGTTGATCAAGTTTTGACGCGTTTGATATATGTTTTGCTGTTGTTGTTGATCAAGTTTTGACGCGTTTGATATATGTTTTGGATGTTGTGTTAGAATGTATATATTGGATATTATTAGTAGACTCTGTTTATTTAGCCTGTGTTTTGGAGTCTGTAAACAAATGTGTTATGAGCATATAATCAAGTTTTGACGCATTTGATATATGTTTTGGATGTTATGTTAGAATGTATATATTGGATATTATTAGTAGACTCTGTTTATTTAGGATGTGTTTTGGAGTCCGTAAACAAGTTTGTTATGAGGATATAATCAAGTTTTGACGCGTATGATATAAGCATGTATGATGAGCTAAAACATGTTTGTTAGTTTGGAAAGCTGGTCTAAAGAATAATTAAATGTATTCTTTAGACGTGTGTATTTAAGAAACTTTATAAATGGTGTAGTAACTCATGACAAAAGTGTTTAAACAACACATGTATGTCTGACATGCATCGTGATTAAACTTGTATAGTTTGTCTGATATATATGTGTTACAGATTTGCGGAGAAGTTACAGAACAAAACAAAACAAAAGCGTGGTCGAAGAGAATACAATTGATGACCCGATTGACGCAGACGTGGAGAATAGCAATGACGATTTTGAAGACCAGGTTCAACCAAACCAGGGGAGTCCTGCAAGCGTTGGTATGGCATCTTAATTTGTTTGCCGTTACACTTGAAATATAATAGTATATTTAATTGTATGTGCTTTTGTTGGATAGCTTCACCTGTGAGATGGAAAAGAAGCATGATTCTAGGAAGAGTTGGGAGTAGTAGCCCTGAGGAAAAAGGTATATTAACATTTGTTTGTAACAGTTAAAAAAAAGTATCAAAAGACGAATAACATTTGTGTTTAATGTGATATTTATTTTTTAAATATTGACATATGTAGCGGAAGCTGGTAGGAAAGGGAGCAAGCGAACTGCTGTCAATGTTGTGAGAAAACCGATGAAGAAGCAAAAAGGTATCGATACCCATATCTGTGGTTGTGTAACGTGTGTGGATTAGTGTTTGTATTAACGAAGAACATGCGTTATATTTGTTGCAGTTGGTGTTATCAATGAAGCTGATGTAGCCGGACCATCAGAAGTTATGCCAGAAGTTAAGTCGGCTAGGATAGATACAAAAGGGAAAAAACAGGCCGTAGACATCTCGACAACACTTAGGACACGGTCTAGCCCACGGCCATTTTATTTAGCTGTAGCAACCCTTAAGCCTAACCAACAAGCATGTATCGATAGACTAGGATTTGGAAGCTTACTTGAATTCAAGGTGGATGGTATACCTGCAAAGTTAGGATTTTATGTGGTTAAAAACTTTGATGGTGAAAAAATGGAAATTAAGCTGGCTAAAGGTACTCTTAGAGTAGATTGTGAAACAATAAGTCAAATGCTAGGTTTGAAAAATGAGGGGGAAAATATACTGGATGCTGAAGTGTCGGATAATGGGGTAATGATAGAGGCATGGAAGAATCAGTATCCATGTGAGGAAGGGAAAATAACACCGACCGTTGTTAGGAAAATGATATGAAGTAGTAAGGTTGTAGACCTTAACTTCAAGCTGAATTTCATTGTACTATTTGCAAACGTTATCGGTAGTTGTTCAAAGACGGGGTGCTGTGATTTAGAAATTTTGAAACATATCAGCCCAAACACCGATTTCAGTAAAATAAACTGGTGTAAGTTCTTAGTTGATAGTCTTCCAAACTGCAAAGATGGATGGAAGCCAAAAGTGAAGAACAACTACTTATGCGGCCCACTTACCTTGTTAACGGTAATATATAATACGTAGATGCTGAATTATATGAACGTGCACATGTATAGTATCCTAACTGATTATATCTGATGACACAGATGATTTACGTTGATGGAACAAAATGTGAGTCTCTGCCAATTGCTCGCAAAAGACCACCAACAAGTAAATGGTCAATGGACCTTTTGCAAGAGAGGGAAACGGCAGAGTTAGACGCTGGTGGATGTGGACTGGGAGAACTAGAACCACCGTATGAGGAGGAAGAAGACGATGGTTTCCCGGAAGATTTAGAGGTACTTTCCTTCAAATGTGCACTATACACATGTATATCCTTGGAAAATGAAACCTGTCGGTACTTTTATGTTACATTTATACACATTTAAACACATGTATTATATTGAATGAAACATGACGGTACATTTAGACACATGTATTACATTGAATGAAACCTGTCGGCACTATTATATGGAATGAAACCTGTCGATACATTTATGAAAGTTGTCTGTACTTTTATGTTACATTTACAAACATGTATTGTATTGATATAATATGTATCAAATGATTAAACGATTAAAATTTTTAATGACGAGTGAGTAAACATTTAAACACATGTATTATATTGAATGTAAAGTGTATATGTTTTGCAAAGATATTTGTGTTTTGCACGGGTATCTGATTTTTAAATTCATGTAAATATACAGGATGTAGTTTAAATACACGTATATTGTATATGATATTTGGTAATCTGATTTGTAAAATTTATACATGAATATGAACATGTATATGCAGGGGTTTGTCTGGAAGCTTGGTAAGTATATTGAGACAATCAGAAAGGCTGGATCATGTTTTGAGAAAAACATATGCTTGGGTTTGGTGGTTTTCCCAGAGAGTGAGGAGTTAAAAGCTTTAGAAGTTAAGTATATGGAAGTACTGCGTAAGTTGGATATGGTGAATCATGGAAAAGGTGTGAACAGGGAAGGGACATCTGGAGGAATGGGTCCGAAATACAATGTTGAAGCTGGCACGCCTAACGTGACAAGTGGTAGTGGGAATTTGACTGGTGGAGGGTGGTTTGATACACCAAAAGCTACTTTGGGGGAGCAAACACAAGCGTTAGTTATCGCTAGTGTCGATAAGGTTTCAGCTGAGCATAGGAAGGGTAAGGGTGTGGCATTGGATGACATGCCATCATATAGCCTGAACTTCACACAAAGTTATGAGGAACTGAAAGCTGAAGCAGCAAAGAAGCGTACAGGGAATAAAGCAAGGGCAGTCGCAGCGGTTCCAGTGAGTTTCGTTAAACAAAATGTTCCTGAACAAGGTTTAGTTAAGCAACGTGGAAAAAGGGAGAAAGTACTTACTGCACAAATGAAATCGCCATTTTGTGTTAGAGCTGTCAATTTCAGTGCGTTGGATGCCCAGGAGAAGAAGGTGTGCAAGCTAGTGTTTGAGATGTCTGGAAAACCTGAGTAAGTACCAAATAATTCAAATGTTATTCAATTTTGTTTTTGAACATAAAAAAGAATGATCAAGTTTCTTAAAAAAATGATATATGTTTATATAAATGTAATTGCATGAATTATATATATAATGTGATACATGTGTTAATTTGAAAATAATTTTTTTTATAACAAAGTTATATAACCAATGTTATATATATTAGACATCTGAACTATTTAAAACACATTTATACTTATACAGCATGTGAATACTGTATATAACACATGAGAATTATTTATATACATTACATGTGTACTTATACGTCAATTGTCCTTGTCTTCCCTTGTTAGTGACATACTATTCAGAACCAAGTCTGGTCACAGTTCAAGCCGTTTGATGTTGGAGAGTTTGGGTCAATCGCAGCATGTGGTGCCAAATGTGATTAACGCATGGGGAGAGATATTGAATGTTGGTGAACGTACAAGAGGACCAAATTCACCACTTCGGTATTTTATGCCAACTTTTATGGTGGTAAGTATCTTTGTAAAAAATATAAAGTTTAATTAACACGTGTGAGTATTTGGTATAATGGATGAAAATGTTATTAATATTGTTATGTAATCTTTTTTACAAACAGAACGAAAGGTTCATAAATGTGCTATACAGTGCGGAGGAACGGATGCAGATGTTCACTCATTATGTTGATAAGGCACTTGCAAAAGATGGCAAACCAAAAACGTTCAAAGGAGTTGAACTTGTAAGTATTGCCGTTTAGTTTGCAACATCTATTTTTTCTATAATTGCTACAGTAAACATGTATATATCGTGGTGAATTTACACACATGTATATATAAACTTAATACATAATTGTGTAAAATGTATCTGTGTGACTGATTAGGTACAGTAAACATGTATATACTGTTGTGAATTGGCTACAGTAAGCATAATTGCTACAGTAAACATGTATATACCGTTGTACAGAATTTAGACACATGTATATATCAACTTAATACATAATTGGTACATTAAACATGTATATACCGTTGTGAATTTACACACATGTATGTAAAAAAGATAATAAATGTGATTTGTAGCATTTAATATAGATAATATACTGTTTTCTGAATTGTCTATGCCGAATATATATCGTGGTAAACTTACACACATGTATTTGCGTATGCAATATAAATACAGGTGTTTATTCCAGTGTCGAATGGTGAACACAATTTTCTTATGATATTCAATTTAAAGAAAGGTGGTGTCTGGATGTTGGATAGCAAGGGTAGTAAGAATGTTAGTTCGAAGAAGGGTAAGAAAACTCCACCAGCTAGGCAAATGGTAGACGGTGAAGAAACAGTCTCGGATGATAGCGTGGCTATTATAGTGGTAAGTGTAGTTAATTCCATATATACAAAGATTAACATCATATATTACGTATAAATTCCGAAGAAAAGGGATAATTTGTATAATTTATTTTTTTTCAAAACACAGCATGTGGACTTTGGGAGATACCTGACAGAATCTGGATATCCAAAAGCAATGGATATATTCACCATTCAAATGCAAATCCCGATTCTGAGTTGGCGAACAGAATCGAAGGTCCCCAACTCTGGAGTGATAGTTATGCGTCATATGGAAACCTACATGGGAGAACCAATGGAAAGGTATGATTGTGGGCTGTCAAGTGATGCACGTAAGCAGATAGCGCAGGTTAACAAGTTAAGGTCGAAGTATGTCGCAAAATTACTACTATCCGGATGGAATTTGATGCTTGATAATGTCTTAAGTATGATTGCTGGTATATAGAAGATCAGTGCAAGTTCAGTGCAGTTGAAGGGAAAAAACTATCGTTTTGGTAACTACTTTTATTTGTGTTGGTTAAGTATGATGACTTGGTAATTATTTAAGTTTCTGTTGGTTAAGACAATTATTATGCGTTGGAATGTTTAAGTATGTGGATTTGGTTTTTAATACCTTTAAGGTATTTATTTTGAATGGCTATCAAAACGTTTAGGTCAACTATGTTTGTGTTTAAATTATTTTAAATATCAGTCAATTTTTTCTAAGCTTATGTTTGTTTTGCATGGTGATACAATCGAGAAAAATCACATGATTATATTGAGTACTGAAATGTATCAAGGACTTTTTACTTAATTAACACAAGTGTAACTGAAACTAAAACTCAACTTGTGGTACTAAAATCAACTTGTGATACTATAGTAACAGAAATGTAAATGAAACTGCACATTACTCTAAAGTGTAAAATGAAAAGTGAACTAAAATCTAAAATGTGTTTTCTTTAGTAACGGAATTGTACGGTAAAACAACACATGTGTTTGCAAAAGAAACACATGGTCGACTAAAGTTTACATGTGTTTGTTCACATGTTTCATCAAGTACAAATGCAGTAAATTAAGTGAAAGTGAACAAGCGTTTGCACATGTTTAAATGAAAAGTTCATTAAGGAAAAGGGAAATTGCGCATGCCTTTGAACATGTGTGAATGAAAAGTACTTTAAAGAAAATGACATTGAACATGTGTTTTCATGTGTTATATCTCAAGTTTTGTTAATAAAATCAATTTTTTTACTATAGTAACACATGTATATATGAAAAAAATCACATGTGTTTGTGAAATTAAAAGTAATGATTATTCTACAAACATAGGTGTTTGAAAAAAAACAGACATGGGCGACTAAAAATTCACATGTGTTTGCTCATGTGTGAAATAAAAGTGCATTAAAGAAAATAAAATTGCACATGTGTTTCAGATGTCAGCTTGCGAAAACATGTGGGTTGAACAATATTACATGTGTTAGCTTTGGGAAAAAAAATGTTATGAGAAATTTCGTTTGTGTAATACAAATGTGCACATGTGTTTGATAAAAAAAATACATTTATATCTGTATTGAATGGTATATACGTAAGTTTGAACTTAGTATACAAATTAATATCTATTAAATAAATTAGGGAATGGTATATACAGGTTTATAACATATGTGTATTGAACGTGTATATCAATTGTAAATAAATAAAAATGGTGTCATTGATACATATATAAAAAATGTGTGGAACATAGTTATATTTACAAGGTAAGATGTATTTAAGTTAATATATATGGAGTTTAATCACTTTAGTAATTGCGCATGTGTTAATTTGATGAGAAGATAAATACTTTTTTCATTGAAATACATATAACATATTCCAAATGTTTGTGTCGGAAAACACAAATACATTATTCATTGAAAAATGATAAAACAAAGTACGACACCTAATAGCAACATAAGTAACTTTATTTAGTATCCCTGATGTAGTCAGATACTAATAAATCATTGCTTCATTCAGATTCTATCTTTTCTTCATTCTTGATGGAATTGGCTTGGCTTTTCTTTAGTGGACATGTACGGATGTTGTGGCCGGGTTGATGACAGAAACTGCAAACACGAATCTTGGGGGTTCTGTTAAAATTACCTTTTGAGCAACGCCCCTTATTCTTTTTAAACAAAGGGTTTACAACCATGGGACGTCCAGAGTTTTCGAAACTTAGTGAAGCCATGATTTTAGAAAAACCAAAAAAGCTTTATAAATAAAGGAGCATAAAAAGTATATGTGTGTGTGTTCACAAACACGGAATATATAGGGAATAAAAAAGGCTGAGTTAGGGTTATCAAATGTGTAACAACCTATGCATAAAAATGGCATGTAAATAATATATATTTTGAAAATATAGATATGATTATATTTAAACACGGAAGATTTGGATAAATATTCTATATTTTGAAAAGATTAAGATATGATTATATTTAAAATGAAGATGTGAATAAACACTGAAGATTGGGATAAATATTCTTAAAAAGTAGATGATACGTATGCAATATGAATACAGTTACACGGAATACACATGTGTGAAGCATTTGCAAAACAAATACACACATGTATTGTACAAAGAATTTTACACGTACATGTAAAAAAAAGATTAAGTAACTGAACAAAATCAAACGAATATTATTCATAAAAAAATCGATAACTGTATACAAATGAATAAGGGACAAACATTAAACAAAATAATATTCAAAACATACATAAATTGATTCAATATTCAAAAACAAAATAACCATAAACTGAATGTCGTGGTAGATGACATACCAAATTAACGACCAAATGAAAGTGAAAAAAAATAAAACATTCGGGATTAAAAGTAGTCTTAAAATCATAGTGAACCAAAATCTGTATCAAGGACGAAAGTAATTGTATGCTATGTTGCATTGTCAGACAACTCATTGTCATAATCTTCTTCTTCAAAACCTGAATCATTATCTTGAACTGCTTTCTTCTTTCCCTTTCTGTTTTTGCACGTGCGCATGTTGTGACCTTGTTCATCACATATACTGCATGTACGCCCTTTCTTTTTTGTTTTGGCCTTTGTTTTAGCTTTCTCGCCCGGTCCAATAAATCTTCCGCCTCCCGTACCACATCCCTTATTCCTAATCCCTTGTGGAGGTTTGACAATAACTTGTTTAGGGGTGGTAACACCTAAAAGGTCCTGGAATATTTCTTCATTATTGGGCTTCTTTTTTTCTGGGGGAAGCTCAGCGTCTAGCTTGGATTTCAACTCCGTAACCTGTGCAAGAAATTCCTTTAATTTTTCTGTGTCATTGCGTAAACGGTCGACACATGACTCTATTGTAGCATGAATATCAGAAGCTATGTTGTCCGTCTCTTCAATACACGGTCCATAGCGGTGCCTCTTATCTAGCAGATGAGATGGCAACACGTCTTTCCTCCAGCGTTTACTAACATATCTTTCCGGAATCTGATCAATAGAGTATATACGAAAAACACATAAAATATGGCGGCACAAATATCCGTGTCGACCAAACTGATTACATGAACAGGTAACGCTCCCATCAGTTTCCTTACGAAGAACCTGATAAAAAAAATAGTGAGAATGGGATGTAACACTGAATACAGCAAACAGCAAACGTACATATTGTATGCACATATTAAAAATATAAAGATAAAAAATACAAAGTGATATAAATATTTTTAATAAAAAAGATAATAACACATGTATAATGTTATAAATAATTACCTTAGCATTAATAACAACAGCACTCTCTTTGTTTCTTTGTTGTATTATGCTAAATGTAACTCCTTCTTCTGAAGTAACACTAATCTGAGAACATGCATACAGTCCTTTTAATATTTCCTTCTGAACCTATTAAAACAACAAACCAATGCACATGTGTTATAACACTATACAAAGATACTTGAATGTTTTTATAACACACCATTGACTGAAAAATTTAAAATAAATACCTCTCTAAAAATAGAGCGACTATAAACTGAACATGCATGTCGTTCAATAGGTAGGTCGGTGAACATTACCGGAGTAGTTTCAAAAGTGCGATTGTCAATGACACGTTGGACATAACGCTGTTTCTCCATAGCGGCTTCAAAGCAAAGCATGAATTGAACAAGCATGTTTCCCGAGTGAGAGAAAATACGGAAGAAAGCATTGGAGCTTTCGGATCGCGAAGTGGTCTTCATAAGACAGCACATTGGCAACTCCTTAAAATATGCCGGGATCCACAAATCCCTCATCTTAAACATATCAGAAAGCCATTTGTTTTCAGACAAATTAAACATACCAATAAGAGCATGCCATCGCTCTTCAAATTCTGAGGGTTCAATAAACACATTCCATATAAGCTTATGAAACAGTTTCTTAAATTCGGAATCTGACTCAACTTCACCACAAATCTGGACATGAACCAAAGTTTGAATAAGATATAATTACTTTATGGAACTGAATATATAAAAAAGAAAGTAAACCATTTAAAACACAAGTGCTTAGTTAGATAAAATACCTTCCCAGGCAGTTTATGGGTTATGTGCCACATACATAAACGATGGTGTGCTTCAAGGAACACAACCTCAACTGCAGTACGCAATGCTGGATCTTGGTCTGTAACAGCCAGAATTGGTTCTTTCACATGCGCTTTTTTAAAAGAAGTGAGGATCCACTTGTATGATTCGATTGTTTCGTCACTTATTAACGCAGCACCAAAAGTGACACATTTTTGGTTATGGTCAATGCCAGTAAATGGAACAAATACCATCCGGTACCTATAGATGGATTGATATATATTTAAAAAGAAAACACACATGTTACAATAACTTAATAACTAATAGAATAATCAAACTGTTACGGATAGACATTAAACTTTACCTGTTTGTGCGATAAGTGGCATCAAATGAAACTACATCACCGAACTCGTTGTAATTGCATTTCATTGTCTCGTCGGTCCAGAACATGCGGGACAAAACATCATCAACAGTATGGTATTCAAATGAAAAATTAGGCACATGCTTTTTCCTATCATTCATTTTATCTATTAACATCGGGGCATCCCTAGGACCAATGTATTTATTAACCGACCTACGGAAGTTCTTCCAGTCCGATGGCTTTCCACGAACCTTTTGATAGCTACCCATAAATGCCACCCTAAGACGATGAGCTTTAGTTGGGCCAAGATTAGAAAGTGAAGCCCTATGTATAAACAGCTTATCACTAAAGTCCAACTTACGCCGTGCTTTTAAAAGATCAGTGTTATTTTCGTCAAGCAGTGGGTGGTTATGGTTTTCAACAAACTCGTATAACTTAAAAGCCGATGTACCGTGAATAGCCCTGAACCTGACACATGCCTTGCAATCCGTTACAGAGTAATTGGAATTGCGTTTCTGCCTAGGTTTATTAGTCCCATCTTTCTGATTATCAACTGTTTGAGATGACTGAGCCAACGTATCTTTCACTATGGTTGTTCGTGGTTTTCCAGCCCTATTACAAAGTATATATTTATGAGTAACCTCACCTTTCTTACGCTTTGATGTAGATTTTCTAATAGAGAACCTGGCCTTAAGAGCGTATTCAAGGTACATGTCGTAACACTCATCAAAAGTGTCAAACACATTCCCTTCGCTAGGCTTCTCATCAGCTGGTACCTCTGGAACCCAATACTTATGGCCTTTGGGTGTTGGAATACACTCATCATCTAAGTCGCTATCGTCTAGATCATAATACTCTACAAAAAACATTATACAAAAAAATAACACGCATTAGCGATAATAACATGTATTTGTATGTACGTAATACACAACAACATCCAATATAATCTGTAAGGTATGAAAACATAAAAATCACAACTGTGCATATGTATACAACGATTCTATTAAAATTAGTACACTACACAATAACTGATAAATGACACATGATACAATCACTCATATAAGAAAAATATACATATTAAACAAAGCTATTTACATACGTGCACATGTGTAACATGCTTACATCTGAAAAAAACTACATGAAATAACAAAATAAAAACACAATTAATCATTAAACTAAACTAAAAAAACAGAAATAAATGAAAAAAGTAGCGATGTACATTAAAATTTAAAACATATATCACCCATGAACACATGTGCATGAGAATACTCAATTTCACACCGAAACTTAATTAGAATCATGCATAAAAGAACAACTATAAATGTATCAAACATAAACATGAAATGCAAGTAACAAAAAATAACAACAAAATAACATTCTACGAAACAAACATGTATTTAGATATTCGTCATATAAATGCCATACATCTAAAACCTTTATACAAAACCCTAAAATTATATAAATTAATTATATAGAAACGTATTAAATCTATACGAAACAATAAAGCATGAAAAAACAAAACATAACTAAAAATTAATAAAGCATAGCATTCGTACCTGAAGACAAATCTTCATTAACAATAACCTGTTCATCGTTTATTGAAGATTGGGTATGAACATTCGCTTCTGTTTGCATAGGGGAAACGACTGTAACACTAACTTCTTCTTGATCATCGTTTCCAATGGATGAATTCATTGTTGCAGAACTATTTTTTTGTATAATCGTTTTTTTGATAAATGATTTATGAACTGGTAAATTTCGTTAATAATGCTAGAGCTGTTTTAGGGTTTTCAAAAAAAAAAAAAAAAAAAACTGAAACTATCGTGATCCTATAATTAGTGGAGAGTATGATATTCGGTTATTAAATGTTGATAAATATAGAATACCTAAAATACCCCTGCAAAAATAGGGTGGAAAAAGAAAAAGGGAAATTAATTATCTCAAATCTGATTGGTCCTTGTTGGTTCTCGCAGTTCTCGCAAATTTTTTGGTTCTGTATATAACTATACACTATATATATATATATATATATATACATATATATATATATATATATATATATATATATATATATATATATATATATATATATATATATATATATATATATATACTAGTGGTCGAAGCCCGCCCAATGGGCGGGCATGTCTTATAATTATCGTTGACAGAATTTGCTATAGCAAAATTATCGTTTTGAAAAAATAAGGTAACGTAAAATAAGATATACACATACCAAATTTTTTATTGAATGCATTAAGAACGAAAAGAAATAAACGGTTATCAAATATGAGAGAAAAAAAAGTTTCAAAGTGGTACGCAAGAACAAAGTAGCAAAGCATAGCTCGTTTGATGGGCGAGCAAGCCTTATAAATATCGTTAAAAAAATTAAATTAGCAAAAAATAAGCTATAAGTATAACCAACACTTTATTGAATCTTTTCAGAATGTGCATATACAGCTATCTGAACGGGAATCATTCTTTCTTGTACTTGTTGCGTCTGCATCCCTTTGAACTTCTGGTTCAAGCTTTACTATGATGTTTCTACTATGTGCATTCAGACACATTTGCTATTACAGAGTAATAAATTAATAAACAAAAAAAAGTAATTAAAATGTCTGATTTACATTGCATGAAGTAGCCACCCTATAGCAATTGATAATTGCGTTTTCTTGACTTGCCATACATGGATTTAGAAAGGAGACTGATTTTGTGAGGGACACATCCGAAGTCAGTCATAAAGAAAAGGGAGAACACAACATTAATATGGTTCAAAGTCTCCAAATTAAATAAACAAAACTACTAAATTATTTAAGCTTACAACTTCATATTTCTAAGCAAATATACTTGTATCTCTTGTCTACTTTGAAGACTCTATCGCATGTCGTGCAGTAAATAGGACTGTAATTCATTTTCTGCAGCATGCATCGTAACAATGGTTAGAAAGAGTGAGCAAATGACCTTCAATAAAAGGCAACCCGATGGACGGACATGACTTATAATTATCAATGGGTTGTATTAGTTAGCGAAAAATAATATATCACACTATTAGTATGTTCATGTATGACAAAACTATTTGCACGTAAAATAAATAATGAATAACAGCAAATATGTTACACAAATATATTAAACAAAATAATTGGAAACAAAAATATAGTGCTCATTTATTATATGTAAAAAAACAATTATAAATAAGACAACAAATTTAGTAGACAATAAACTAACCACCATAACATATCGAGGGAATCAGGTTTAATCTTTAGGTGAATACCTGTTTTAGCACTCATTGGTTTCTTAATTTATCTTCAGGCATCAAAGGAACTTTATTTTATTAACTAACCTAAATATATGTGGCCATTGTACCATCATAAAAGAAGATCAATAAATAGAGATATACTAAAAGAAGAGCTATACTGAGTGGCCATTCCAATCATCCTAATAACTAATACGTACTAATAAAAAATGTATATAAACTGATTCAGTTACCTAGTTTATTGCTATTTGACTTTATTATCTTCAATTGGTAAAATGAGTACCAATATATATTTTGGATGAATTGGAAACGATTTGAATGGGTAATAAGGTAAAATATTATAAAAGTATATTTATAATATTTTTGTAACAAAAAGTAGTCATAATTGTTGTTTCGTCTATGTTATTTTGAAAGAAGATGAAGAAAATAATACAGTTTATAAAATTACCTTGATCAATCCACGCAGGGTATCTCATCGATCATTTGGCTATGAATTCAAATCAACATAAAAGCAATTCAGGTTTACAAATATATCATGATATAAAAATCAATTCTAACAATTACCTTATTTTTAGGCAGTAACTCAATCTAGTTTCTCGCATAGTATAGATGCCTGAAAAAAAAGTTCACATGAGTTAAGGCTATAGAAAGAGAAATATAAAAGGCAATGCATTAAACCTTATGTTTATAAGCCAATGATTTAATGCAATTTTTCCAACTTCTATCACTTATATTCAGTCATTTGGTGGAAGGGATGAAGGGGTATAATAGTTGGATTGAATATTGTGTTTGTTAATGTGTTCATTTAAAAATGATTGTGTGCAGATGAAGGAATGGTTTTGCTTAAGATAGAAGCATGGCAACTGTTGAGTATGATGGTAGGCTTCTGACCCACCAGCTGATGATTAAACTTAGTGCTAGCTAGTGATTACATTTAAGTAACGAACTATATAATTCAGGCTCAAGTTCAAATTAAGTCCCTTTTAGCTAGTGTGACCCAACCCTTAAGTCCTATACAGAGTGCGTCTCTATGACATGTTTTACCGTATATAACAAATCTGGTGAGGTTACTTAGTGTCAAAACATGTGATATCATTACACATCCCCTCACTTTCCTCAATTAGGTGTGCTTAATGGTAATATATCTATTGAATTTAAACCAACAATGATAGCAGGAAAAGTAGATTAATTAAGCAAGGAAAACAAAACACCAGTGCTAATATAGGTTATAACCTTAAACCTTTACTGACAACCATTGGCATCTGAGATGCATCATGAATATATCCTCATTAGTATTTGTAGCAACATTAAGAGTAATTAAGAAATGAACATAGTGATATATTTAAAGTACATCAGTGTTCATGTTATTCTCACCACCAAGTATTATAGTCTTATATTCCCTTGCACGCTTTAACCTCTATGTAACCTGCAATAGATATTTCACATTAAACAGTTTGGTCAACAACTCTATAAAAAATCTATTTACAAAAAATCTTACACAGCTTAATTTGATTAGCAACTAACTTTCATTAACTGTTATGAAATATGAATTGGACTGATACTTCCCTCGACTCTAAGATAACATTTCTATTCTCACACTAAATCAGCTAAACATACAAACATTGGTCACTTAGAAGGTAATTTTACCAAACAATACATCAAAATCTTTGAGTATATTGTCTACTATTGTAGAAAACCAACGAACCAAAAAGAACATTAAAATGACTGTACCAACCTAAAGATATCCAAGCTTTATGTTTAACATATTACGTTCAGTATAGCAGTAGATGCAGATAAACTAAGTCCTATAATTTTAACGCACAATTCTCCGTTTTGCTTGATGAATCATGTTTGGATGATAGTGCATGTTCATGAGTTCATCATGTTTGGATGATATGCAATTGTATTGACGCTTATATGTGTTTACTAAGCCTACTCTTCTGGAAACCTGATTGTATCAGAGAAGTATTTAGGAGTAGCTGCAAACTGTAGCAATTTTTTTTTGTTCTATAAAAGCGTTAGGTAAAGTTGTAAATATAAAGGGTAGATGACGTAAAAGCTAGATGCTTATGCTGAATGCTTCTTTTATTAACATTTCGAGTAGGAGCATTTAAACAAAATCCAAATGCTAGGGAAGATTTGTAAGTTCAAACTCCGAAACCATGTTTACTAAAAAAAAGAAGCTAAACACTGGTCGCTAGACAAGCATTTTATAATAAAAGCTCATCGCCAAACACAACCCAGGGACTGCTTCCAAAAATACCTCTAGCAAGAGTGTATGTAGGTGTATATGTAAGCATATAGTAGCATACGATATAGTAGAAGCTTACCATGTTGGTTTATCATCAAAAATATTCATGTAATGAAGTCTTATTAAACGGTGTAGTGGTTTAGTATTGGTTTACATACAATGTTTTTTTCTTCATTAGCCATCAGCAAACATTTTCTTCTTGTGATTCTTTTCCATTCAAATATTTTCATGTCACCAAAGGTTATAGAGTCTTTATACTACCTCTAAATTAGAAATTTCTTTATTCAATTAAGTAGAAGCACTAACCTAAACAGACAAGGGTGGTTATTTTTTGCTTATAAATAAGCACCTAGATGAGCTCCAAAATCCTAAAAAGGTCAAAGCAGATAAAGTTCATGTACCAAACTATCTATAGAAGCAAGATGGGACAAATTAGAGCTTATATAGACCTTAAAATTAAGCTAAGAAAATAGGTGCAGAGGTGGTTTTGGGGTCTGAGACAGAACCTAAAAGGGGGCAGATGGCAGTTTTGAATTGCAATTTAAGCTAAGCTAATGCTATCCTCGGTGCAAATAAGTTAAAAGCAGATTGAGGTGGGTGCGTGAGGATCCCAGAAAATCAATTTTGAAATATTTTGGATGGCTAAATGAGCTTGAAAAAGCACTTGGAACAGCAGCTATAGCTGCTGTTCTGTGCAAAGACTTTTGAAGACAGAATTTTTTTTTTAGCTATCCAAAACTTGTACACTTGCAAAAACAGATTTCACTTTATAAAAACTAACTAAGGATTTGAAAAGTAATTTGACTTTGAAAGTCAAAATGGGTGAAAAGCAGTTTTAGTCCTTAAATAAGCTTATGCCGGGTGTTAACCTGAAAAACTAATTTTTTTTAAAAAAACTAAGCTTGAATTTCTTTTGTAAAACTGATTTGCAGCTTAAAATGAGGCTTTAGAACAAACTAATATTATGAACACTCTATCTGAACAAACTAATATTATGAACCAATTCATAGGAAACACATTAAAGACATCAAATATTAGGCTATAGTCCTAACCTAGCAGTAATGGTTGATGCTACTAATTATTGATGCTACACTTACAGTAATTCACAGATGTGGCAAGAAATTATCTTGTCAAAAGCTGTCGAATAAAGATGATAATTTTAATGTTTTTAGGGAAGAAGGAAACTTAGAGCGTGATTCTTCCAAAATGAATATATATAGCTGAAAAATTAGCACCCATATCAGTTAATGATTGATATTTAAGTGACTGGCACTCGAGGTTTCATATCTACTTTGATCTTAATATAATGTATTTCATCTTAGTGATCATAATTAGGGAGAAGTAACAAAGTGTTACATTTGATTCGTCTATTTTCTCATTCAATCTCGTCATTTGTAAACCAATAGACTTTGAAACACTATGCTGATGATCATAGTTGATTGTGACCTACAAAACGTCAAGCACCATGTTGAATTTAAGCTTTGTCCAAACTTGAGTACAACGCTAAAAAGTTACGAATACTTCCTACACATACCTTGTTAAAGACTAATTGCTCTATACATCGAAAGCCAAAGGACTACCACGCTTGATTTACTGTTGACGATAACAGCTTTAGTAGTCAATGTTTTATCTTTCTGTATACCTGCAACAACAGGAAGTCGTATCGAGCTAATAGCAATGCAAGTAGATCCTACACAATTATGCTATAAAATCACGATCTTCAATTAACACACACCAAAAGAAATAGAACATGTAAATTCTTGTCTCACCACACTGTTTTTTCCAAACATCAATGAACTCTGTGACAACACTTGTATCCACAACATTGTTGCCACATACCTTCCATCGCTTCACTCTGTCTTTTGGCGACACTAATTGACGCCACGCATGCTGGTTGACCGCAACCAACCGTGCATGTGTCGTCCACCACTCATTCTGTAAGGACTGCAAATTTGAGCCTGCACAATCATAGTCGAAACAGTTAAAAAAAATGATTAAAAGAATAACTTTTTTGTATATGTGAGTAACTGGTAACAATTTTAAGAATTTTATATACCCGGTCCACACAGGCATATAAGCAACCTCGGATCCTGGTGACATATAAATGAACATGAATTGCAAGAACATACACGGTTTATATAATTGCATCCTTTGCGACTCTTGTGAATTTTGAGCCTGCACGATCATAGTCAAAACAGTTAAACCAAAAAAATGATAAAAAGGATAAAAAAAATTATATACGTTAGTAAGTGGTAATGGAACAAAACCATTTTTATCTATTGATACAGCAAACGAATAAACAGAAACGTTACAACAACTAACAGGTCAAAACGGGTGGTCCCAAAGATTTTACGAACCTTGGTTCACTATATCAAATCCAACATCTTCTTTAGTTTTTGCCCCACGAAGTAGATGGTTTTTACGCCTTGAACTCCATTCCTTCAGCAATTCATGATTTAGCTTTAGGGCGAGTTGGGACGACTCTTTTATAAGTCCTTGTAGATAACTATGACAATAAAAACTATTAATAATTAGTACAGCCTAATGAAGTTGTTGATGAGTTTTGTTTCAAAAACCTGTTAATTAATTGAAAACAAACATTGTGAAGCTTGGTCAGCCATGGAGTTGCTTTGGAAAAAACCTATTCCTACACACATACAAAACATGCACCAAACATAAAAACACGAAACTGCATGGGGTTTTAAGAACACATATATATCGAATACAATAACTTTAACATTAAATCTAAAAGAAAAAGCATACCTTTGTGCAGAATAAGAATGAACATAGGTTAAAGGATCAAAACCTGCAACAAAAAATATACAAACATTAGTGGACTAAGCTACATGCATACATATCATGATGGAGATGGTTGACTAAAAGATGAAATTAGGGTTTCAAGAAAAAGTATATTATCAAATAGAGAGAGGACTTTTTTTTAATCCGAACATTATGAGGATTTATGTTGTTGTAGGGATTCTTATAATTATATTTTTGTAGATAAATACATTCCTTTTCAAAGTAATTAAAATAGTCAATGATTGGTTGTAGAGATTTATAAATTTGGTTTTCCAAGTTATAATCAAAAAATGTGTTGGTCTAGTGGTAATCATGTTTGTTTGTAGACTAACAGACCCAGGTTCGAATCTCACCATAGTCATTTTTTACGAAAATTAAAGATTATTAATTAGGTGGATAAAAACATTGCTTAGTTGGACAACAAATGCTTATGTGGCATAAATTGGATGAGGTGGCATTGAGGTGGCATTGAGTTGGCATTAATGTCAAATGCCTCCTGTTATATATAATATAGAGATATATAGAATCTAGATCAAATAAGATCAAACTTAAAGTTGTTAAAATGAGATCCAACTAAAATTTGACAAGCGACACTCTTCTTACAACAAAAATAAATTTTTTATTAACTACAACTAAAATTGTAAAAGTTTTGATAGATTTCTTTTTAAAATTTACTAACCATAGGTGATACACTTTGATTAGAAGTGTAATGTGTATCAGGTTTTTGTATGTGTATCAGATTTTGAAATATTTATTAGTGTAATGTGTATCAGGTGTATCACTAATCCAAACTCATGTATCATTTGGTTATTAGTTGCTAAAATGTAAATTTGTATTAAAATATTATTTTTATGTGTATTATTGCTAAACTTGTTATTTATAAATGCTTTAGTGGTTTTTTAGACTTGATCTTATTTTTACAACTTTAAGTTTGATCTCACGTTAACTCTCCCCTATATATATATATATATATATATATATATATATATAT
Organism: Chrysanthemum seticuspe; assembly: GCA_019973895.1. Taxonomy (NCBI): domain Eukaryota; kingdom Viridiplantae; phylum Streptophyta; class Magnoliopsida; order Asterales; family Asteraceae; genus Chrysanthemum; species Chrysanthemum seticuspe. The sequence goes on from BPTQ01000004.1 coordinate 228,840,204, forward strand.
ATATATATGAGAGAGTTAACGTGAGATCAAACTTAAAGTTGTAAAAATATATATATATTAAGTGATCTGAATTTAAGTCACTTTAGTTGTCAATGTATGAACAAATTTTTGTAAAACTTTTGAGTTACATCATCTTGAATTCCTCGTATTGTCGTATTATTATCCCAAGTTCCAACTCTCAAAGCAAAAATCAAACACTAGGGACCACTACACGCCCAATTTCACCAATACCAAACCTTCAAATCCCAAAAAGGCCAAAATCGAAACAGTCAAGGAAACCAAAAGGGCAAAACCGTCAAAAAGAACCACCAAAAGTTGACCTACTTCATGTAAACAAGTTACTTAAAATGGCAAAACATGAGAGCATCTCTCTAACAATCCCCTAACCCTAAAAAAAACTCACATTTCATGAACTCAGACGACGAAGAAATAAACCCAGTCACAATGCTCCTACTAAACACTGATGACAATCAACTTACCAATAATGGAAAGATAACAGAATTAGTACCCTTACCTGTTCAAGACAATACTTACCACCTCACCTCCGTCAACTCCACTCTCACAATCCGTCAACTTCCGTCACAAGGCCTCTCATTCCAGCTTTGGCCAGCCGCAGACACCTTCTTCAAGCTTTTCGACCGTTACAATCCTTCAAACACAGATCCATTCTCCGTTACAGTTACAAACTGTGCTGTTGATAAAAAGCCTCTTCGGATCCTGGAGCTAGGATCAGGTACTGGAATAGTAGGAATAACAGCTGCAGGTATACTCGGTGCTGACGTCACTGTAACCGACTTGCCTCATGTGTTGGCTAATATGGAATATAACGTTGAGTTGAACAGGGAGGTGATAATGCCACGTGGAGGTGAGGTGCGTGTGGCGCGGTTAAGCTGGGGGGAGGTGGGAGATATGGAGGTGATTGGGAGGGATTATGATTTGGTTATTGGTTCAGATGTTGTGTATCATGATAATTTATATGAGCCTTTGATTCAGACTTTGAAGTATTTATTATTGGGTTCGGGTGAGGGCAAAAAGGAGGAGGAGGGTGACAAAGTGTTTTTGATGGGGCATTTGAGGAGGTGGAAGAAGGAGTCTAGTTTTTTTAAGAAGGTGAGGAAGATGTTTCGGGTTGATGTGGTACATGAAGATGGGCCGTCTAGTGTGTCGAGAACTGGTGTTGTGGTGTATCGTTTCACTAGGAAGGATGCGGTTTTTAGATAGTGTTGGTTTTGATGTGAGGGAATGAGGGATGGTTTTGTGGAAGTTTTTTGTTTTGATGTTTATGTTGTTGAAGTTGTATTGAGGAATACATGTTTGACCAGGGTCGGAAAGTTTGACTCGATGGTATTGGATTTATCTCATACTTGGTTTCGTTGCTTGGAGTAGAAATACGCGCACTTTGGCATCCCACACGATAGAGTATCTCAAATCAAACTCATGACGCCCACTTTACTAAGTACCTGTCTCCTGTTTTTGAAATAACTTGCTTTGACCCAAATCCATCTTGAACCAGCTAGCCAATGTGTGATCTTTACTTTGCTTCCATAGCCCAGATTTCAGCCAATGCATGCACTCAACTGAATCGACTGTTTATCTAATTGAACCTGGTGAAAACAGCAATTCCTTCCCAATTGTGGTAACCCGCATGTGTGTGAACAAACGACTTTGATTCATATCTTTTAACGGGTCACCAGGGTTAAATAAATAAATTTGTTAAAAGAGAAACATCTTAAATTGGTCGAAAGTTGCAGAGTATATCTGATACATACAACCTCCTGAACAGCTTTAGAAAAAGATTTGTATCAATAATACAACAGTTGTGTCTGGTAATTATATTTAGCACAGAAGAATAAAAAAAATGGTCAAAAGTTGTTTAAAGTCGATCAAACCCGGTCCGTGTTGATCCCTACAAGAACTACCCATTTTGAGCATCCAACGTTACTTGCTCATTTTGCACCACTTATAGGTAGGATTATTGTACCGTTTGTATTATTCAGTAAATAGTTGTAAAGCTATCAACACTGATACCTTATGCAACAAGTGTAGTACTTGTTGGGAGGTTGATGCAAGTAACATTGCTAGTACATATGTAAATACAAACTTCACTAAGGCAACATCAAATTTACAAGCTTATTAAGGGGATAGAAAAATAAATGGTAGCTCTACTGAAACGCGCATAATATACGGCAAATTTATATGATGTGACTTTTAGTTGGCCTCAAGAAAAAAACTGTGCGATGCAATGAACTCAGCTCCAAAGCTATTTTATCACGTTAAGTTATAAGTTAGCAAAACTGTTTTTTATCGTCTCCTAAGGGAAGATCCTTTTCTGGTGGCTTTCATATTTTGGGAGTCCCGGAAACAAACAAAGTGGACGATGGTGTTTCCATTGGGATACACTGCGAAAACACTTGTTCCTATCTTTTTGTTGCAAAGTGAACATACGCTCTCGGATGTGATCTTCAGTTCTGCTTTTCTTTGGCTATATAATTCGTCTTTAACCTGTGCATCATGATACAATACTAATTGAAATGCATAAAAACATAGCATTTAATTTAATTGTAGAAGACCAATTCAGACCTTCAGTATTCATTATAAGGTTTAGTAAAATCTAAAGTCTAAAGTATGTGGAAAGTTCTGTAAATTACTAGTCTATTGAAACCGGACCACTCACAGCTTAAAGAAAAAAATTTACTCGGTAAATATCACCATTACCAAGCAGCCGGAAAATGTGCAAACAGTTTTGGTAACTGTTGTACTGATGGTTTGTTTCTGGTAGAAAATATAAATTACTTCATTGTATATATTGAGATCACTCATTGTACCCTTAATCTCACAATAATTTGTATTTTTTTAACCAATAGCTGTAATAGATGCCTCCAAAAGTTACTAATCACAATAACCTTGAAATTTATTAATATATCACAAAGCAATAACCATAAGATACGGAGTTAATGAGTTTTGTAAGATATATAAATGCTTATTATATAATTGTAAAATTTTGTTATGGTTTCTCTACCATGTTTTTGGCCGTACACTAAATGTGATTGGTTTGCTTATGGTTCTCTGGTTTGGTGTTATATTTTCTTTTCCTTGGTGTTAAGTAAGACGAACCTATTATCACATTTTATTTTCTTCTCATACCATATAAATGGAACCCACAAAATGAAACAAATGGCCAAAATTAGCACAACCTAGCTCACACAATAAGTGTTAAGAGTTCTGAAAACGAACCTAGCAGTTTCTTGAGCATGAGAGGGTAAACATACCTGCAGATTCTCTAATTGTCGCAGGCTCTTGATCACTGAAAAGTTCCGATATGATTCACTGGTTTTTTTCATGAGAGGTCCAAGAAATGGATACAATTTCTGAATAATCAGAGAGGAAAAAATGCACTCAACGGCCGAAAAAGGAACGGCAGTGGATGAAATACATTTAACAAGTCATTATAATCTACCAGGAATGACCCAAAACAACCCAACAATCCAATTGAATCTAAAGTAGTGTAGATTCCGAACTTATTCCTATCAGTTACAGATACATGGTAATATCTACATAAGATTATTGGTCAAATGTCCAGAGATACAATTTAACAAAGTAAAGATATCAATAGTATTATGGAATATTGTGGACACACTGACAACGGTACTGTTCTCAGTTTGCCTGTGATGAGAAAAAGGTTTGGGTGTAAAAAAAATAAGTTTAGCCTGGAATTTCATAAAATCAATTAAGATAGAGCAGTTTTTCATTACTCTAATATCAGTTTCCAAAACTTCCACATGATATCTAGTACTGTTCTCTTCTGTTCCACATTATTAACATATATTTGTTTGAATATGTACATAAGTGAAGAGAAAGGAAATGTGTGAAGGTAGTTAGATGGCCAGGTAGAGCGGGCTGGGTAGTGTCAAATCTGGTCATTCTTTACTGCGGGTCACAACAAGCCAGGCCAGGTTTGGTTGACCCATCAACACTTTTTTGTCCATTAAAAAAAGTTATACAGTAACTATTTTAACACATCATTTTAAAAAATCATAAACAGCATTGTTATAACGATTATCTAAATCTTTGAATAGAAACCATTTAGGAGGTTTTAGGCATTTATCGAAACCAACTTTCAACCCATTTCCTCATTTAGCTAACTTTTTGATTCTGCAATCTACACATATGACTAGGGTTGTCATAAAAGCCGACGCGAACCGATCCAGTTGAGATGAAAACACAATCTATTGACCAAATCACAAGTAAACAGGTAGAAATTGGGTCCACTAAATAGGTGTTACCTGTAGCTTGGTCTCTTTAGGCAAGAGTCTCAAGGCCTTTGCTCCGTGAACCCGGTCCCATCTCTGGATCAGTACATCAAGGACCTCATCAAGCATGATGGTGGAGCTTCCTTCGTAAATAACATCATCCGTATCATAATCACTTTTCCCACCATCACTTCTCCCTCCATCACTTCTCCCACCATCACTTTTCCCACCATCACTACTATATGCCCTGATTCTGGTATCTTCTGCTCCCTCAATCTCTGCAATTTTTCTGCCTAACCCTTTTCCTTTGGCTTTTACAGCTGACCAACCTGCCTTCAAGTTTCCACTACTTGGTGAAGATAGTAAGCTAGTAATTCTCTTTTCAACATTTTTTGGTTTTTTCCGAGGATTTAAATAAACTTGCATTAAAGTTAGGTATATATTGCCCTGAGCTTTCCCAGACTGTTGATTAAGTCCTGCTTCATACACCCGATCACAGCAGGATAGCGCCAGTTCAGGAAGATGAAGCTGAAATATCAAGAAAATTCCACAAAAGCAAACATAAACCAATATGAATGAAACAACAAAATAAAGATTATGCATCATTCAGATAACTAATGGAGTTATTGCATAAAAAGGTAACATAGTTTGATCTGATTTCTGTTTCGAGTAACTATTTTTTATTTAAGATAATCTGTAAACTTGTAAGCATGTTATCTGTTTTCTAGGCACCATGTCAGGAACAATGTCAACAATAGTGACTTGCCAACCAGTACGGACTACTTAAATCAGAAAATTATGGTTGCTCAAAGCAAAAAATCAGACCAACTATGTTATCTTTTTTTTTTTTTTTTTTTTTTTTTTTTTTTTTTTTTTTTAACGCAAGAACCTCACTTTGAATTTACATGTTCACGTGCTCAATAAACTCGTTTGAAACACCAATGTGACTTCAAAATAATACCTTATGTACATATATGGACAATGCAAGTTCGTACTGGTTCATTTTGCCTAATAAGATTGCTCGTTCTTCATACAAAGCATCTTTTGGGATTCGTTTCAACAAGATCCCAGGATTATAATCTGAAATACTCTGCAATGCAGACATGAGTTTTTTCCTAGTTGCGGTATAATTTTTTTCATCCCATTCCTTCTTAGCATTGAGATCAGCATACCAATCAAGAACTTCTGAAAGATAGATTTGCAACTGCAACACATGACCATAGCTTCATTCAGATAAATTTTCACCTACTAACAGTTGTATAATAGCATAAGAAAGTTACCATTTCATTCTGCAGATTCTGGGAGACCCCATCTTCATTCATTGAGAGCATCAGTTCCAAATAGGTGGCCTGCATACTCCGGGCATGCTGTTTTAGGTAAGAATTAACCAAGTCGGCAGGAATATTTCCAGATAGAAAGAGATCAATAGTCTGAGTTGGACAACTTTTAAGTACAAGCATTGAAGATTCCAAGACAAGCATAGGGTCAATCCCGCAGAGAGGCTGCACATGAGAACTTGAATGAATCAGAAACAAATTCTTGTACATCCAATCTGATGATGATTTGCTTATCATCATATCTAAACAGCATCCATGAAATCAACATGTTATTTCTTAACAGCAAATAATGGCCAGATAACAAAGAAGGTCATGACAAACAACTTTTCATTCTGGAATTACAAGAAAATATAGAGAACGTATCTTTTAAGCATAAAATGCCATTTTATACGAGGAAAGGGCACGCCACAAAAGAAAGGAAATATTTAAGAGCTGGTCAATTCTACACTTGGCTCCATGTACAACAAAGTTTACAACATGTCAAGGGATTGTAAATAATTAATAACATTTCAAACTATGAGGAAATGTTTCAAATAGGTTGAGTGGGTCAAACGGGTCATATGTTTCTTTAAAGTCTATTCGACTGATTATAATCTCTCAAAGCATTTCATTTTCTGTGACATAGATGATCTATTGAATAATATAGTTTTAGTAATCATATTTATTACAGTAATCATTCATAGAACTACAAAAAGAACCAACGGACTCTTTTTGACCAGCGGCACGTAAATGACAAGCCTTTACCAGAACCCATTTAGAACCACTACCCAACCCGCCCAATTTGCAAGTGTTACTTCAGAATGTGAGGAGCGCAAATATTATGTTACATGAACTTACCTTAAGATAGTCAATGATCATCTCAGGCTTGAACTTTTGACGGTGCAAGACTTTAGGTTCATCTGATTTGGCATCCTCAACCAGTTCATGAAGAAGTTTGAGAGCTTCACGATGCAGTGAGTTGTATTTGTAAAGTTCTAACAAACAAACAGCGTGATTTCCTTTCTGCAGGATCTCCTCACATATTTTCACATGACAATAATTAAAACCTTTCAGTAAATCTAAGGCAGCAGCAGTTTGGCCAGTCAGAAGTAAAGCCTGCAGAAGTGCAGTGTCCAATATTGCTGCCATCACTCTAGCACCCGAACGAGTAGGGATATTAACTCGTCCCTGAAGAACCCAAAGAAACTATAATCAGAACATACAGCTATATTAAGGGTGTTTGGATGTAGTTGTGAATTAAATATGTGATATAGAGATAATTTTAATCATCTAATCAGCTGTCATAAGCAGATAAGCTCATGATACGCGCTGTAGAACAGGATTTGTTTTTTGGCTCCGGCCAAGCCAAGAATCTTTGTGCATCTTTAAGTGTGTATGAAACAACAAAATAGAGCTTGCACCAAGCAAAATACAGAGAATTTGATTGTTACCTTGGTTGATTTCTTCGATCGCCTGTTTTCGTTAGTGTCAAATGTATGTACAACAGCATCGGAAACAACCTCCTCCGTGGTCTCAGCAGCTGCCTTTCCAACTATGTTGGGCCTCTTCTTCAGCAAGAACTTGATCAGAGCCATTAAAGTATTGTGGCTCATTTTCTTGGACTCGAGAGCACAACTTTCATCAAATTCTGGTAAAGAAGTTGGAGAAGAGTCCATATCATCTGATGTAACAGACGAGCCTCTTGATAAGTATGACTCCCCAGCTATATCAACGTTTTCTGGTTCAGGTGACACACGCGACTTGGGAAGAACAATAGATGGATATAAAGAGAGCACATGGGTTAACTCTACTTGAGATGCCACAAAGTGCTCCATGGCCTCCTCATACCTTCCATTTCCAAAGAGATGGTGTGCATATCTGTACAATTGGACAACAACAATCATTTTTAATGTGGCAGTCCAACTTCTAGGGTCAGTTAACGTACTATCTAAATCAAATTCTGTTGTAACTTATAGCTTTTGAGGAAAGTTAGCTTTTAATTTCCACTAAAAAAATAGAAAGCTGGTCACATTGAATCCATATACGAGTAGTTTAGAATTAGAAGCAATAGATTTTACCCCAAAAATCTGAAAGTATCTGTCAGATGAACAATAGTAATAGTATAGCGTCACAAGTTGAGGTCTTGAGGACACTATAAAGTTAAATTAATTAAAATATAAAACTATTTAGTGAGGACACTAGGAAACATGGATAAATTCTATGAAAGATGTCATATGAAAACCAATAGACTTGTATCTTTTTCGTTAAAAATGTAAGTTTCAGAACTTAATCGACGCCTTCTAGCTGGATAATAATAATAACAATACTCCATGGAATATTAGGAAATCATGTTTAGCTAAATAGGCACACGTAGACATTCGAAAAGGTAAAAGGTGTCGTATAAGAACCTAAAAGCTTATAATTACCTAATATGAATTGACTGTTCCTTGGAGGCTCGTAGACCTGAATCTTCTGGCGGAAGAAACTTACACAAGACCAAGGCTTCCTCAAAATTTCCAGATGCTGTCAATTGTACAATCTGCATTAAACGAGTAGTTTGACTCAAGGGATGAAGCCCTTAGAAGAAAGTTTCGTATTTTGTGCCCACAGTGAAAGTTCAAATTTTAAGGCTTCATAATTTTAAACCTGTGCACCGAGAGGTACGGGAAACAATCCATAAACAGATTGGTCTAGAGAAACAATTACGCCATTATTTCCTTGTTTAATACCACGTATATTCCGAAGACCAATAGTTTGTATCAGTGGGTAAGGGACTCTCAGCAACCGGATCTGCAAGACTCGAGTGTAGCACAATGTATTAAAACCCAATATTAAGTGTTTGATCAAAATAAGAACTAGAATTCATCTGGGTAGAGCCGTTTAGTTAAGATACCTCAATGTGCTTTGGTAAAAGTGCGATAGCATATGGCTTCTGAATGACAACTACTGCAGGGGCCTCAGACCAACAAATTCTGCCTTCTGGAATGAGTTTGCCATTTTGGTCCACAAGCACACCAATATTGTCCTAGCAAAATAAGGCATTAACAGAACTCAGGCACGTATCTCAGTAATATATTGAAGCTTTTTGAGCACTGCAAAAGAAAAATGTTGCTTGTATTTGCTTAAAGATAAGTACACTTTATTAGCTTCGGTTAGCAACTAATTGTTATTACACTATACTAACTGGGATCAGTTAATGATGATCCAAAAAGAAACATTCAACATAGAACACATAGTACCTTCCCCAATAGAAGTTCTCCGGAAGGAAGAGACACCGCTAAAGGCGGAGCACTCCTCCCCGGCTGAAACACCTCCGTCACCGCACCATTCACAACATTCAATATCATATAACCTTTCTTAATCCCCATACATATATTTTCACCACACCAACACATCGACTTCACCACATCCGGTACACCATACTCTTTCACCTCTACAAATCCCCTCCCTCCTACACCACAAAAACAAAACGCATTAAATCTAACAAGCGCAAAATTAGAAGCTGATTAAAAAATGTATACTTTAGGAAATAGTGTTTCAATTTAATTATTTTGTAAAAAAATGCAATAATACTCGATAAAATAAAGGTTTGTAGAAAATTTCAATCAAATTAATTTATAAAATGTTTAAGGTCAAATACGAAAGTAGAAAAAATCATTTATTACTTCAAATAAGCACTTGAACTAAGTAGCTCTACTTATCACTGCTTACTTATCTTAAAATGAGCGGATAAGCAGAATAAGGAGGTGTTTGGATTAGTTTATTTGATGGGCTTATTGGCTCAGTTAAAAAAAAAAAAGAAGCCAATAAGCTCATTTGTTATGGCTTATGAGATCATCAACTCGAGCTTATGGACTACAATGCCATAAGCTATATAACCTAATAAGCCATAAAAACTGAGCTTATTGATTTTTATTATTTAAATAAGCCAATAAGCTCATCAAATAAGCTAATCCATACAGCCCCTTAAACACTCTATTCACCTACATTACACTCAAACAACATTTCGGTACCATTATGTCTAAAAACACAAACTCTCTTCTGCCTCGCAAAACACAAAAAGCCTCGCACATCATCCCACGCATACACATTCGCTCCTTTCGCTTTAGCAAACACCGCTTGTGTTTCCAAATTCGGCAAGCGATGAATGACAATAGTTTCGGACAACGAAAGCAAAAGCTCACGTGAGGCCAATACTTTCATAGCCAACATTGGTTTCTTAGAGAATGCGTTAAGCGTTTTCTCGAGAACATATTGCTCTTTCTTAAGGTCTATATCTACGGTTTGATCAGGTGATGGGATGGAAGATGATGATGAATGTGCAATGTAGATTAGTAATGATCCGTCTGAGCACGCGATGAATAGGTTTGAATTGTGGTGTTCGATTGCGGTTATTTTTTTCGGCGTGTTTTGGAGTAGTTGGATTGAATCGTAGGCTGTGTGTGCCATTTTTCTGTTTGTTTTTTTTTTTTTGTGTGTTTAAATTGAGGGGAATGATGACGTTATGGGGTGTGTTTTTGGCTCCAGAAATTTAGATGGTGGTTTCTTTTTGTACAACTGTTGATGCGTAAGGTACAACCGTACAACTGATTGATGCGTGAGTGAAATCCTAAATGAAACGTTTTGTGATGACCTTATTAGTTTAGGACTTTTGGAGGTGATTTGGGCACGAAAAAAATCAATCACATAAACGGGTATTTTATATGGAAAAATAATATAAATAAAGGACAACTAAAGGTTTAGCTCTCTCAAAATTATTTTGGCTCTTCTAAAAATAGGGCTAAACTATGCAGGCACCCCACGTTCTCCTTGGCAGACATCTCAATAGGTGTAGGTCCCCCTTTCCGTACGGCGGCGGTACTTTTCCTCTTTTTTTTTTTTTTTTTTTTTTTTTTTTTTTTTTTTTTAATTGTGTGTGTAGTGTTTAATTTAGGTATATTGTATAGTGTATTTAATTTGTGTAGTGTTTTTATATGTATAGTGTATTTAATTGTGTAGTGTTTTTATATGATATTTATTTTACGTTATGCTTTTTAATTGTGTGTTTGTTTCCATTTAATTAAACAATAACAATAAAACATTAAACATTAAAACATTAAACAAGTAAAACAACGAAATCTACTCCACATGAAGATTATTAATGTCATCTATAAGCTCATAGAGTATTCCACTCGGCTGACATGCGTGATCAACTGGATTTCTTGCCAATTCCAGTGATGCCTCCAACGCCTTTATTTTTGCCTGCAACAAATTGTTTTCAGCCAATAGCATGTTGATCGTTGTATCTTTAGTTTCGCAGTTTGAGCACTGCGTTGAAGAAGAGGCTTCACCAAAGTACTTTTGTTGAAATATTTCCTTCCACATGAAGTATCGACACCAATAGTCTTTAGTCCCTGGCTGTTACATGACGAAACAATTATAAGAAATGTATTCTAAACAAACAAGTTATTGATATATTTACGCAAATAAGCAAACGTTTAATTATTTACCTTTGAGAAAAGACATGCATAATACTTCAGACCACAAGTTTTGGGCTTGTGGGATGCTCTTTCAATTATTAATCCACGTTGACAACGACACAAGTAAGGATTTTGTTGTTGCATCTGGCCAAAAGAATTTGTATAATTATTCACAACATAAATTAGTAATATCATGGTTCACAATAACCAATCTTGTTATAGATTAATAGTTGATACATGGTTCACAAAATTACAATATAACTAGAAACTAAGATCAATCACGCCCAAGGCGTAGTCGCTCCAATGATGCTGCCATCTGTCCCACACGAGACTCTAACTCTGAAATGCGTCTCCTCAATCCGTCAATCTCTCGCTCGTACTCGTCAACGCGAGACGGCTGTAACAAAAGATGAGGAAGAACCGGAGGACGGTGTATAAAATTGTCCTCATCTGCAGCTGGAGATATAGCTGGAGAGGGAGGCACATAAGATTGTGAAGAAAGCACATAATCTGGACTCTCAACACGAGCGGGTGTGTGGTTGACACAATGAATGTCCCTCCACTGAATGTCATCTGATTCCTGTAACAAAAGATGAGGAAGAACCGGAGCAGGAGCAGAAATCTGTAACAAAAGATGACGAGTCGTTTGCTATAAATCAGTAATCGTCTATACATGTTTTGTCATTTACAATATAAATCAGTAATCGTCTATACATGTTGTGTCATTTACAATATAAATCAGTAATCGTCTATACATGTTTTGTTATTTACAATATAAATCAATAATCGTTTTCTACGTATATCTAAACATCCTCTGTCGTTGAGTAAACACATGTTCCCATGGCGCGGCCACGGCATTTCTAAAATATCTCCATTGTGGGTGATTATACGGGGAGTGGTGAGTCTTCATCAAGAACCGCAAGAACGAAGTGAGCACATTCGTCGTTCCCCACACGAAGAATCACAACCGGAGACAATATTTCTGCTGAATTGGGAGAACCTCTCAGCGGAAGACACAAAAGAGATTGTGAATTGGTTATACATACAATAGGACGGTTAAGAGCTGTAGCAATAACCACTCCCATTTCTGGCATAGTCATCCAATAACGTCGGGGTGATGCACCGTTAAACCAATTCATCGAGTTACGTGTAGATGTAAAATATTCACCCCACATTTCCATGTAAACTTCCTCGTGATTATCTACCTCTTCCCTGGCAAGAGCTCGAATTCTGGGCCACATTTCTTGCTGATGGCCAAGACCTACGGCAAGAGCTCGATAGCCACAATTTCCATCACCCTCCACGTTAAAGATCCCTAGGATCCAACATCGGAAAAGAGCTGGAATTTCAGTCATACAATATTCGCTAAAGTAATCTGGAACGTACAAGTGGTGTCTTAAGTCGCCCTCGCTAGGTCCTTCGTTTAAGTCTGGGACGTTATGTCACACCCTCGCCGGAGGCGGAAACACGAGGTGTAACGGAAGGGAACATAAGCACAAGATAATAGAACATACCAACGTTAATATTTAAAAGAAAGAGTACACCATTACAATACCAGTTTAGCCGTCATCGGCAAATATATTACAAAGTTTAGATTCCAAAATATTTCGTTCTATTACATAACGATTTGTAGTGACAAGTGAAAACTTCATTATGCAAGACCTGGTAGAAAAAGCTTACTAACAATCACCTGAAATGCATGAGAGAAAAACGGGTCAACTATGAAAATAGTTGGTGAGTATACACGTTTCGTAAAATAAGAAAACTCGTAAGAAATATTCAAAGGTTTCGGTCATCGGAAATAGTCCACAAAGCAAAGGCATTGTAAATCCACTCAGTTCCAAGTTCCGTCCATACAAAACTTGCAACCTGTGTGTTCACAACCCATTGCACAAAATATAGCGTAGTAGTCAAGTATAAGCGGTCATAATAGTTCACAATATAGTACCACGAATATAATAATTCAGGGATGCTCCTGATGAAACCAAATTATGCTGGGTGCCACTACCCAAAGTTATGTTGGGTGCCTCTTCCCAAAGATATACTGGGTGCCTCTTCCCAAAGATATACTGGGTGCCTCTTCCCAAAGATATACTCCGAACATAGGAGTCTTTATAGTGATGCTCCGAACATAGGAGACTTTATAGTGATGCTCCGAACATAGGAGACTTTAGGTCAAGGTCATAACATGTATGGTTCAATAAATTCCAACAAGTCATAAATTCGTAATTAAGTTCAAGGATTTGATTCGAGTTCACAGGTTCTAGTCAAACTAGTTAATAAAAGTAGTAATCAATTTAGCTCAAGAATGGTTCATGCATTTCGCCCCAAAATATAGTAAAACGGTAAAAAGGGGGATGTGATTACTCACTTGATGAATAGATGCGATGACAAAAGTGGTTACACCGAAATGTAGCGTGAATCTCGAAACTGACCTATTATGAATGATATGATATGCAATAAGTCATGATGTAATGTTATGCACGCAATTCGGATGATATTTATACCACTTATGTATTTTTGAAAACAATACTTCTCGTCGAAAACATAATCTTTTAACGTCTTGACCATTTTTAAATTACTTCACATGTATTTACATTGAAATGATATCCGACGATAATCATTTAGTGATTAATTGTGAAATTATAACTTTTCGTCGTAAAATAATGTCATTGAAATTTCCATGAAAGTGACTAAAACTGTGACAACCCGTACTTTCAGGTCATTTCTCGACACAGTTCATGTCTCATTATTTCAACATTTATAGTAAACTTGGTTTACTTGTTTCAAATTCGCGTAACCTTGGAGGTTTAGCGGCGAATTCATGATCATGACATCACGTACATTTCATATGGACTATGATTAGTCTACATTTCATTGACATCATGTGCATCTCATTAGTACATTCACGACATTTCATTTCATATTTTAACGCGTAATTTTTATTTAATAATCTTTATCGCGTGAGTTATTATTTTAAATATTTAACCCGTTACTTTCAAAAATGATCCCGAGGTATTTTTAAACTTACATTTAGTTCATAAAAACTATATTTTTAGTTTTCCTAGTGTTTCAAATTTATTTGGTAAATAAATCGTTAAAGTTTAATTATTACGTCGTGTTTCTTAAAAATTATACGATAATTATTTTATCACCCAATTTTCACAAGGAAAGTATTTTTACAATTTTTATCACCTCAATACAATCTATTTTGACCTAATAAAAACTTACTTGCACCAAAAATTCCCATTTACCTTACAAGATTTATTTAACTTACATTTTCTTTACAACTTATACAAATTATGCAAAAATTATACAAGTTGCAAGATTTAAAAAAAAATGTAAATATCTACATTCCCCCCCCCCCCTTGGCCGACAAGGGGGAGGATGTAGTAATTGATTGGCATGGTGCATTATAAATCATGTTTCTTACACAACATAAAGTCTTGTACTCAAAATAATTCATTCATTTCTTCATCAAATTCACATAGTTAAGAAAAACAAGTTTCTCTCTTCTTCCTTTTGGCTCTCAAAACCGGTCACAACATCAAAGAAACAAGGGATCAAAAGTTTTGCAAAAATCAAGTGTTTACAACCTAGATTATATCCTTTATATGGTTTTGAAATAAAAACCAAGGATATTTAAGTTAATCCTTGTTACCTACACCTCTTCATTATCACTTGTAAGCATGTTTTTATCATTTTCATGTTTCCTTGTCATTTTCATATGTTTCTTTTCATTTTTGGAGCTTATATGCATGTTATGTGATTTATACCATTTATTTCATGATTTTAGAGTTATTTATATATTTATGGTCATCCTATAAATATTCCCATGGTATTCTTTGGTCTTGATGGTGATTAGGAACCCATGACACCCTAAGAAGGTGTATGGTAGGATTAGATTAGTTTCGGAGTTGATTTGAAGGGATTAGAATAGGTTTTGTCCGAGAAAAACTATTTTCGATAACTATATATTTGTGTTCTGCCCTTAATTCGAATTTCTGGAAAAACCTACTGTTGGTACGAAACTTTGGCCTTGATATTTAGAAAATACACTTTAAAACGAATCCGTGGCCTTTTGAACGGATAAAAACGGACTTATAACGAAGCCGTGGTGAATTTTTAAAGTTTGACGACGAAACGTAACTTTTTCAGAAAATTCAGCATGCAGTTTTTACATTGTTCGGGTCAAAAACGAGCCTTAAGCTTCACAAATTATTTCGACTTATCAAAAATATATTAGTTTACTTCGATACGAAGCTAAGGACATATTATACGTAGAAAACGATTTTGAAACGACAAATATATGCACGTTTTTATAAAGTTGCCGTAAATATTATTTTCTGAAAAACTATATTATTTTTACGTTACAAGTATTTCACTAGCTGTAACGTCCATGTTTGCGGCTGTTTTTAACAAGGTTGTGAAACTTTTTAGAACGAAATGTCTTCTAGTAAAATCAAGTTCACCGGCCATATTTTTCAAAACAAAAAGCCGTTTGTCAAGCGGAGTTTTAGTAAATAAATTACGGATGTTCAAACTTGGCCGAAACTTATTTTCTGCACACAATTAGCAAAAACCACCATCTTTAGCCCTTAATATCTTTATGATCGAGACCTTTTGGACAAAAACTTCTGAACTGAAACTTTTAGATATCGATACAAAATTTCCAAAACCGTCGAGTTCGTTCTCTAACAATCGACGTACACCGTTTTACGACTACTTTTCCGGAGCCATTTTTGTTAATTTCATGATTTTTCCGACGACATTGTTTTGCGACGAAAAGTGGTAATTTCACCAAAAATCATTATAAAACCATTGTGGGATGACATTTTGACGTAAAAACATGTAAAGTGATTTTTGATTGGTCAAGACGTCAAAAGAGTATTTTTCGACGACAAGTAATATTTTCAAAAACTCGTAAATGGTATAAATAACATACGAAATGCATGCATAACATTACATTGCAACTCATTACATATCATATCATATCATTGGTACTAGGTCCCGGATAACGCATCACATTATACCTCAGTGTACTCACTCTTGTCATCTCGTCAGTTTACCAAGTGAGTTTCATAGCCCCTGCTTTTACTTGTTTTCATAACTGTTTTGGGGGAGATGCATGCTTAACTATATTTTTCACAAGTACTTTATATTCTTAAGGATAACTCCTATCACGATTACATCATTTCAAAACCGAATGTTGTACTATATAAATTGTTCATGTTTGCGTGCTATGGTTCTACGTCGTATAACGTTCTAAATCAGTTGACTACTGATACCTTGAGTTAGGTGCTATTGCTTATGTGCTATTGCTTATGTGCTATGGATTAAGTGCTATTGTTCTACGTCGAGTTGGTACTATTGTGAATTCATTGAAATCATATGTTTGAACATAAACTATACACATTTTGGCAATGGATTGTGAACACACAGGTTGCAAGTTTTGTATGGGCGGAACTTGGAACTGAGTGGATTTTCAATGCCTTTGCTGCATTAACGATTTTGAAAGGCTTTACATTTCAAAACAAATTCTATGAACTCACTCAACCTTTGTGTTGACACTTTTAGCATGTTTGTATCTCAGGTATCTAAGGCAATTACTTCATGGCATGCATTTGGACACATCATGGAGTCGCGATGACGACGCGTCTCACTTGGGTTTTACGTACTTTAAAACATCGTTTGAATTGTAACAAACTTATTTCCGCACAAGTTGATTTTCATTTGGGACCTACTTTGTAAACTCTGATTATTTTATTAAATCAAACGATGTGTTTTCCAAACGACACTTTAGGTCGTTCAATATAACTGTGATTGTGGTGCTATGACAGTCAATCCCCAGGAATTCCATTCCGCTGCAAAACAGGTAATTTGGGGGTGTGACAAAAACGGCCTCTAAAAGCTAGTCGTAAATTGGCGCACGTCGAGCGTTAGGAAACAAACTCAACGGTTTTGGGAAGCTTGTATCATTATCTCAAAGTTTTAGCATTTAATTTTTCATCCTAGAGGTCTCGATCTTAGAGAAAAATATAGGTTAAGTATGGTACTTGTGTGTTTAAGAGTGGTTTTCGGTAAACTTTGAGCGACTATATTTTATTCATTACAACTCCGCTTGACGAACGGTTGGATATTTTGGAAAATATGGTTGGCGAACTTGATTTTACTAGAAGACATCTTTTTATAAAGAGTATCCTATCAATGTTAAAAACGACCCTCAACATGGCCCCTAGTTGCCGTAGTATAGGTTTAATAGAAAATATATTAATGTTGCTAATAGAATAAAGTTACGGCAACTTTGTTTATCGCATGTAATTTACTCGTTACAAGTCCGTTTTCTACGTTTTCTACATCCTTAGATTCGTGTCAAAGTATACTAATATATTTTTGATAAGTCGACACAGTTTATAAAGCTTAAGACTCATTTTTGACTCGTAAAGAGTGACATTTTCATGCTGAAATTTCTGAAATTAATAGTTTTCATCGTCAAACTTCAAAAATTCATATCTTCTTCGTTATAGCTCCGTTTTAATCCGTTCAAGCGGCCACGTTTTCGTTTTAAAGTGTATTTTCTAAATATTTAGCCCAAAATATTATACCCACTGTCGGATTTTCCCAGAATTAAAAATATGGACAGACCCTATTTAAAACGTGTCGAAATGAGTTTTTCTCGCGCCAAACCTATTCTAACCCATTCAAAACAACTCCGAAGATATTCTAATCCTACCATACACCTTCTTAGGGTGTCATGGGTTCCTAGGCATCGCCAAAAATAATATATAACAAGGAGTAATTATAGGATGGATTATATATATAACACTTAAAAATCTTAAAAAGTGGTATAAACATCACATAACTTGCATGTTTCTCAAATAAATGATATGACCATAATAATGAATATGAAATAAAAACATGAATATGAATGCTTACAAGAAATATGATGAGGTTTAAGGACAAAGGGTTTTTCCTAATCACCCAAGGTTTATATTGCAAAACCTTAACAAGAGTGATACTAGTGTAATAAAAACTTGTCCAAAATATTTTTCTCCTTCTTGATCCCCTTGTGGTTGCCGGTTTTGGGAGAGAAGAAAGAAAGGAAATATGAGTTTTGATCTTACTTTGAAACAATGAAGTGAAATGTGAGATATTTTAGTTAGTATAATATGATTAAACATTAGAAGATATTTGCAAAATTTGGATGACTAACCCCCTTGTGTCGACAAGGGGGTGTATTTGTTTAAGATTATATGTTTTTTTTTTACCAAGTAATAAGATGTAGGATAAATGTAAGTTTTGTTAAGTATAAGTAGTAACTTGTATACACATTTGAGTATTTAAGGTAGCGTTATCTACAAATAAATTTTAACGGAACAAGATAAAATGCATTGAGGTCATAAAAATTATAAAAAATACATTTCTTGCAAAATTTGCGTGATATAATAATAATCGTGTAGTATTTAATAAAATCGTCGTAATTATATAAATATAACCATTTATATACAAAATAAATTTAAAACACTGGGTAAACTCATAATATTATTTTTATAAACTTAATATGAGTATAAAAATATATTGAAATAATTTTCGGAAGTAATGGATCAATTGTTCAAAATAAATAAATTACGCGATAACGTTTATTTAATAAAAGTTATACGTTTAACGTGAAATGCAAAACCATGCATGAACTAATATGATGAATATTGAGTTTGAGAAATGACCGGAAATTGAGAATTGTGACATTCTTCCCATGTCAGCGGAATCACGTCCTCGTGATTCGATTAATGATACTATGGTCCGAACCTCGACAAGGATTCTAAAAGTTTATGCTCGTACGAACAGTCTAAATGATCATATCAATGCCCATGCGTACAGGTTCCCCATTCAACTAAGTACGTGCCCGTGATTAGATTTCATAGGGTAAACTTACCCAATATCGAACGTAGCCCTCAAAAGACCTTTAGATAGTGACTTGAGTAAACTTGTTTCTTAGCTTGACTTTCGCAACTCATCAAACAAGAACTGTCACTAGATCAAGCTAGGAAACAAGTCTTTTGAATGAAGTCTTTTGAAAGATTCGCTCGATATTGGATTTGCTTACACAAATCAAATCAAATCAACAAAATATAATACAACTAAGGTCGATATCGATGGGTCACAAATTAATCAATGCCGTGAACGTGGAAAAAAAATTGGAAGGAAGTTATGCACTCAAAATCATGTCGTACAGAAATAAGGTAGTTGTTCGAAAGAATGTACCCGTTACGCGTTGCGGGCTTCCTCGGTACCCAGATAAAATGCTCGACCACGTGCGGGGGGAACATCATTGTTCTGATCTTGTGGGCCTTCTATTGCCAATGCCAGGTTTGGACGATTACCTCCTTGATTGGGAGTTCTTTTCAGCTTTGGACAGGTATTGCGAAGGTGATCTAGACTTCCACACTCGTAACATGCTTTTCTCTGTCCTTGATTCCCAGTCCTGTTTGAGCAATTTTGCGCGAAGTGGCCCGTCTATCCACATTTGTCGCACCTTGGGCAGTCTCCCGAGTGGTGATAGTTACATCGAGTGCACAAAGGATGTGGACCTGCGTATCTTTTGCGCTCCTGAGTAGTCGCTCCATAGTTCCTGGTTATTCGTTGCCTCTTGTCTTGCTGACCCTGGTCTCGGCTTCCCTGGTGATCCTCCTGTCGCTTTCGTCCATTGTCGTTTGCTTTTGTTAGTTCTCCAGACCTGACACATCATTTGTCAAGCGATATGCCATGCCCACAGCGGCTTGCAGAGTGGTTGGGTTCGACGAGGTGACGTCCCTCCTAATTTCCGGTATCAATCCCCATATAAATCGGTCGATCAACTTCTCCATAGTGGAAACCATGTGAGGAACCATCCTAGTTAGCTCGTGGAAACGGATCGTGTACTTGTCGACTTCTACTCCAACCATCAAGTGATTCCAAAATTCCGCTTCCAACTTCTGCACTTCATCTTTTCTGCAGTACTCATCAGTTAATAGTTTCTTAAATGCTTCCCAAGATAACGCATTTGCAGCCCCTCTTCCTCTAGTCTGCAATTGGTTGTTCCACCAGGTCAATGCTCGACCTTGTAGTAGACCAGCAGAGAACTCAACTTTGTTTCCTTCAGCACACTTCGTGATACTAAGTTTCGACTCAACATTCTCGAACCAGGTTAACAGTCCAATGGCACCCTCAGTACCATAAAATTCCATCGGCTTGCATGTCATGAAAGTTTTATAGCTGCATCCATGACCAGTGTTTGAAGTACCTTCTCCGACGTTGGTTCGTCTAGCATCAAGGTGCGTCATAATTTGGGTGAGTAGATCTGCTATTCCAGTCGCGTTGTTGTTTGGATTGTCATTGTTGTTTGGGTTGCCGTTGTTGTTGACTCCTGAGCGTGTGTTTCTGGCAGCCATGATCTTGCAATGGACCAAAATATCGGGTTGAGTAAATGACACTCGGACGAAGGCAGATGAGGTTTAGAACGGTGGTAATGTGTTATAGTGATCGAAATATGACAGGAACAGAGACATGCTATGTCTAACAAGTCGAAAGGTGGAAAAGAGAGGGTATAAATAAGATACGGTAATGTAGACGTGAACGTAAAAACATGCTATGCATACCCACCCGACCAATGCAACTTCAGGTGACCAGACTCAAAAGACTCGACAAAACATGATTTAAAATTACCCTTCTTATCATTGCATGATTCTTTATAAATTAGACATAGTTGATCAGGCTATGTATAATTTATGATTAACGATGCAACGATAGGACTAGTTAACTCGGATGATGTTCAATGTTTAATAAAATAAAATAAAAAATTATTCCGGTTATAGCTGTGATTTTTATTTTTGAAAAATCGGCATTCTCTATAACCTTTGTCTCTGATACCAATCTGTCACACCCTCGCCGGAGGCGGAAACACGAGGTGTAACGGAAGGGAACATAAGCACAAGATAATAGAACATACCAACGTTAATATTTAAAAGAAAGAGTACACCATTACAATACCAGTTTAGCCGTCATCGGCAAATATATTACAAAGTTTAGATTCCAAAATATTTCGTTCTATTACATAACGATTTGTAGTGACAAGTGAAAACTTCATTATGCAAGACCTGGTAGAAAAAGCTTACTAACGATCACCTGAAATGCATGAGAGAAAAACGGGTCAACTATGAAAATAGTTGGTGAGTATACACGTTTCGTAAAATAAGAAAACTCGTAAGAAATATTCAAAGGTTTCGGTCATCGGAAATAGTCCACAAAGCAAAGGCATTGTAAATCCACTCAGTTCCAAGTTCCGCCCATACAAAACTTGCAACCTGTGTGTTCACAACCCATTGCACAAAATATAGCGTATCAAGTAGTCAAGTATAAGCGGTCATAATAGTTCACAATATAGTACCACGAATATAATAATTCAGGGATGCTCCTGATGAAACCAAATTATGCTGGGTGCCACTACCCAAAGTTATGTTGGGTGCCTCTTCCCAAAGATATACTGGGTGCCTCTTCCCAAAGATATACTGGGTGCCTCTTCCCAAAGATATACTCCGAACATAGGAGTCTTTATAGTGATGCTCCGAACATAGGAGACTTTATAGTGATGCTCCGAACATAGGAGACTTTAGGTCAAGGTCATAACATGTATGGTTCAATAAATTCCAACAAGTCATAAATTCGTAATTAAGTTCAAGGATTTGATTCGAGTTCACAGGTTCTAGTCAAACTAGTTAATAAAAGTAGTAATCAATTTAGCTCAAGAATGGTTCATGCATTTCGCCCCAAAATATAGTAAAACGGTAAAAAGGGGGATGTGATTACTCACTTGATGAATAGATGCGATGACAAAAGTGGTTACACCGAAATGTAGCGTGAATCTCGAAACTGACCTATTATGAATGATATGATATGTAATAAGTCATGATGTAATGTTATGCACGCAATTCGGATGATATTTATACCACTTATGTATTTTTGAAAACAATACTTCTCGTCGAAAACATAATCTTTTAACGTCTTGACCATTTTTAAATTACTTCACATGTATTTACATTGAAATGATATCCGACGATAATCATTTAGTGATTAATTGTGAAATTATAACTTTTCGTCGTAAAATAATGTCATTGAAATTTCCATGAAAGTGACTAAAACGGCCTCTAAAAGCTAGTCATAAATTGGCGCACGTCGAGCGTTAGGAAACAAACTCAACGGTTTTGGGAAGCTTGTATCATTATCTCAAAGTTTTAGCATTTAATTTTTCATCCTAGAGGTCTCGATCTTAGAGAAAAATATAGGTTAAGTATGGTACTTGTGTGTTTAAGAGTGGTTTTCGGTAAACTTTGAGCGACTATATTTTATTCATTACAACTCCGCTTGACGAACGGTTGGATATTTTGGAAAATATGGTTGGCGAACTTGATTTTACTAGAAGACATCTTTTTATAAAGAGTATCCTATCAATGTTAAAAACGACCCTCAACATGGCCCCTAGTTGCCGTAGTATAGGTTTAATAGAAAATATATTAATGTTGCTAATAGAATAAAGTTACGGCAACTTTGTTTATCGCATGTAATTTACTCGTTACAAGTCCGTTTTCTACGTTTTCTACATCCTTAGATTCGTGTCAAAGTATACTAATATATTTTTGATAAGTCGACACAGTTTATAAAGCTTAAGACTCATTTTTGACTCGTAAAGAGTGACATTTTCATGCTGAAATTTCTGAAATTAATAGTTTTCATCGTCAAACTTCAAAAATTCATATCTTCTTCGTTATAGCTCCGTTTTAATCCGTTCAAGCGGCCACGTTTTCGTTTTAAAGTGTATTTTCTAAATATTTAGCCCAAAATATTATACCCACTGTCGGATTTTCCCAGAATTAAAAATATGGACAGACCCTATTTAAAACGTGTCGAAATGAGTTTTTCTCGCGCCAAACCTATTCTAACCCATTCAAAACAACTCCGAAGATATTCTAATCCTACCATACACCTTCTTAGGGTGTCATGGGTTCCTAGGCATCGCCAAAAATAATATATAACAAGGAGTAATTATAGGATGGATTATATATATAACACTTAAAAATCTTAAAAGTGGTATAAACATCACATAACTTGCATGTTTCTCAAATAAATGATATGACCATAATAATGAATATGAAATAAAAACATGAATATGAATGCTTACAAGAAATATGATGAGGTTTAAGAACAAAGGGTTTTTCCTAATCACCCAAGGTTTATATTGCAAAACCTTAACAAGAGTGATACTAGTGTAATAAAAACTTGTCCAAAATATTTTTCTCCTTCTTGATCCCCTTGTGGTTGCCGATTTTGGGAGAGAAGAAAGAAAGGAAATATGAGTTTTGATCTTACTTTGAAACAATGAAGTGAAATGTGAGATATTTTAGTTAGTATAATATGATTAAACATTAGAAGATATTTGCAAAATTTGGATGACTAACCCCCTTGTGTCGACAAGGGGGTGTATTTGTTTAAGATTATATGTTTTTTTTTTACCAAGTAATAAGATGTAGGATAAATGTAAGTTTTGTTAAGTATAAGTAGTAACTTGTATACACATTTGAGTATTTAAGGTAGCGTTATCTACAAATAAATTTTAACGGAACAAGATAAAATGCATTGAGGTCATAAAAATTATAAAAAATACATTTCTTGCAAAATTTGCGTGATATAATAATAATCGTGTAGTATTTAATAAAATCGTCGTAATTATATAAATATAACCATTTATATACAAAATAAATTTAAAACACTGGGTATACTAATAATATTATTTTTATAAACTTAATATGAGTATAAAAATATATTGAAATAATTTTCGGAAGTAATGGATCAATTGTTCAAAATAAATAAATTACGCGATAACGTTTATTTAATAAAAGTTATACGTTTAACGTGAAATGCAAAACCATGCATGAACTAATATGATGAATATTGAGTTTGAGAAATGACCGGAAATTGAGAATTGTGACACGTTAGAAGGCTCTCCCACATAAGAACTGTGTCTCGCAGATTCTTTATTTACTTCTGGGACTTTTTTAGGTTTTGTGTAGCTTCTGCGGTGCCTTGTGGGGGGTTCTTCGTTCAACTTCGGGATATTTGGTTTAGACTTGGATTTGTTGTCCTTTGCGCTCGGACGTCCACGATTACTTTCTTTAATAGCAGGTTGTTGGGCTGACACAGATTCAGGAGCGTATATACCTCTGAGCATGTTTAACATATTTTTTTTTTTGACAAACGACGATGCTCTGGTATAAACACTTTGGAATTTCTGTACGTCATCTTGACAAGAAAAATATTCAGGCTCTTCAGGCCCTTGAGGCTCTTGAGGATATTCAGGCTCATCAGGATCTTGAGTATTTCGGACAACAGGCCAGGGAACGCTTAGTGTTCTCTAAAAATTATCAACAAAATCAAGCGGAATTGGCAATCCTGTATTCGAAAAAAGGAACTAGTTAAAATTATCGGTATTGACGGGAAGAATAACTTGATAGGCATAAATTTTAAAATACATACCGTTTGCTTGAAGCCAATACAGTTGGTGATAGCATGGTAAACCATACACTAACCGCATCTGATGACCACATGCATGTGGGTCAACATCCCGTTTACTTTCTGCGAGTATGAGCCTTAAAGCATCCATTGAAACATTATACCGCAATTCGTTAAATAGAGTGCTCTTACAAGCATGCAGTTTCTTGATTTTGCTTATATTCAAAGAGGCTCGTATCGCAGTTTCTTGCGCAGCTATAATCTTGTCGACCGAACACAACAACGTGTCTAAGCTGGACTGTGTGGAGCCCAAGTATAACTTCAACAGCGCGTGTTGACCCTCAACTCTACATGTTGTTGTTTGGCCGAAGCTGCGATATTGATCGGTAATGTACGACACAAACATGCGATCGTAATCTCGCAGCCAGTTACGAAAATACCGGAAAACATCTGAGAAAACAAAGAATTACTAAAGTGAGAAAACAATCTGAGAAGTTATTTATTAAATAATAATAAAAAAATGTATTATTAAATAACAATTCGAGTACCCTTTTTTTGGACCAATAAACCACGTAGGTGCTGATAATAATGCCTGAACACTTCTTCGGTCGGAGCTGTAATCATCGAATCCCATGTCAATCTAACGGAATCATACTCCTTTAACGTATCGAATCTGTTTCTGCAATGCTTTAGCACATTTTGATTGATATGCCATCGACAGAGTAATCTGTTAGCGTTTGGGAATTCTTCTGCGCATGCCCCAAGCAACGTTAAATCTCTGTCGGTGACGATAACCCGCGGGTAGTATTTTTCTTGTATCACCAACTTAACACATTCCAACACCCATTTGAAATTTGGCTTTTTTTCCTTGTCCAAAAAGCTAAACGCCATTGAGAATGTTGTGTTTGTTGGAGTAACCCCAACAACTGTAAAGAATGGCAGTTTAAACATGTTGGTGTTGTATGTGGAGTCCATCAGCATGATTTCCGGATATGTTGTCCACAGGGCATATGACGTCAGGTGAACAAAAAATATTTCATCGAGCTCATTTGTGTGGTCATTTATCCTAGGGTAATATGTATAACCTTTACGTCGCAAATGTACTAAAAGCAGTTGTATCGGAGTCAAATCACCACGACTGTCGCGACGTATCTTTTCTTGTGCATTATACACCGTTTTAATGGTAGACACGTTATTAGGATCCATCTCTTTTAGTGAAGAAAGTATAATTCGTGGTGCTACATGCTGTTTTGTCATCTGCCTCACAAAAACTAACTCACTTTCTTTTAATTGCATGGCCTGTGAAAAACCATGTAACGAGTCTGGAAAATTATGATTATGCCCCGGACACTTAACCCTCAATATCCAACCATTAAAACGTTTTATAAATTTCGCTAGTAATCTGAATGGGCAATTACATTTGTCGGTACTAGTCTGCCGTTGAAGTTCATCTTCGAAACCTTCACGTGAAGACGTCCCATGTCTAGAACACAAAAATTCGATAGAGTACTTATAGCCCCTATCTGTTTTACTTTTTCCAATAACAATAACAAAACCAATCGATTCAGCAGTAGATCGCACCCAATTAATTAAATCAACTTCAGTACCGAACACCTATACAATATAAAAACACAACAACCTTTTTATTAATACATTTTCTTAAAAAAACTTTTAAAAAAACGTTTTCTTATAAAAACTTTTTTATAAATACTTTTTTTATGAATACTTTTCTTATAAAAACTTTTTTATAAATACTTTTTTTATAAATACATTTTCTTAAAAAAAACTTTATAAATACATGTTTTCATAAATACATCTTTTTATTAATACTTTTACTTTTTAAAAAAAGTTTTGTTATAAAAACTTTAAAAAAAAAACGTTATTAACTTTTTTTTTATAAATACAAACGTTTTTTTCTTTTAAATGTGTGTAGATACGTGTGTGGTTTTAAATAGAACGTGTGTGTATACGTGTGTGGTTCTTAATGTGTATACGCGTTCATTGTTAGAAACCGTGTGCGCACATGGTTTTCTCTACCCTTTCTCTGTCTTGTTGCAGTTGATATCAAACAACTCTCTCTCACTCTGTCAAACAACTCTCTCTCACCACCACTCTCTCTCTCTCTAAATATTAGATCTAAACATTTTAGATCTGAAATTTTGATCTAACTAGTATTTTACTTGTTAGATTGTTGATGCTGTGGTGGTAGTGGTGATGATGTAGTGGTAGTGGTGAGGCTGTGGTGGTTACGTATGTTTCGTTGTTAAAGTTTTTAGATCTAAAACTAATTTTAGATCTTGAAACGTATATGCCGTTGAAAAAAATATGAGGTTTGTAAAAAAAACGTTAAATTTGTTTGATTTTCTTAAAAAAAAATGTTTCGTTGTCAAAGTTTTGTAGATCTAAAACTTTTTTTACACCCTTGAAACTGATATGTTGTGGTGATGATGTGGTGGTACTGGTGAGACTGTGGTGGTTACGTATGTTTCGTTGTTAAAGTTTTTAGATCTAAAACTTTTTTTAGATCTAAATTTTTTTTTAGATCTAAACATTTGTAAAAAAAAGGTTAACTTTGTTTAGTTTCTTTAAAAAAAATTAGATCTAAAATATTGAAACTGATATGTTGTGGTGATGATGTGGTGGTACTGGTGAGGCTGTGGTGGTTACGTATGTTTCGTTGTTAAAGTTTTTATATCTAAAACTTTTTTTATATCTAAAAACGTATATGTTGTTGAAAAAAAATGAGGTTTGTAAAAAAAACGTTAAATTTGTTTGATTTTTTTTTAAAAAAATGTTTCGTTGTCAAAGTTTTGTAGATCTAAAACTTTTTTTACACCCTTGAAACTGATATGTTGTGGTGATGATGTGGTGGTACTGGTGAGACTGTGGTGGTTACGTATGTTTCGTTGTTAAAGTTTTTAGATCTAAAACTTTTTTTAGATCTAATTTTTTTTTTTAGATCTAAACCTTTGTAAAAGAAAAGTTAACTTTGTTTATTTTCTTAAAAAAAATTAGATCTAAAATATTGAAACTGATATGTTGTGGTGATGATGTGGTGGTACTGGTGATGCTGTGGTGGTTACGTATGTTTCGTTGTTAAAAAAACTCTTTTTAAGTTTTTTTTTTTTAAAAACAAAATCATCATTGCCTTTTAGATCTAAAAATTGTTTGCTTATATGTTTGTATGTTTGTTTTGCAGGTTTGCCTGCATAGGAGGACCCTTTTGTGGGCAAAGCCTACGTAGGTACCCCACGTTATCCTTGGCAAGGCACCCCACGTTATCCTTGGCATTACTGGATGGTAAAGTGATTCACTTTGCAACTGTAATGAAAAAAACTTAGTGTTTTGGTATAAAACAATTTCATTACTGGATGGTAAAGTGACCATTCAAGGTCATTTTGCAACTTTAATGAAATAAAAAAGGCAATGATGATTTTTTTTTTTTTTAAACTTAAAAAGAGTTTTGGCGAGGCAAAACTGAATTTGCAGCCAACATGAGCTATAAAGCTAATAATCTGAGCCTTTGATAAGTTGTTTACCTCTTGTGTGTTAAATGGTGAACTAGACATGGTGGTTGATTGTTGTTGTTGATCTGGACCACTAGTTGATGTTGTTGGTTGATTGTTGTTGATCTGGACCACTTGTTTGTGTTGTTGCTTTCACCTGGGATTATATGGGGTGCCTGCCTAGGATTATATTGTTGTTGGTGTTGTTTCTGGACCACTTGTTGGTGTAGCTTGCTTTCACCTGGTATTTTATGGGGTGCCTGCCTAGGATTATATTGTTGTTGGTTGATTGTTGTTGGTGTTGTTGCTTTCACCTGGGATTGTTGGTTGATTGTTGTTGGTGTTGTTGCTTTCACCTGGGATTATATGGGGTGCCTTTGAGAAGTATTGCCTTTGAGAATCTTAGTACACCTTGTGAACTTTTGAGAATCTTAGTACACCTTGTGAACTTTTGCAGTGGTAACTTGTGAGAATCATGTTCAAAACGTGTAACTTGTGTAACTTGTGAAACCTGTGAAACTGGTGAGTCTTGTGCTTGTGCAGTTGTGAGGCCTGTGCAGTTTTGTGAGGCTTGTGCAGATTTGTGAGACTTGTGCAGTTTTGTGAGTGCAGTTTTGTGCAGTTCATGTGAACTGGTGACTTTGTGCAGTTGTGACTAAAACTTTTCCGAGGCGATGATGATAAAAACCGAATGGACGGTAAAGTGAGATCGAATCTCACTTTGCAACCTTCGGGTTTGAGCCTAAAAATTTTCCGAGGCGATGATGATTTTTGAGCCTAAAAACTTTCCGAGGCGATGATGAAAACCGAATGGACGGCAAAGTGGGATAAAATCTCACTTTTGCAACCTTCGAACTGAGCCTCAAAAATTTTCCGACTACGGTTTTTTTAAAAGTTTTAAAACTGAATTTATATCAAAAAAACTTGTAAAACCAAAAAATAACTTGTAAAATTGTAAAACCAAAAAAAAAGTTGTAAAAAAATGGTATAAGTTATAAAAAAAACTTGTAAAAAAAAACTGTAAAAAAAAACATGTAAAAAAAGTGTATAAAAAACTTGTAAAAAAATAAGTGGTATAAGTGGTAAAAAAACTTGGCACGGAAATCGAGAAACCAATCATTACCAATGATTGAATACCCATGATTGGCACGGAAATCGAGGCAAAAAATGCAGCCACCCCCTACCATGGGGTGCCTGCATAGGAGGACCCCAAAAATATTGTTGAAGCTCCATCTCTGATGTGACTATTTCGAAAATGAGACTTATGTAAGGATATTTAGACACCGGACCACTAGGTGATGTTATCATACTTCGTAGTTAATTGTATCGTACTCCATAGCTTTGAATGTATTATACTCTTAGCGTCAATTAACAAAAATGTCCTCATATTAGCCACAACCGCTGAGTGAGCCACCAGTTATGTATGTTCCCCACATTCGGGAAAGCCAACCAATTGTGGGCCGGTTCGGGTTACCGGTTATTAACCTTTTGCACCTGAAAAATGTCCTCATATCTAGAAGGGTATGTCTAACCAATGCCCTAAGGGCATTGGTTAAGATTTGTCCTTTTGTGGTTCATAATAACTATTTATGTGGGTCCCCCATCAAAATATGTAATTATGTGTCAACTATAAGGACCATTTGTGTAACTAAAAACCAGAAGAGACAAATCTTAACCAATGCCCTTTCTAGAATAAGATTGTATGAATAGGTAAGGGGTTTCTCTTAACCAAGCCACTGTCACCGACTCATTGAGAAAAATCGATTACTCTGTTATAACATGAATATACTAAATAATCAGTCGCCGACTCATGCTAAATGGTATATGTTTATTTTTATTTTTTTATTTTTTTTATTATTATTATTTTTTTTTTTAAGTCTTTGATGTTGAAATAATCATTATGAAAATCAAAATCAAGGTGCCCCATTGAATTTTGACAATGAAAGCAAGTCTGTGTATATCAGATAGTATCATCCAACAGTGCAACATTTATAATCAACTTGGCATTTCTACATGAAGGGCTTTCTTCACAAATTGTTCATTACATGGTTTGCACTTTCCAGAAATGTTAAACAGAGATTGGCAAATGCTAAAAACCTTGAAGTTCACTCCTATTAATGATGCATTGATTTGAAATTCGGCTTCAAAGTTGTAGAAAGTCTCTTTGTATCAAAGATTCTAATCAAGAACATAAATACGTGAAGCAATGTCTTGAACCAACCAATCAAATCCCTCCAGTAACCCATCTCCAGTGTATGCGCTGCATCCTACAATCTTCCAGTGTCGGGTTTTGTCCATGGCATCTAAATTCAGTACCTTCAAGAACCGTCATTGATAAACATCAAGCAATTATTATGAGTTAAGCACTCTTTCAGGAGAATGTACAGTTTCAGCACGTGCCCAAAGTGAGCATTAAACATGAAGTTTAGTAGCCCCAAACACTTTCAGCAAACAGGAATCGGGTAGAAAAGGTCTAACCAAGTTGAAATCCGTTCAAAATATATTTTTAACGCATACAACATTACAACCTCCTAAATCATTTTACTCAAAGATATAGTTTATTACTGTAATATTATTGTTTTTTTTGTATACATAACCAATGCAAAAAAGTGGTTATGGGTCGATCCAGCCCATTTTGACCCATACTAAAAAATGACTCCTTTCAACCTGAACCACTTATGGCCAGTTACAAAGCATGCGCAACCCACCTATCTTGCCACCTCTATGGTTCATTTATAAAAAAAAATTTAATTGCATCCATATTTACAAATAAAGCCTATACAAATTTGTAATAAAGTCATGAATATAGAGAACGTATATCTCTTTAGTAACAGGGCACTTACTTTAGCTATTTCATCTGGTGAAAGAGCGCCTTGGATATCCTGTTTATTAGCAAAAACGAGTAATGAAGCTCCCGATAGCCTCTGCATCAACATTGCAAGCAAATAATGGATAAGTAGGAGTTTGAAAGATACATCAAGTAACAGCATCCCACAACAACTTGTTACACTTATAGTTCAGTTTTGTCTCAGTAATATATTTGCTGATATAAGACTCCCAAGTCTCAAGTGACAAGTTACGGCTGCAAAGACAACATATTTCCTCCTTTAAAAAGTAATTAGTTGGTTTGACATATGCAGTCAAACATACTACAGTTTTACCATCGAAACTGACATAAATTATCTCATTACTTGGGAGATTATTAACATTCCTGTCCTCGTTTTGTTCAGATTTATTTGGAGATTATTCACCTCTTGTCCAATTTGTGCAGGTTTATTTTATTAGAATTAGATGAAACAAGTAATTAATGTGATACTAAACCACTAAGAGTATAGATGTGGGATTGACCGTCCTTGTTGTTCGAGCATTTAATCGAAATTGGTGGCAAAGTACAAAATTATAATCCATATCCGAAGTCATGAAATGAGTAGCTTTTAACAACAAAAGTCAAAGTGAAGGTTACCTCTTCCTTTAAAAGATTATCCAGCTCATATTTACAGTCAGCCAGTCTTCTAAGATCTGAACTGTCTACAACCCATACCAATCCATCAGTTTGCTCAAAATAGTTTCTCCAGTAAGATCGTATAGTCTTTTGACCACCAACATCCCATATGTTAAGGGTATACCTGCCATTAACTTAAGTTAACACTAAAACAAAGCTCCAAATAGTTCGTTGACCAATAGAAAAATAAAATAACAGGATAAGCCTCCATTCACATAACAAGGGGATTAAGGTGGGCTAAGGTAAGCATTTCGTATATAAAAATGTTTCTTACTCGAAACCTAATTTTACAAGTCTTAACACATTGAACTTCCATTTCACTAGACTTACCATACTAAACAAACTAACATGACACGCTTGCAGCTTTCACAATACTAAACTTAAACAACTGAATAATCAAATGCATTAAACGCACGTACAAC
This sequence comes from Chrysanthemum seticuspe, assembly GCA_019973895.1. Lineage (NCBI taxonomy): Eukaryota > Viridiplantae > Streptophyta > Magnoliopsida > Asterales > Asteraceae > Chrysanthemum > Chrysanthemum seticuspe. Next base: position 228,872,198 of record BPTQ01000004.1, read on the forward strand.
CTACCTCAAACTCTCAAAGTGCAAATACTATAATCCGGAGTTTAGTCTCATGTGAGACACAATAAACGTTTTCTGAGAAAGGATCATCCAGTTGAACTAATATATACACACAATCTACTGTATACACAGTAAACACGTACAATTTGTTAGTTTTCAAACAAGATACACACTTTCAAACACACTTTTGGAATTTCATCCCAACTGGAAATGAATGAGTAATATGTATAAACCATTATATGTGCTAAAAGAAGCAGGCCTAAGAAAATGCAGAAGGAACACTTCGAGTTGGCAAAAATAAAAAGCAACAAAACTGAAATTACTATACTGGTGTGTTTGTTTCTTTCAAGGGGAGGCGGTGGACCAATAAACTGCTGATCAAGACACGAGCTAGCCTCTTATCTTAAACGCTATTGGTTTCCTTCTTGAGGAGCAATACACTTTCACAAGTACGTAATTGTTTAGAAATGAGATTATATACAATGGTTCAAAGACTAATCACTCATTCAACAATTCTAACTAGAATCGAAATATAGACACTCAAATCTCACCACGTCTCACGTTTGACAGAATAGCAAAAACCAGGTCAGCATTTCTAATCTTTTCACTTGACACTTCATTTCAAAACTACAACATCCTTTCAAAAGCCGAAAACAATACCCCTTGTAAGTCGAGCAGTTAGAAGATAGCAAAAAAAGCATTAATATAGTCACAAATGTAAATGACATCATTTACTGCCTAGTACAATATGATTCACGTTGCTAAGCTCTTAAAAAAGCAAAGCTTCCAAGTAGACCCTCAAAATCAACCATCACTCTCTTAAGAGTGTATTAATTTCCTAACGTCATTGCACTTATAATCCTGTAAGAACCTAACCTCTCTACACATTCGGGTATACAATTAATTATGCCAATAACATTGCATTCAGTAAGAAAAATCCGAAACTATAGCAACAAATCACAAAAATCGGGTACAATGACACTGATTATATGCTAGAGATAAACACATATTACTTCCGGATCACGTTTTAACCATTGTATACATTAAGGTATACCAGACTATACTAACATTGGCATGTTTGATAACATTGAATTCAATAAGTACAATCTCACACTTATAACAACAAATTTTAAAAAACCGATAAAAACGGCACTATTAATAAGCCAGAGATGTAAAACATACTTATCATAAGTCATGGTTTTAATGTTGAATCCAAGAGTAGGACTAATAACACTTGTATCTTCACCATTTATCTTCAACACTATTGTTGTCTTTCCTGAATTATCAAGTCCCCTGTCCATATTCAAACAATTAAACAAATTAGAAACACAAAAACAAACACATATATAAGTAGATGAAATAAATAAATGGGTTCGAACAAAATGCATACACCATAAGAATACGCATCTCTTTTTCTTTCCGTTTGATTTTCCGAATGATGCTCAGGAGACCCATTTGAAAAATGGGTTTATGGATCTGCTTTTGATGGTTTGGAATTAAACTGATAGATTGAAATTATGACTATGGTTTTTGAAGTTTTTAGATGCTGTGATTGAGGGGAAGTTTTTTTTTCCTTTTAGAGTTAATTGCATTTTTGGTCCTTATGGTATGGCCAAATTGCAGTCTTAAAAATTTGAAAGTGCATAGTCTTTAAATAAAGTTTGAATTGTATTTTTGGTCCTTGATCAGTGTGAAATGACCATATTACCTTTGTTTTCTCTAAATAAAACAAAGAGTATTTTAGTCATTTCATTTTATTTAAAGACCAAAAATACAATCTAAACTTCAAAATGAGGATTATCATTGCACTTTCAAAGTTTTAGCCATACCACAACCACAAAGACCAAAAATGCAATTAACTCATTCTTTTATTTATTTTTTTTTAATGGAAATAGAGTAGTGGAGTGAAGAAATTGAATTCTGAAAATAATTGTGAAGGAAATTAATTTTTGATTTACTATTTCATAACTTTGTGGAGACGAATTTCTTTTGACACTTATCTATACTACTTATAATGCAGGGATGACCTTCTCTACTATTTATAAGTTTAAGATCTCCTAAATTAAAATTTAAGCAAATAATACTTATAAAACATAATATACAACTATGTAAAGCACAATTGATTTTAAGCAAATACTATTTATTACATACATATAATTAATACACCACATCACAAATATATACAACTATATAAGCACAATGTACAAATATACATACATACAATTAATACACCACATCACAAGTATATACAACTACATAAGCACAATGTACAAATACAAATAAAACTAAAAACACACTATTCAATACATACAATTAATACACAATTTAATTCACCCCTTCACCAAAATATACAACTCTTTAACACAATGTACAATCTAATTAAGCTCCAAAACATAAATCTGAAATCAAACAGCTCAAATAAAATAACATTTGTTCGCTGAAAAATTTAATCACAAGGTACCCGTGCGGCGGCGGGTACCCTGCTAGTCAATTTTAACTAGCAAAATACATATACTATTTTTAGAACATCAATTAATTTCAAACCTTATACCCGCTATCTTTCAATATATCTCATTAATGTTTTCGGCGAAGTTTAAACCCATAATTTCTAAGTTGGTGAGAACTAACATATCACTAAACCAAAAGCATTGGGTACTAGCAAAATACATATGTGAAGAAGAAGTGACAAAAAAAACTAAAATTCTTTGACCGGTTATACGTTTTCGTGACAATTACTTTTTGTCGATTTTTTTTTCATTGGTCTAAAGCAAATAGAAAAAATGGAGAATTAACAAATAAATGACTGGATAATCATTTTCACTTTATCTTTATGGCCAAATACAGATTTTTAAAAATTTATAAATTTGTTAAATTTTATAAAATTATATTTTTAATAAAATTATTCTTGGACTTTAAATATTTACATGTTTTAAATTTATCAAAGGTTTTTAGTAATATTCCTATGTTTAAAATTTTAACAAAATGGTTTATGCTTATTGCTTTATTAGACGAGTATTCGTGCATAGCAACGGATTTTATAGCGGTAGATAATTTTAGTGATAAAAAAAGTTTATGGGTTATAAACGAAAAATAATAAAACTTTGAGGATTTCAGGATTAAAATAATGTTTTGAAACCCGGTTCGACCCGGGTGGTTCAATCGGTTGAATCGTTCCGGTTAAAAAACGGGCCAATTTAAATCAGGTCATCTCGACGGGGTTGGGTCGAAAAAACGGGGCAAATTAAACCGGGTCAACCCGCCGAGTTTGAAGCGTCTCGGGTCAACCCGGTTTTCGATGTCCATTAATAGCAAACATTTCTACACGTTATATGTAGTTAAGATATTATAGCATGATAGTTTTATAAATACTGATATTCTCATTTACGTAACATTGACATTATACTATATTACATTTATCAGGATCCTTAGCTACAGTTCCTCCTTTGCTACAGTTGATATCGACAGTGTCGGGTTGGCCCTTTTTTTTTGCCCGTGTCTTTCTGCGGGCCTCCATTTAGCTAACCCGCCCATTCTATTCATCTCTACTCACATTCTCACGTTCCATTTTAGATCCACCTGGGTATTTTTCCGGGGAAGACCCCCCACGTGCGTTGATCAACCTAAACACTTTGCGTGTTCGTATGATGTTTGGTGAAATGGGTACAGTGATTCGTACCATGGAAACAATATTTTTATCCGATTTGTGGATCTCCGTTTGCCACATGGTCTTTGCTACACCGGTAACGTTATTTTGGTCCATATATTTTGGGTGTTTGGTAAATCTGAAGGTAAGCCTACGAATTTCAGTTCTTGATTATCAAAAAACCTAATTTCATATTTTCTGATCTTGGGGAAACAATTGAAGGTTTGATTTTTCCCCCTTTTCTTTAGGGCTTATTTCGCTATGTCTTTATGGTGTTTATGCCATGCTACGTTGGTATTTGTTTGTGACTTATTTTAGGTTTATTTATTGTGCCTTTGTTATGTTTAGCTGTTACATTAGTTGTGGCTTGCTTATGCCGATTTAGATGGTGTTTATGGTTGGGTGTTGGGTTGACTAAACGGCTGATGTACTTTAGTTTGGGGTTAACTGTTAAAAGCATCTGCAGTTACAATGGTTAGTTGTTGTTTATGCCTGTTGAAAAGTTAGTTACGCCTAGGTGTTGGGGTGAGTAAATGAGTTTTAGACTTTGGGTTGGTGTTTACTGTTAGAAGCAAATGTAGTTGAATGTGCCCCTTATTAAATGTTGTGCAGTGTTTGGTCTTTTTTTGGGTTGCCTTGGTTTCCATTTTCCTTTTTTTTGTGCTTTCTTTTGTTTTTTTAAGATGATGCGCTAACTTCTTTTAATTCTTTTGTTTACCTTTTTTTTTTTTTTTTTTTTTTTTTCAAAACTTCTCTTTTTTGCAATCCCTCAATTGATAATGCTTTTGTTGCTTTCATTAATTGTTTCGGATATGTTAGTCGATTTACTTTGTATGCTATTTGTTGCTTTCATAATTGGACTGTTTGTTATTGTTTATAATTATGACTTCAAAACCAATAACTGGCTCGCAAAGTATTCACAATCACTCACCTGAAAACCTCACACAAAACAATGTTGCAAATATACCCGGTGGTTCTGGGTGCGAGATGTGTAATACCATTATGCCAGTCATCTCTGGCTGCCAACCATATGCGTCATCGCTGCTTGCTGCAGCAGAGATTCACAATGCTACAGGTTGGTTTGTCTTTTTTTAGTTTCTCATTTTTTGTATGCCTGCACTTATTGTCATTTTTCGGCTTGAAACATGTTTGTGCTGATGTTTTTTTTTTTTTTTTTTTTTTGGCATAGATGTTATTGGAAAGGAGCCTGTGTAGCCTACAGGGCACCAACTTGATCCAACCAATTGTGTGGATGCCATTCATCATCAGTCTCCTGTCTGCACACCAAAAGGTGGTTTCATGCCTTTTGTTTTTGCAGACCACATTGGGAACGCTGAAGAGAATATTCATAGTTTTTTTTATTAGACCAGGTTTGCCTGCGTATGATGATGCGTGCTCGCAGCAGGCTGGAGGTCAAGCAATGCCTCCTGATGTGATGGAAGGTGAGGTGTGCTATTCTATTTTCAGTGGTTTGTTAAATTTTGTTGCTCTGTTTTTGTATGCCGATTTGGCATTCATAAAGGTCAAGTTCACAGTTTTTTTTTTTTTTTTTTAGTTGGAACAGGGTTGCATTTAGGTCATGACTCAAGTCCGTCGCATTGTAGAAAGAGAAAGAGGGAGGGAAAGGAGTTGGCCAGCAACCCGTATGCCCGCTATGGTTATATGCACACCGTTGATCAGCCGTCGGTTCTTGTTGCCATGGGAGGTAAATGTTGCTCTTCTCTTTTTAGATCCGATTTGTTAAATTCATTTTCTTTGTTTTCAGATCCGGCTTTGTCATTGCTTCATGGTGTTTTTTTTTGTTGGAACAGACTTGCATTTGGGTCATAGCTCGCCTCCTTCGCAGGCTGGAAAAGGAGGGACGCCTAAAAAAAAGAAGCCCAGCAACATGTGTGACCCTGTGACTACTAATGCAATGGAAGGTGGTTCTGGCTGTTCTCTTTTCCGATGTAGCCTGCCATTTTTTATTGTTTGTTATAGAATGCTGAGTCACCCTTCCGAACTGTACTTTGTTATCAATAGGATTTCGTGCACGCAACGCCGCTGCTTCAAAACAAACCAGAAAAAGGAAAGAAATGTCCGGCGATGCTGTCAGACCCCGTGTGCAGGACCATCATGCATGTAGCGCTGTGCAGGAAGGTGTTGGACGGTTGCCTTTGCATGTTCGCGAGGGTTAGTATTGTTATCTTCTTTTGCGTTTCCATGCAACCTTCAACTTGAATTTCATCCATTCGTTTCCCAGCAGGTGGAGCCAGTCTTGATGGTGATCCCGCCATTGATGTCGCAGTTGATGGTTCTTATTTGCGGAACACTAACCGAAGAAAAAGGTGGTCATGTCAGTCGTCCGCAACATCTGTGCATTAATCGACTTCAGGGGCCGCTGGTGAACCATCCACTCCTAATACAAATGAAAGTGAGCTCTTTTTTACCTTTTTTTTGTTTCTTTCTTTTTTGTTTCCCTTTTATAAACATGATCTCTGCGCCTAGCATCACCTTTAATTTTTGTCCTCTTTTCTTTTGTTACCAGCACCCACGGTGCATACTGGTGAACAACCGGGTGTTACGGAAAATGTTGGTCATCAATCACAGCGTCGGAAAAGAGGTCGGTGTCCAGGGCAGCCTCATACAAGGTCTGTGCGCCGGCGTGCTCTCATGACCAGGGTGCGTTCTGGGTCAGATAATAGTGCATGCAGCATTGATGGAGAGCTATCTTCTTCTACGATGCAATGTGGGCGCTGGCATTTTTTTTCCCCATTTTTCGTCACCACATTCTTTCACAATCATATATTACCAGCTCTTTAATTTCGTTATGCTTTTTTAATCGATGTAGGCATGCTGCCTGAGTACGATGATCTGGGAGACTGTATTGAGCGGTGCTGTTATTGTAATGATGTTTTTTGGCGTGCGGAGCAGCTTGCAGGCCATTGTGTTGCAGGTGCGGATACCATACATGTTGTGGAGGTGGTAAAGTTTTTATGCAACCTGACGCAGACCCACCACAGTATATCAAGGACTTACTCGACCAACGTCCCTTTATGGAAAATATACGAACATACAATCAAATGTTTGCAATGACGCCGCTCGGTGCCGCAGTTGACAACACAATCAACAATGGTGGAGGCCCATATGTTTTTAAAGTCTCTGGCCAAATGTATCATCGGATAGGGTCACTTTGCCCGGTTAACGATGATCCAAAGTTTTTACAGTTCTACATCTATGACACACAAGATGAAGTTCAGCATAGGTTGAGCCATTTTTCAACCTCAGATGGTCGTGATTTGAATCCATATATAATGCAAGGGCTCATTCACTTTTTAGATACTCACAATGATCTGGTCCAGATATTCAGGATTGCGCGTGACAAATGTGCCCAGCATGATGTCCCTGAATTTAAGGTGAAGCTTTACAGCGGTGAAGCTCCACGCGGTTATGAAGCTCCATTATCAAATACTCTGGGCGCTATTGTCTTTGACTGCGGGCCTAAAAGTGAATCAAATTACGATGTTATACTGGAGTACCGAAATGGGCCGCTAAAAAGAATTAGCAAGATCCATAAGTCATACATGTCGTTGCAGTTCCCGTTGATATTTATCTATGGTCAGCTAGGGTATCATACAAAACTGAAGTTAAGAACAGCGGACCCAAATATTGAGCCAAAACGGGTCTCGATGAATGCATTCTACGCGTACCAGCTGCATCCGAGGTATGATAGTTATGACTTGCTATTTCGCACTGGGAGGCTATTTCAGCAGTACGTTGTTGGCGTATACTGATGCATAGAACAGAATAGGATGGATTTTTATAGGACACACCAGAGTGATATTTGAGGGGATTTTTTGTCAGGCCTTTATGATGCAATTTCAAGGGGAGAGCATGATGGGTCGCAGGCGGGTTCTCGCATTATATTGCCTTCGTCGTTTACTGGAGGCCCAAGGTATATGTACAGTCATTATCTAGATGCATTTAGGGCTGAGCATCGACGGGCCAAAACCGAACCGGACCTACAAAACCGACTGAACCGACAAAAACCGAGCCGACCCGACAGCCCGTCGGTTCGGTCTCGGTTTCAGGTTTTTAGGATTTTCGGTTTCAGGTCGGTTCGGTCCAAACCCGACTAAAACCGAGAAATACATGTTGGAACCGAGCTAAAAAAACAATTGGATATTTTATGTAACCACCGGTAAATTTTACCTTGTATTAAATTAATATAATATTCTAATGAAAGAATATTTATCCATTTTCTACGTCTATTTTTTTAAATTAAACGTTATCAGTTTACCTGATTACAACAACTAAATAATGTGACATAACTCACATTCCCAATAAACGTGCTCACCGACACCAAATGCCTTATGTTTATTTTAAGTAAACATCATTATATGTCAAGAATAAAACTTTTCGACTTTTATTTACCATTTTACGTTACTTTGTTAACGTACGATTATTTAACGTTCAAACAAAACGTTTGCCATTTATAAGAGTTTTCACGAAACTTTTCAGGTTATTAAATTTACTATTAACATCTATTTAATATCACTTTAAACTTGTTTTAGTTTAAATAACGTTTAAACACTCCGATAAACCTACGTTTCATTTTAAATATTAAAATAAAGTATGATGATAAGTTTCAACATTCTTATGAGCATTATATTTTTACGTTACCTGATTTTGATTTTCGTAACTTAAAGGTTTAACATTTGTAATTACCGGGATCAAACTATACCCACTACACCCAAGACTTAGCTACTAAGGCTAGCAAAATATCTTTGAACTCTCTTTTATACCAAACCGACTCCATTCACTTGTATATATCTGCTCTTTTTGTTTCTTTCAGTTAGAACACAAAACAATGAGATAAAATTCACTCACTCTTCCTCTCCCGTGCTTCACCCCTTACGCTGTGTTCTCGAGATCCATAAACAGGAGAAAGGAAGAGAAGTGGAAAGAAATTGAGAAGTTTTGTGTTCTTGAGATTTTTTATGGGGAAGAAAGGAAGAGAACCGGAAAGAAGTGGAAGGAAGTTGTAGGTGTTTTTGTGGTAGCAAATCTTCTCTCCGGTTTTGGGAAGAAGATAACTTCCCTTCTCTTCTCTTCTCTCCTTTCTCTTCTATTCTCTTCTTTTAATGATCTAACTCAAGAACATAGCGTTACAGCATCCATGCCGCCACCCTCCATCATTGTTAACATCAAAAGGTTTCAGTTTAAACACAACCCACAAGGGCGTGTGTGTTTATTTGGCCTCGGATTAACAAGAATCCACAAAAGGTTGGGTTGGTTGTGGCTTTGTTTTGGGTTCGAGTTAATCACCACAGCCATCATCTCATCACCTCCCAATTTCCCTTGTTTTCATGGTATGCCGAAAATAACATATCTATTTTGTTATTTTTCTTTCTATTAAAAACCGTATACAAATTAATTGATACAAGTTTTCGTCGAATTAATTGATTGAAAATACTTTTGATATCAATTCGTGTGGTTAAAATCAGTTAAAAGGGTGTTTGTTTGTGTCTGTTTGATTTAGGGTCAGGTTGACTCACTTGAGTCTCAGGGTCGATTTGGACTGAGCTTATTTGCTGTTTTGGTTTTCGGTTGAGAAAGAAACACCACAGGGGTGTTTGTTTATGTGTATCACAGCCCCAAGGGGGCGCCTGGTTTGGTTGTTCTCGGTTAAAGAGAAACCACCACAGGTGATGTTCGTCTCGGGTTGAGTCACCACAGCCACATCGCTAGGGGTGTGCATGTTTGTCACTCGACTGGAAGGAAAACCACCACATGTGGTGATTGTTTGGCTCGGTTCACGACAACCCCGAAGGGGTGTCATTGTGATTGTTTAGGTTCGGTGTTACATTGTGATTGTTTAGGTTCAGTTTAACACCGCGCCTGGTTTGTGTCTCGGCTCAGTACAGCCACCCACCCACCCAATGGGGTGGTTTTGTTTTACTTGGTTGTTTCCTGGTTTTTGGCTAGAAATCACCCAAAGAGGGTGTTTGTTGTTTGCGGGTCACAGCCAAACACAATGGTATCTTGTTTAATTGTGTTACGATTCAGATGAGTCACCCATAAGGGTGTATTTATTTCGGTCTAGTTCACAGCAACAACACCCGAAAGGTGTTGTTTATGTTCGGTTTTCGTTCAGCAGTAACAACCCATGAGTAGTGTAAATTAAGGACTGTTTCAGGTCAGCAGCTAAATCGAGTTGGTGTGCAGTACTTTTGGCTTATGGCCTACTGGGAAATCACATTCTTAGATAGATATATGTCTTAGCTTCATGTGGCGAATTGGATGGGTTATCAACTCCTCCGGATGAGGGAGTTATGGCCGTTTTACGATTGCTAGTCAAATCTGGAGCATCGTTTGGAAAACGAGTTAAACTCCAGGTTAATACTCTAAAATGTAGGATAGGAAAGCTAATCTCAGTAGTGTACATCTAAATCTAACTTCTCCAAGTGGAATCACTTTAATAGCTATCACGGTTTGGGAAATACATTAAAATTAGCATTTCGCAGGAAAACTTGGGACTGCTGCAGACCAGCAGTACAAATGAGTTAATTGCAGAAAAATTTTGGCCTAAGAAGGTCTATATTATTTGATGGGATTATGAAAATAAGTTTAAGGTACATGTGTTGAATTGGATAGGGTGATATCTCCTTCGGATGAATGAGATATGGCCATTTTATGGAAACATGTCAATTTTGGAGCTGCTATTGGAAAACATGTTTTGCTCCATATTTTTGTACAGTAGGCTTGGGTTTTAAAACATAGTTCAACACTAGAAGTTATAAACTTTCACTTCCAATTGGTTTCAACTTGATAGCTATTATAGAATAGTATTTATGACCAAAACCGTAAGCGTTACAATTACAGCGAACTTTCTGGTTGGAGTTATAATTGGTAAAAACTCATTTCCCGTTGATTGGTAAATGATTTGATTGAATGGCCTAATGTTTTGGAAACTAGACTTAAGTATATTTCCAAGGGTGAAAACCCCATCCTTGTATCTTTTATAGATTAAGAGATACGATGGTGTGAAGTTAACTAAAATTCAGCAACATGGTTTTTACGTCTATTCTTGAGAAATAAAAGTGTGATCAATTAAGTAAGTTAAAGATGGTTAAGCAATACTTATTAGACTAATATTGGATTAATATTATTTGGACTTAAGATATCCGACTAAGAACTTTGAACACATTGAACTTGAATTGGATTTAAGTTATTATCGGGCTAGAGCCCAATTGACTTGCTTTCTTGACATGTTTTCTTGTCATTATCCTCTAGCCTAGAATTCACCCGAATACTTTTGAGACTCGTTTTCTTGAAACATCTTGTCTATCCTTTTACTTCATAATATATATGAGATATATATATATATATATATTATGCTTTGGCACGTTTTTCCTTGAGTCTATGATTTCATATTACCACACGAATGATGAAACTAAACATTTTACAAATATTGATACGAATCTTCCACGAAAACTAAAACGTATTATCTTATGAAACTTATACGCATCAAATACTATTCGCGTGTCATATTTTGAGACAAGTTTATATTCATTAGGTTACGCCGATTACGTATCATTGCGCTATACTTCTTTTTATTGTTCTGCTATACTCCTTGACACCGTTGCATTACTTACGTCACTACACTCTAAGGTGAGTTCATAGCCCCACTTTTTATTACTTAATTGTTTTACAAACTCTTGGGGGAGATACATGCTATATTTTTAATCGAACACAAATGCTTTGAACTGTATGTTACATCCAAATGCTTTATTGTCACTAAGTATTCAATTTCCATGTTTGAAGTCCCTACATCATGCACCATTAGTCACTTGCGAGTGAGCACGAATATTGTGAATAGGCCTATTGGAATTAACACTCCCGTTCTTATTGACCCAACTAGGGGAAATCGAACGCACTATATTTGAATCATTAAGGTAAATTGGCAAGTTTACCTACTAGGGCTGCGATGAAACGATTTTACCAATTTCTATTGGTACGAGGTTTACGCTTTGGTTGTCATGAACTTAGTGAAATAAATGCTGTTTTGTTTTCAACGATGAGTGTGAAATAATGTAACTCACATTACGAATATTGTGTTCAAACGATTTAATTAAACCTATGGATTTCACCAACCTTTGTGTTGACATTTTTAGCATGTTTATCTCAGGTCCATAATGAACGAGGTTGGCACGGAGGAGCACATATACTCAAGAAGGCTATAAATTTTATTATCATTCGAAACCTTATTTAATAAACTACGAAACTATTGGGACCTCATTTTGTAAACTCTGATATTCGAATGATAATTTTTTTTAAAACGACTCGATTAAAGTTTGTTTTCTATTATTATAACTGTTGTGCCATGAAGTAACACCCAATTTGAATTCCGCTGCGTACCACGAAATTGGGGGTGTTACATTTTATTTGACTGAAACTTTGAAAGTGGGACTTGGAAGTTGAAACCCAATAGTCAGTTTCACTAAATCTAAGTTATACTAACTAGTACTACTAAGTAACCAAACTAAGAAAAAACACTTACCTACCAATACCATTTTACCAAAACATACGGCATACCAAAACAACTAAACAAAAAAAAATCCTAATCATCTTCTACTTCTCTACAAAATAATCATCATCAACACATGATCTGATCATCTTCTAAAAACCCTACAATGAATGTAAGTTTCTTATTCTAACATGGTTCTTTTTGTATTTGTTTTTTTTTGTTTTTTTTGGTTTTTTGTTTTGTTTTGTTTTTTTTATCAAATAACTATGATTTATATGCTTTAGTTTTTGTTGAATGAGAGACTAATTAACAATAGAATACAAAACCATGATCTAGTTGTGAGTTTGTCAATTGTGACTACAGATGAATTTTATCCTACCATATATATGCAACAACAATGTGTACTTATTTTTCGCTTTCATTTGTTCGTTTAGGACAATGAGGACAACAACAACATTGACAAAAAACGTAAAAGGGTATCGAAAGGAGGAATTGGAAATGAAAAAGCCGAATGTTGGAAGTATTTTACTCCAAAGATGGAACGACCGGATGGAGAAGGGGGTCGTTTAATTAAGATGGCTTATTGTAACTTTTGTCCACAAAAATATAGAGCCGACACCGTTACAAATGGTACGAGAAACATGAACAGGCATTACCCTAAGTGTGATTTTAACCCCGAGAATCAGATAAGTTTGAAACAAGCTAAGCTTTCATTAATGAAAGACGTTAATGGGGATGGTGCGGGTAGTAGTAGTGGAACTGGAACTTTACAAAATTGGAAGTATGACGAGAAAGTAATAAAAAACTCTTTGATTAAACTCATTGTTTTAGCCGAACTTCCCTTTAAGTTTGTAGAACATCCAGCCTTCATTAGATATTCCAAGAGCTTACAGCCCAAATACAATTTGCCATCGCGTCACACTATTTCTAGAGATGTTTCTAAGTTCTACCTCGAAGAAAAAAAGAAACTTGTTAAGTTCTTAGGCAACCCGAATAACACGATCCACCTAACAACGGATACATGGACTTCGACTTGTCAAAAGATTAACTATATGGTGATAACGGCACATTTTTTAGATGATGATTGGGTTATGCACAAACGTGTCATAAATTTTAAGCGCATTAATAGTCATAGGGGAGAAGACATTGGTAGGAAACTTTTAAAGTGCATAAACGAATGGGGAATTAATAATGTTATGACCATTACGGTTGATAACATTACTTCAAATAATAAAGCTCTTAAGTATTTGCTAGAGCACCTACCAAGTAAGTATGATAATGGTAAACACTTTCATATAAGATGCATGGCACATATTTTAAACCTTGTTATGAAAGATGGTTTGAAGGTACACCAAAATCAGGTTGAGACCATAGGATTAGCGGTCAAGTACATCAAAGGCTCTAGCCAACGTATTGAGAAGTTTAAAGAGAGCATTAAGAGTACTTGTGATTCAAAGAGTTTTTTGGTTTCAGAATGCCCGACGAGGTGGAATTCAACATATGATATGTTAGAATCAGCCATTGATTTACAAGACGCGTTTTACAATTATAGTATGTGTTGGGTTCAGTAAATACCCAAACCCCTTAATCTAGGATTTGAATAGAAAATAGCCCGTGTTTAATCCGTTAACACAAACAGGTCACTGAGTGCATAGTCTCTCAGTGAGTCGTCTTCAGGATACTCAGTATGAGGCGAAGAAGAAGTCTCTCCACTCAGTAAGGCGGAACTTAAAGGGTGAAGACTGAGTCAAGAAGAAGATGATGGATTCAGTGAGTGATGACAATAACTCACTGAATCCCTAAGATTCCTCTCCAACTTCTTACACTGAAGACAAACTAAAGTAGAAGACTGAGGGATATAAAGACTGAAGAAAGAGCGAGACAAGGCGGGAAAAGTTTGAATCAGATAAGACGAAGTCCTTATCAACCAAAGTCAACTTTCCCTGAATGGCAAAAGATCAGGCTCAGTGTCATCACTGAACTTAGGAAAGTAGTCTTGTCTCTTACCTAGAATAGTCTTTGTAAACAGAGATAAAATACATCAGTATTTTGTCTTCTGTATGATGTCAGTTTGTCACTTAGGAAAGAGTCAAATATCATACATGTATAAATAGCATAAGAGATGGAGTGAAAAGGTTAAGCTTGTGAATTGTAAAAACACACATACACGCAAGCCATCTTTTCACTCCTCCAAATACAACTTAGTTCCTGAGATAGCTCAGTGAGCTCTAAGAGTTGTGCTCAGACTTAGCCTGAGCTTAGAGAGGAATCACCCAACTTTGTCATTTCAATCCCAAGTGCTATTCCGCAAGTACTTGGGTAACGTATTCTTTGTTGATTTATTTCTAATAAGAATATGATGTTGAAAATTACTTAGTGTGCTTTTCTTATGTTAATTTCAGTCATAGTTCACTATTAACTTGTTTTATAAACTTAAACTGTTTTAAACGATAGTGAACGGGGAACAACAAGTGGTATCAGAGCAAGGCTAATTATAAAACTCGTTTTTTAGGCCTCTCTAAAATTTTTTAAATTAGGATCCTAAATCGCTGAAATTGATGTACCCCAACTAGTCGATAAAAAGGGTGGAGCTTATTCAGCTGTTGCCCCTAGACTTGAAGTTGGCAAATTCAACAAATGGAAAAAGCGAATGCTTTGCTATTTGATTGGGATGGAACCTTATTATATCAAGTGTATAAATGAAGGTCCATTTGTCCCAAAGACTGCTGAAGGGTTGCCCAAACCTGAAGCTCAGTGGACCCAGGATGAAAGGAGAGTGGTCAACCAGGACCAAAGACTCAAAAGTATCATAATATCTTGTCTTCCTGACGATATTATGGAGTCTGTTATAAGCTGTAGTACTGCTAAGAAAACCTGGGATGACCTTGTTCATAGTCATGAAGGACCATCTGATACCAAGGAAAACAGGATAATGGACCTGAAACTTGAGTATAACACCTTCAGGGCTAAGGACTCAAAAACTCTCTCTCAAACTTACACCAGATACAAAACTCTTTTAAATGAACTTTCAAATGATGGTGTTAAGTTGTCCAAACATGAAATCAATGTTGGTTTTGTAAACAGTCTCCCTGAGAAGTGGTTGAATTTCTCTCAGGGACTCAGGAATGCTAATCATATCCAAAATCTTGAGCTTCCTGAGATTTATGGGAAATTTGTCTATGAGGAAAACCTCATCAACAGAAGATACCCTGACTTAAAGAAGTCTCAGGAAGTCAAGAAGTCCCTGACCACCACTTCAGCACCCATATCAACTGCCTTCTTCTCAAACAATGTGGTTCAAGATTTTCAAGAAAATTCAGATGATGAGCTTGATGAGAGATCAAGTGAGGAGTACCTAAACGACCTGAACACTGAATTTCAGGAAAGGGCACTCCTTGCTAACTCTCGAAGGTCTATAAAAAGAAACAAAGGTTTTTCTAGTGCTAAAGCAACTGAGGACACTGAATGTTTTAAGTGTCACAAAAAGGGTCATTTTGCAAAAGACTGTTTTTCTAAAACAATTTCAGAACCCTCTTATAAACCATCAGGTTCAAATCAGTCCTCAGGCTTCAGCAAATTTCAACCAAAAATGTATCAGTCTCATCAAAACTTTCAAAATAAATCTGATAATAACAAAATCATTGATTATGAAGCCAAGTATAAGAAAGCTAAAACTAAGCTTGCATTGCTTGAGGCCAGTCCCTCAGAAACAACAACAAATGTTAAAACTGTGCAGGGCAAGAACAAAGGCCTCGTTGCTAAAACCTTTGACTGGGATGAAGAGCCAATCTCATCTGATGATGAAATGGTACATGTCAGTGCTCTGATGGCTCTCTCTGAAGAGGACAAGCTAGCTGTTGGGAAGAATCATGCTAGAAACGGGGAATGGGTCAACATCACAATGAAGAAGGTAAACATTTTACTTTCTATGGATGATGACTCTGATTGGCAGTCTTACATAAATTATCTAAATGTAGACCTTAAGTTTGTAGAAGAGCAAAGACTGAATCTTTTTTCTAAATACAACAAGTTAAGTTTTGAATTGAACAAGTGTAGGGATGAATTGCTTATTTTAAAACAAGCTAAGCTTGAGGCTGTCACTTTGCAAATTCAAAACACTGAACTAGTTAAAAGAAATCAGAATCTTCAAGATGAACTTAAAAAGGCAAATGATATTCTAAATAGTTGGACTGCTAAGAATCCCAGGGTCTTTGATGCTGTGGGAGCCCCCAGTAGCAAGAAGAGAGTCATAGGTGAAGATCATCTCCCTGACTCTCTCAACAAAGACCAGTCTCCTAAGCCATTTGTGTCTGGTGGCATGATTACAAATATGTTGACTGATCCAAATTCCAGTGATTGGATTGAACGAGTTAATCCTGAGAGTAAGCTTCCAAATTTCGATTCTGGAAGGATTCTAGAGCCTGAAAGTCAAGCTCTAAAGAGCATGCTTGGACTCCCTGATGTGCCCAGTAGTACTGAATATATCTCTGAGTCTGAAGCAGAATCTCAAGCACCGCTTCCACCACTGAAACCCCTTCAGGGTGCTGCTCCAAGCTCTGAGCTTACTCCTCTAAAATTCAATCCTCACTCACCAAAGGAAAGGTCTGGACTTGGTAGAACCATCCTACAAAAACAAGCAAAACTAATCCAACAAGAGTCTACTCCTACTGAGACTTCAACATCCCTTGTCCCTACTGAAGCTGACCAAATTCAGCAACTGACTGAACTTGTGAGGAAGCTTACTGAAAAAATGGAATCCATTGAAAAGGTCCCTGAACCAATCAAGGAGACAAAGTCAGCTTCCTCCAGTTCCTCAAAGTCTAAGTCAACCTCTAAAAACAAACAGAAGTGTGAGTTGTGTCATTATACCAGCCATACCACTGACAACTGCTATAGAATTCGTTTTTGCATGATCTGCAAAAAGGATGATCACAGGACTGCAGACCATCTACAGTATGTCAGTCAAGCAAACTATACCAAAGTTGGTCATCAGTATGCTTCATCCTCCAAAGCTGCTCCAAAGAATAGAGCAAAACCTTTTCCTCTGTGCCCTCACTGTGGGTTTAATGATCATCATCAGGATGATTGTCTCATGAATACATGCTGTGATATATGCGGTAATCCAGCTCATGAGACATCCCAACATGACAGTGTCATTCATGCAAGGAGAAATTCCAAACAACCCAGAGTCACTGAGTCATCCTCAGCCTCCAAATGCAAAACTTGTGGTAGCACTATGCACACAACCACTGACCATGAGTCAATTACAAATTTCAAAGAGACCTTGAGACCCAAGCCCACTAGTAAGTGGGTCACGAAGAGAAACTAATTCAGTTGACTACTTGTGCAGAGACATGCCAGGGAGCCTATTTGGCATCTAGACAGTGGATGCTCAAGAAGCATGACTGGTGTGAAGGAATATCTGCACAAGTATGTAAAGGAACCAGGGCCCAAGGTAGTATTTGGTGATAACTCATCATGTCCCACTGAAGGTTATGGTTCAGTAAACTGCAATGGAATAGTTTTCTCTATAATAGCCTATGTCAATGGTCTCAAATACAATCTCATCAGTGTCAGTCAACTATGTGATGCTAAATACATTGTACAATTCAATGATAAACAAGGTACCATTTTCAATGTCAACAAGGAAGTTGTGTTGATAGCTCCTAGGAGAGATGATGTTTATGTGCTAGACATGTCAACACTCTCCCAAGATGGAACGTGTCTCTTTGCTAAAGCCACTGAAACTATCAATTGGCTATGGCATAAGAGACTCTCACACTTAAACTTCAAAAACCTCAACAACTTGGCAAAACAAAACAAGGTCCTTGGCTTACCATCACTGGTTTTTGCAAAAGATAAACCATGCTCTGCCTGTGAAAAAGGTAAACACCACAGAGCATCTTTCAAAACCAAACAAAATTTCTCCATCAAAAGCTGCCTTCACCTCCTGCACATGGATCTCTTTGGACCTGTAAGTCCCCGATCCATCCAGCATGAGAAGTATACACTTGTCATTGTTGATGAGTTCTCAAGATACACTTGGGTATACTTTCTTTCCAAAAAGAGTCAGGCAGCTGATACAATAATGTCATTCATCAGGAAGATAGAAAACCAGAATGACATTACAATTAAACAAATCAGAACTGACAATGGTACTGATTTCATAAATCAAGAACTTGAGAGTTTCTGTGATGGAAAAGGAATTTCTCAAAATTTCTCATCTCCATATACCCCTGAACAAAATGGGGTTGTTGAAAGGAAAAACAGAACTCTCATCGAGGCTGCTAGAACTATGTTAAATGGCTCAGCCCTCTCAAAGCATTTCTGGACTGAAGCAGTCAAAACTGCCTGTTACACTCAAAACAGGTCAATCATTGTCAAAAGACATAATAAAACCCCATATGAGATCTTCAAAGGTAGACTTCCTGACATCATCTATTTTCATGTATTTGGATGTCCTGTGTTCATTCATAACCACAAGGATCATCTAGGCAAGTTTGATGCAAAAGCTGATGATGGATAATTCTTAGGCTACTCACTGATCTCCAAAGCCTTCAGGGTTTTTAACACAAGGAGACAACAACTTGAGGAAACCTTTCATGTCACCTTTGATGAAAGTGCTGAAAGCATCAGGTTCACCAACACCTCAGTGGAGGAAATGGGAATTGACAAATCATCAAGATATCCTCCTGATGAGTACAACACTGAATTCAATTCCTCATATCAATCTGATGCTGACATCTCATATTATGTCTTACCTCACAACCTACCCCAACCAACCATCAGTGAGTTCATTGATAATCAGTCAGTCCCTGCTGGGATAGGAAACACTGATTCAAATGATCAGGAACCTGTAACTCATGAATCTCACCCTGAACAAGACATCTCTATAGATGCTCTAAATGATTATGTAGCTCTTACACCTGAACTCACATCTGAACACCCAATGACATCATCAAGCTCAGATCCCAGACCACAAAGTAAGTGGACAAGAACTCAGGATATCGAGCTTGTAAACATCATTGGTGAACCCACTGAGGGCATGCTCACCAGAAGCATGGCTGCTAGTCTAACTGCAGCTTCAGCCAATGAATGTCTATATGCTGATTACCTATCAGATATAGAACCCAAAAGTGTCACTGAGGCTCTAAAATACCCAAGTTGGGTTCAGGCTATGCAAGAAGAACTGCAACAGTTTGATAAAAACAAGGTCATGACCTTGATCAAATGTCCTCAGGATGTAGTAGTCATAGGAATGAAGTGGGTTTTCAGAAACAAAACTGATGAAAACAAAACTGTCATTAAAAACAAAGCCAGACTTGTAGCCAAAGGTTACAGTCAACAAGAAGGCATTGACTATGATGAGACATTTGCTCCTGTTGCAAGAATGGAAGCCATCAGGATCTTTCTTGCATATGCAACATACATGAACTTCAGGGTCTACCAAATGGATGTTAAAAGTGCATTCTTAAATGGTGATCTCAAGGAAGATGTGTATGTTCAGCAACCTCCAGGCTTTGAGAGTAGTGAATTTCCTGACTATGTATGCAAGCTTGACAAAGCCCTTTATGGACTCAAACAAGCTCCTAGGGCATGGTATGAAACTCTCTCAGCCTTCCTGATACAAAACAAGTTTGTCAGAGGAAAGATAGAGAACACACTCTTTGTCTATAGAACCCAACAAGATGTGATACTAGTCCAAGTGTATGTTGATGATATCATCTTTGGCTCAACAAACTACAAACTTTGCAAACAGTTTGAAAAACTAATGACAAAGAAGTTTGAAATGAGCATGATGGGGGAACTTACATACTTTCTTGGACTACAAGTCAGGCAAACTGATAAAGGAATATCCATCAGTCAAGAGAAATACACCAGAAATCTCTTGAAGAAATATGAGATATCTGACTGTGCCTCAGTGAAGACACCAATGGTCCCACCTAACAACCTTGGACCTGATCTCACTGGCAAATCAGTAAATCAAACTCATTTCAGAGGGATTGTTGGCTCACTGATGTATCTAACCGCTACTAGACCAGACATACAATTTTCAGTCTGTTTAATAGCAAGATATCAGTCCAATCCCAAAGAATCTCACCTCACTGCAGCCAAACGAATACTCAGGTTCCTGAAAGGAACCCCAAATCTTGGACTCTATTATCCAAAATGCTCAGGGTTTGATCTCAAGGGTTACTTTGATTCTGATTATGCTGGCTGCAACATGGACAGAAAAAGTACCTTAGGGTCCTGTCAATTTCTTGGAGGAAAACTGGTTTGTTGGAGTGCAAAGAAGTAACAATCAGTGGCTATGTCCTCAGTTGAAGCTGAATATGTAGCTGCAGCAGGATGTTGTGCCAATGTGTTATGGATGAAAAGTCAACTCAGTGACTATGACATCCATTACAAAATGGTGCCCATCTTCCGTGATAACACTAGTGCTATTGCAATATCCAACAACCCTGTCCTCCACCAAAGAACCAAACACATTGATATCAGATATCACTTCATCAGGGATCACATAATGAAAGGAGATATTGAATTACATTTCATCCCTACTGAATATCAACTGGCTGATATCTTCACCAAACCCTTGGATGAACCTACCTTCAGGAGACTGAAAGCTGAATTAGGAATGCTTGACATTGAAAGCCAAGTATCTGAAAACCTGTCTCAGTAAGTTCTCTGAAATGGTTCATTCTCCCTGAACATCCAAAACCAACCTCTCACTGAATAAGTAAGACTCATTCAGGGTCCCTGACACTTGACAAAGAGCATTGAATGAGTAACTAAATGATCCAAGTATCAATTACTTAAATGTCCTAGGTTGGTAACTATGCCAATTTAATAAAGAAATATATGTCTCTTTGTCTTACTGTCATCCCACTTGGCATTTAATGCCTCTCACAAAAATATCAAATTGATATTTTATCTCTGCAAAAGTGCACTTTCACTGTGCACTGCAACTGTTCCCTTGATAAACGGGATTTTACTGCGGGTAATGGAGTGGTAGCATTAAATGTGGAAATTCAAACGTCTTTCAAAAACCGACTCTTAATATTCCCATTTGTGCACAAAACACCCCTCTTATCACTCTATAAATACCCTCTTCCAACACAAACAAAAACACACAAATTATTTTCTGCAACTAAACTCTGTAAAAATTCTTTCTCAAAATCCAGAAATATTTGTGTGTTCTCAATATCTTCAAAACCTCTTTTGGAAAAACCCTCCTTGTAAACATTTACAAAAGTTTTTCATCACAAACTTGAAGAGATCTAAATACTTTGATTGTTCTAGTCAAAACATTTTTTTTAAACCCTAAAATCTTCGTTAATGGAAATGGCTAGAACACAATCTCTCCAGTTTGCTTCTCAGTGGGTAGGGGATCTTACTAACGTTGAATTTAAAACAAATAATGTCATAGGAAATTTTGAATATCCTGAAAATGTCCCAACCTATAAAGACATTATAAAATTTCTATTCAACTGCCCACTCAAAACGGCCTTTGTAAAATGTCCCTCAGTAGTGTACCCAAACTACCTCAGGGAGTTTTGGGCTACAGCTAGAGCCTTAGACCTCTCAGGGAGTATCTCATCAGGTTCAGTCTAAATGGGGGGAAACAATACACCCTGGATTACAAAACGTTTTGCACTTCAACAGGGTTAGATTATAACAAAGGTGCTTATGTCGCCCATCCTGAACCCTCCACAGTGAAGGATGGGTTAAAACAAATCGTTTTAGATCAAACTTTTTTGGACAAGACCCAAGTCACTAAAAGCTCATTCCCCGTGGCTTGGAGGATCCTCTTCACTTTTGTGATTCAGGTCCTCGGCGGGAACCACTCATCCACTGAACAAGTTAACTCTATTCAGTTGATGATGGCATACTGCTTGATGAATGGGGTCACTGTCGACATAGGGGAGATCATTTACAGTGATCTCGTAACGAAGCTACAGAGCAAAACTAGGATGAAGTACGTTTCGTATCCTAGGTTTGTCTCCTGTGCTTTGCAATCGTTACTGGGTTCAAATTATACTCAGGATGAAAAATTTGGAAATTTACCTGGCATCCTGAGCCCATCAAATTTTCAAAAGGACCCATCCCTTGTCACTCCCATAGAATTGACGGGCCACATGATTGCTGTAAACAATCAAAGTGGATCAGTGTCTCCAAACCCTGCTCCTAAAAAGAAAAAGGGGAAGTCTCAGACTGGGACTAAGACTAAACCAAAGTCTCAGGGCCCTGAGGCTTCAGGAGCACAGCCTAAAAGGCACAAAAATCCCGAGACCAAAAAGACACCCACTGACCAGGAAACAACCACCCCAGTGACAACGAAGGACACTGATACATCACAGTCAGTGCCCTTGGTCACACCTACTACTCCCCAAGATCAGAGGGAAACAAACAACCCGCTGGTAGGGGAGCGCCTTCCACAACGCCCAGTGATGACATTAGCAAATCCAAGCCTTTGTCTGAGGGCACACTGATCTCTCCCAAATACTTAGAGGGAATCAAACAACCCGCTGATAGGGATACAACTATCACTGACTCTGCTAAAGGCACTGGGAAACGCCCACCAGTGTCTCAGGGGTCACTGGGGGACAAAGACTCGGAGGAAAAGGAACAACCCGCCGATACGGAACCCACAACCAATCCTGACTCCAGCGAAGGCACTGGGAAACGCCCACCAGTGTCCGAGGGGTCAACGGGGGACAAAGACTCAGAGGGAAACATACCACCCGCTGATATGGAACCCATCACCAACCCCTGGTTAACTGTTGCTGATGTCACTGGGATATTATTCTCTGAAGATGAGCTTGCTGAGACTGATGATGAAATCTTATCAGCTGGAGAAGAAATGGACGTTGAGGTTCAATCTGAACAAGAGCCTCAGCCTGATCCAAAGGAGTGTTAGCCTCGCTTTTTCTAAAGATAACGTCATTTACGTGAATTGGACTAGATGCGTAGTATACTTTGCCCTTAGGGACTAGTATCGTTTATGTGGCAAAGTTAGAGCCTATAAATACCCCTCATGACTCTCCATGAGGGGTGAGGTGAAGCATTTGGTCATTGTATTCTTTTGTTCTTATCTTAATAAAACCTTGTTTTCTCCTCCCTCTCTCTACTTTCTCTCACTAAGCAAGATGATGTTCTTCATCTACTTTCACCAACCAAGGCCTCCAAACCACATAAATCTTATGTTAATCGGTCCTGACAATTGGTATAACGAGCCAAGGTTGTTGTTTTATTGATTTATGTTGGTTTATACATGTTTTTGTACTGTTTTTGTGCTATATTTGTGGGTCGGAATTTTTTTTTTCCGAGTTATATGGTTAACAGTCTTTTACATGTTATGTGTATCCTCTTTTTGGTCAAAGATGTCTTGTAGTCAATATATTGATATCTGTCTTTGAGTCTCTTTTGGGTCAAAACAGCATATAACATCTTTTTAAACATCTTTTGTACCAAATAACGTGAAACATCAAATGGTCAACCGTCAGATTCAGTGGTCAAAATAGCAAAAAGGAAGCATTTTTATGCTTTTCTGGGTTTCATATGAAGACTGGTCGGATTTTTCTGTCGGAATACTCGTCGGAAAAAGTGGTCAAAGGGTCAAAACCCTCATCTTACGCATAAGGAATATCTACAGTGAAAGTTACGCGTAACTGTGAAGTTACGCGTAAGGAATGGGTTACGCGTATGCGTTTACGCTTAAGCCTTGGCTTACGCCTATGGCCTACGCATATGTTTACGCGTATACTTACGCATAAGCATTAAGTTATGCGTAAAGCTACGCATAAGGTTTAGACCTGTTTTACGCATAAGGATTTGAAGAGAAGAATGTTACGCGTAAAAGAAACTAGACCACGACCACAACTACACATACCATTATACCAATCAACATACACGACTTCAGTCTCAAAACAAATCCGAAACTAATCTCAACCCAACAACATCCTCAAAACTATCCTAACCCATCTCCATTCCATCTCACGTTCAACTACAACATCTCTTCTACAAATTTCACTCACATCGAAAACTGAAATTTACTTGATCTCAGTTTAGAGCCAATATTTGTTTTGCAATCTTTTCCAGATTGTTATAATTGACTCATAATCATCACAGATCATTTACGAAGACAAGGCTTCAAGATAATATTCGAACGATAAAGAAGGACCAAAACCAAACGGTTTTACTCCTTTCTCTGGTTCGATTGACAGAAAAACTAACATCACAATACTTACCTGAGACCCCATTCAAAGGATCTTGAAGCAAATTGGTTTCTTGATTCGGATTAAGCTACTCAAGAAGACAAAGGTTGGGTAATTACTATGATGAGGTGAGATTCGCTTATGATTGTGATTCGGATGTGATGAGATGAGATATGTTCTTATCTGAGTTTGAGTTAAGATGTTGTGTGGTGAGAGAATATTGGAGTTGGGGGCGTATTGTTTATGTGATGTGGTTTAGGTTTAGGTCACATTTGAGACACGTTATATAATTATCCGGTTATGATATGTGTTTCCTTTGGATCGGGTACTGTTTTTGGATGTTGGATCGTGGATCTTGGATTGAGAATATGGACTTGGGCCTTGTGTATACATTCGTTTCTGGGCTGAGTGTCAAAACGTGATGTGAGCTTAGATTGATTTGCCATATTCGTTTGTTTCTCTCATTTGTAAAAAATGATTGTAAACTATTGCTATCCTAATTTTTGTGTTACAAAATTTTGGATACAATTGTTTATTATTTTACCTGAGTGGTAGTTTGGTATGGTATAATATTTTCACGGAGGGATACAATATTCACGGCTTGAGGAAAATTTGAAAAAATGGCTACGGAGTTTTTGTACGTTATTATTGACGAGGAATAGAAGTGACGTTTCACGGGTGGACTTCTTTATCTTTGAGACGATGGTTGGTTGGATGCATGTCTTAAGATAACTTGTTGGAGCACATTATGAAATTTGACAATCTGGTTATGACTGGTAAGGAGTTACGTTGTAGTGCTTACAGTGTGTAACCATCACTTTAAGGAGTTACGTTGTTGTGCTCAGTGTCACACAGAGTTGTGGATTGTTCAAAAATTTAGAACAAGCAGCAAGTCACAAGTTGGCCGGTGAATTCAAAGGAGGTTCGATAAAAGGTTGGATTGAGAGAAGTATTATTGAGAGTATATTTTTGCGACATATTCTCACGGAAATTTGATCAAGCTATGATGTTAATATTGCATCAAAGAAGGTAATACGGAATGTACGCAACATTATGATGATTCCGATAGCTCGCAACCATCAGGAGGGAGAAGTTGGTACTTCATCTTCCGTGTTTGGATTACGAAGGGTTTTTTGCTTATGACTGAAGAAGGAGAAGTAGTGTGGTGTACATCGGGGTTTTTTACCAACTTGGATGCAATACTAAGTGAGTTATGTTAATGTTCCCAGAACGACAACCATTGTGCTTCAAGAGTTTACTTTCTCCGCTGCGTGTCTGAAGATTAAAGACGTGTTGGAAGAGTGTTGTCGGTTCAGGAGGGAGCAAAGAAAGAAAAAAGGCTCACTAGTTAGGAGGGAGTAATAACCTAACTAGACCGTTACAGTTGAAGTTCAGAGCTACAAGAAGATCATTTGCCGAGGTCATCGGAAGGGAGAACTTCAAGTTTGCCTCAGTATCTAGACTACAGAGACTCTGCACTTCAAGAAAGTCAACATTGTTCATTACTATTGTAATTTACTTTGTTTTGTATTTATAGGTCTCATTGTAACCATTCACGTGTGACGCTATCTTGGAGGGAGATTGTTAGCCTCGCTTTTTCTAAAGATAACATCATTTACGTGAATTGGACTAGATGCGTAGTATACTTTGCCCTTAGGGACTAGTATCGTTTATATGGCAAAGTTAGAGCCTATAAATACCCCTCATGACTCTCCATGAGGGGTGAGCTGAAGCATTTGGTCATTGTATTCTTTTGTTCTTATCTTAATAAAACCTTGTTTTCTCCTCCTTCTCTCTACTTTCTCTCACTAAGCAAGATGATGTTCTTCATCTACTTTCACCAACCAAGGCCTCCAAACCACATAAATCTTATGTTAATCGGTCCTGACAAGGAGCATACTGAGTCACCATTTCATCCAGAAGAAAATGACTCTGACTCATCATCATCCAGCTCCGGGGAATTTAACCGTTTTGACAACATTCTTCCAGTCACTGAAAGACAGCTGGTTCAGTGGATCACTAAAGCCTCAAGGAGACTGTACACTGGGGTTACTGAACAATTTTGGGATCAACACACTGAAGCAGCAGCCAGCTACGCTAATCTTCGTTCTGATGTGCTCACCTTCAATGAAAATGTTCATGAGCACAGAGATCTCATGTACCAACACCTTATCAGACTGGATGAAAACCTGGTTAAGTTTCTCAAGCATCTTCAGTCATGTGGAGTTACTATTGATGAAATCAGGGATGCTGTTAAAGAGGACCCTGCAATCAATGCCAAAGTACTGGAAGCCACTGAGATGTATGTGAAAAATTCATCTCGACTAACTGAACTGATTAAAATGCTCCAATCTGCCAATGTTCAGGGTCTCTAATCTTCAGTTCAGTCTCTTCAGACCTCAGTGGACTCATTGAACACCCAAGTAGCTGCTATGGCTCAGGCCTCGTCTTCCATGGCCTGGAATCTTGGTCCCCGGATGACTGCTTTGGAGCTTTCTCAGGATAACCTGGATACAAAGGTCACTGGTCTTCAAGCAGATACTTCAGAAATTAAGGCTATAATCACTGAAATATATCAGGCCTTCAAGGGTCAGGCAGCTCCGTCCCCATCAGCACCAACTCCAACTCTTGCCCTCACTGAAGTTTCGGCAACAGTTGAGGGGGAGAATATTGCTGAAGAAAATCCTTCTCACACTGAGGGGGAGCCAACATCAACAACATCAGTGGCTCAAATCTCATCATCCCCACCAGTCTCAGCAACACCTATCTCATCAATCCCACCAAAAACATCAACAACAACAACACTGACAGTAATCACTCCAATAACAACAACACCACCACCCCTGGTAGCAACTTCATCTTCCTCAGGCCAGGACAAAGGAAAAGGCAAAATGGCAACTTCTGAGCCTGATAAGATTCCCTATAAAATCAGCGACACTGAATACCTGCTCACACCACAACAGCTGAGTAAACACCTTGCTAAAGAAGAAAAAAGGTTGAAACAAGCTGAGGAAGAGAAAAGGAACAGAAAAGCACTGGAAAAGGTTGTCGCCGAAGAAGCTGAGAACATGGGATTAGATCCAAGCAAACTTCAAAAGGGTCAGGCAGGGCAAAAGTTCAAGGAAGCTCAGGCTGCTCAGATGGCTGCAATGAAAAAGCAGTTGGAAGAAAAGAAGAAGAAAACTGAAGCTCTCAGGCAAAGCAGAATTGAGGATTACAACTGGACAATGACAAGCCGAAGGCTTCCTGAAAAGATCACAGATTTCAGAATCATCCCCAATACCAAACCACTGGCCATGAACGTTTATAGAGGGGTTGATAAAAGACACTTCGAGGTCCATGATCCCCTCAAATTCACTGACTTTGGGATCACTGAACTTGATGAGCTTGGTCCAATTATTGAAAAGAAGAAGAATGCGGTGGTTAAGGACCTGATGAAGATGCTCAGTAAAAGATATGAAAGACTGAGAGATTGTCCAGCTCAACTGGGAATTCAGCCCGCCTTAACTGCACCTCAAGGATCTCAACCACAATCATCCACTGGCAAAAGGAAGAGAGTTGAGTTCCAACCTGAGATTAAAGTGCCTGGACTGGAGTGTAATAGGGAGCTGCCTGAAGGGGTTAAATTTGTGAACTGTCTAGTGATTGAGAAGCCTGAAAGAGGGCTATTCCACATTGATGTCTATGGAAACCCTGCTTTTCAAAGATGGAGTGATATTGATCAGGCTGGTGTGGCTGCAATGCTGAGCTACATACCAGTGGCCTCTCAAATACAAACCCCAGCAAACATCAGGTTCTGCCAAGACCTGAATACTAAGATAAGAGACCATCCTGACCGAGAAACACTCATCACCAAAAAGGTCAAGCTTGAAGCATTGGGAATCCATCTGGATTGACATCATTTTGTTTTATCTTTTGTACTAGTGATAGGAACTATGTAATCTGATCAATAAACGATGTATGTTTTATTCATTTACTCAGTGTTCCTTATTGTATTCATTAGTACATTCAGTGTAAGAAGAAGCCTCTTGCTCACTTACACTGATCAACCACTTAGGCTATTTGTATATCCAAATAGGGGGAGACTGTTGGGTTCAGTAAATACCCAAACCCCTTAATCTAGGATTTGAATAGAAAATAGCCCGTGTTTAATCCTTTAACACAAACAGGTCACTGAGTGCATAGTCTCTCAGTAAGTCGTCTTCAGGATACTCAGTATGAGGCGAAGAAGAAGTCTCTCCACTCAGTAAGGCGGAACTTAAAGGGTGAAGACTGAGTCAAGAAGAAGATGATGGATTCAGTGAGTGATGACAATAACTCACTGAATCCCTAAGATTCCTCTCCAACTTCTTACACTGAAGACAAACTGAAGTAGAAGACTAAAGGATATAAAGACTGAAGAAAGAGCGGGACAAGGCGGGAAAAGGTTGAATCAGATAAGACGAAGTCCTTATCAACCAAAGTCAACTTTCCCTGAATGGCAAAAGATCAGGCTCAGTGTCATCACTGAACTTAGGAAAGTAGTCTTGTCTCTTACCTAGAATAGTCTTTGTAAACAGAGACAAAATACATCAGTATTTTGTGTTCTGTATGATGTCAGTTTGTCACTTAGGAAAGAGTCAAATATCATACATGTATAAATAGCATAAGAGATGGAGTGAAAAGGTTAAGCTTGTGAATTGTAAAAACACATATACACGCAAGCCATCTTTTCACTCCTCCAAATACAACTTAGTTCCTGAGATAGCTCAGTGAGCTCTAAGAGTTGTGCTCAGACTTAGCCTGAGCTTAGAGATGAATCACCCAACTTTGTCATTTCAATCCCAAGTGCTATTCCGCAAGTACTTGGGTAACGTATTCTTTGTTGATTTATTTCTAATAAGAATATGATGTTGAAAATTACTTAGTGTGCTTTTCTTATGTTAATTTCAGTCATAGTTCACTATTAACTTGTTTTATAAACTTAAACTGTTTTAAACGATAGTGAACGGGGAACAACAGTATGAACAATGCTTCTTTTGGTCGTTATCTTGAGACAATACCTCATCGTAAAGACTTTGATGTTTGTAAAAAAGTATGTGATTTTCTGGAAAAATTCATAGAGAAAACCGAACTAGTATCAAACCAATCTAGTCCGGTTGCTCATTTATTTTATAGTGAGATACTTGATGTTGACAAGCATCTACGTGAGTGGGAACTAGAACCGGATTTCAGTCAAATGGTGTCAAAAATGCGTTTAAAGTATGACAAGTATTGGGGAGATTATAAGAAAATCAATCATTATATGTATTTTGCGGTGCTTTTAGATCCAACTATGAAGTCGGAAATACTTGGGGTACGGATTTAGGCATTTGCTTGAAAATGGTTGTATACCCGAGGCCGAGGAGAATGAACATGAAGTGGATACACCAATCGAGTTCTATACCAGTAGTGACAAAGAAAATAAGATTAAAGAATTGGTTGACAAGGTTGGGAGGAACATGGGAGTTTTGTTTGCATTGTACAAACAAAAATATGGCACAAGCAACTTGAGTGACATGCCAAAATATCTAGTCAAAGTATTAACACAACTCGTCGTCGTGGTAATACTTTCTTGAGTTCGTTTAAAAGTCAAAATTCAAACAAGTCGGGTGGAGTCGTGGTAATACTTTCTTGGTCTGATTTAGCTTGTATATTCCTTTTGTCAGTTATGTGTTTGTTTCAGTTTTGCATGATTCATTGTCTCCAAAAGGAAAAAAAAAGTTTATGTGTATTTTTCTGTATTTGTGCTAAAATGGCTCATTGTCTAGTGAAATGGCTCATTGCCTCATTGTAGTTTTCTATATTTTTTCTGTGATTGAAATGGATCATTGTCAGTTTGTCACCAAATGCTTATTGTAGTTTGCTCACTTTGTTGTCTAGTGAAATGTAGCTTTGCATGATTCATTGTAGTTTTGTATATAATATATGTAGCTTATATAGTTTATATTATAAACTATATAAAGTCTCATTGTCCTAAAAGGAAAAAAAATAAAGTGCATCAACTTGTATGATAATAGTTAATTTGAGTATAAAAATAAAAAGCAATAGGACTATTGGTGGAAAAAAAAGTGCAGCAACCTTTTCAAACAAATTCTTTTCGAAGAAAAAATGGTATGCATGTTTGCTCGGTTCTCACAACAACAACCCGAGGAACCGACAGGACCGACCCGATAAAAACCGACCCGACCCGATGGTCTTTCGGTTCGGTCTCGGTTTGCATATTTCTCTTCCATCGGTTTTGGTTCGGTTAGGGTTTGCTCGGTTCGGTTCGGTTTTGGCCCGACGCTCAGCCCTAGATGCATTGGCGATCTGCAGGGTTCTTGGTAATCCACGTTTCTTTATAACATTCACATGCAATGTAAAGTGGCCTGAGATACAAAGATACATGTCCCAGTTCCCTCACTTGACAACAGCCGATAGGGCAGATATAGTGTGCAGAGTTTTTGAGCAAAAGGTCAAAGCATTTGTAAAGTTTAGGAAGAGGAGGCAGACGTTTGGTTATGTCACGGGAGGTAAGCCTATTCTTTTTCACACATAAACCTTTTGTGCTTTATCTTACACTTCCAGTTTTCCCATGGATGCTTGCTTAATGCGTTGTGCAAATGCGCTACTCTAATTGTATTTGCTAATTTTTTTTGCCCTGCAGTGTTGTACACCATTGAGTTTCAGAAGCGCGGCTTGCCACACTGTCACACACTCCTTTGGATTTCTTCATCAACCAAGATAGAAAATCCTGCAGATGTTGACCAATATATTTGTGCAGAGTTACCTGATTCTCATGATGATCCACGCACCTATAAAATTGTTTCAGAAATGATGATGCATGGCCCATGTAGCAAGGCCAGCCCAAATGCACCGTGTATGAAAGGTGACCTCTGCAACAAAAAATTCCCAAAACAATACAATAACGAAATTTTCTTTGATGACAAAGGTTATCCGCATTATCGAAGAAGGAAAGGAAATACTTTCGCAGCAAAAGGGCAGATAAAGCTTGACAATGGGTATGTCATGCCATATAACCGTCATTTGTGCATGGCATTTGAAGCTCACATCAATGTGGAATACTGCGGGTGGAGCATGCTCATAAAATATCTATTTAAGTATATATCAAAAGGAACTGACAGGATTTTTGCTAAAGTAGCGAGGTCTGTTGGTGAAGCATCTACTTCATCAACGCAGCCGCAAGAGCCAGTTGATGAAATACAGAATTACCTTGATGGCCGGTTCATATGTCCTCATGAAGCGTGTTGGAGAATCCTCAAATTTGATATACATATCAGAGAGCCGGCGGTTCAAATACTTTCAGTCCATTTGGAGAACATGCAACACTTAACTTTTAGAGATGGTGATAACTTAGAGGCGGTCGTCAATCGTCGTGATCGTAAGCTGACAACACTGACAGAATGGTTTACTTACAACATTGAAAACGAGGATGGACGCCATTTGACTTACTTGTAGTTTCCATCAGAGTTTGTATGGTACGGAGATCGTAAATGTTTTTTTTGGAGATCGTAAATGTTGGTCACGTAGAAAGACTAACAAGTCTTCTATTGGACGGCTTGCATATATACACCCGACTTCGGGTGAGATTTTCTATTTAAGAATGTTATTATGTCATCAAAAAGGATGTAGAGTGTTCGCAGAGCTCAGGTCAGTCAACGAAATTGTCTACCCAACATATCGTGCTGCATGTGATGCGCTGGGCTTGCTTGGTGATGACAAAGAATGGGACACAACTCTTGAAGAAGCCTGTGGCTCAGCTTCATCTGCAGAACTCAGGTTCCTTTTTGCAAGGCTACTCACTCATTGTGAGGTTGCCAATCCTTTGCATTTATGGGATAAATATTGGCGAGAAATGGGCCATAATATTCCAATTATTGTCTCGGATCAAGTGCATATACCCAACTATCATGTGAATGATGGAGAACTGGAAGGTTACATATTATACGAGTTAGAAATAATACTAAGCAGTTGTGGAAAATCAGACCAGAATTATGGTTTGGAGCTACCTCCAAAAAAGCTTCTCGATCAATTAAACAACCGCCTATTAATGGAAGAAAAAAATTACAATAGGGAGATGCTGGCGCGAGAAAGGGATGAGTCAATTCCAAGGCTGAACGCTAAACAAAAAGTTGTATATGATGCTGTTATAAACGCTTTTAAAACAGCTAAGCAAGAATTAATATTCGTATATGGTCATGGAGGAACTGGTAAAACTTTTCTTTGGAAAACGATAATTAGCACTGTGCGGGCTGAAGGTAAAACTGTCTTAGCGGTTGCTTCTTCGAGTATTGCTTCTCTGCTTCTTCCAGCAGGTCGAACCGCACATTCAAGATTCAAACTTCCGCTCGAATTTATGCAACCTTGCTAGAAATATAGTCACTAACACCAATCACCAGACCAACCAGCACTAACCCTTTAGATCCATCAAACCTACATGACGTTGCTTTTCAGCCCTCCCTTCACGAGCTAAATCCAAAACCACAACCAGTGCAGCTAAGATATCTCGGTCTCTCTGCTGCGTCTCCAACATGCACTCAACTGCATCAGGAGCAACATCATCAAATGGACTAAAAGACTGCCCTTCTTCAATTGGTCGATCTCTTCTCTCAATGTTAGCCTCAACATCAGCACATTTCTGCGAAATGTACATGATGATGCTTTCATTCTCTCTCCATTCTTGCACAAACAGATACTTAAAGCAGTGCTGGAGCTTATTAGAACCACATCACTCCTTTAAATGGTCAATGTTTGGTCTTGCACCCATACTGGCTAGATATGAGGTGGATGCAAAATGCCTAAGCAAAGCCATCCTTATATAGCCAACAAAAAACAAAAGTACATAAAACAATTAATTCAAAAAATAAAATGGTAAAAAAAAAAAAAAAAAAAAAAAAAAAAAAAAAAAAACATAGTGATAAAAACAGATTCATGTACCTTAAATCATGCACAAAGTGGTGAGGTTTATTCATACAAGCAATATTTTACAACATCAAATACAAACATGACTTCACCATAACACTGCTACTACACAGAAACAACCCAACACCTAAAACCGCATAAAGGTTTGGTAATCATATTACTCCATAGTCAGCGCGTCCTGGCGCTTTATGAGAAATGATGCTTCCGCTGTATTTTCATATGCTTATGAGAAATTATGCTTACCTTTACCTATTTAGTTTTACCTTCTCTCACTAATGGTGTTAATTTTATTATGCTTATGCAGTGACAATGGAGTCTGCATCTACAGAGAAAAGGAAAACAAGGAACACTGACAAAAAAAAAAAAAAAAAAAAAAAAAAAAAAAAAAGTCTAACCATTACCTTACCGATGTGGATGTTTAAAAAGGCAGCCTGAAAACTTGATGTGTTTTGAAGCATATTTCTTGCTCTAGCTGCTGAAATATGTTCCAAAACATTGTATTTTTTTTGTGTCAAAGTTAGACAAAACACATGGCATGTATACATGCCAAGATACTGATATTTTGTGCCTCGCTTATAGCCTGGCAACAGAAGTATGCGATAGCATACAGAACTGATGTTGTTATGTGACGGCCCTGCACCATAACTGTGAAACTATGCAACTGCTGGATGCAACATATTTTGCGCATCATTTCCAGCACTTGGTACATATGAACCTGATGTGTGGTTTAAAAGATTTGTCAGGTTTTGTATGTTGCAAACTCTTGCAGCAGCTATTGCTGCAACTTTATGGTTTTCTAGCAACATGAATATGTGTTCAAACACAGTATTCTTTTATGTGAAACTTAGGCAAGACGTATACCATGTTTGCTTGCCGAAATGCCCATGATTTGTGCTGTACAATATCATCCAAAACCACAATCCTTATGTGACAAGCTTGCGCTATAGCTTGAACAACGAATTGCACAAACTATACTTGCAATCTTATAACTTTTGACATTGCTATCTTCGACATTCTATTTGCTACATATTTAGTGAAAACACCCGCGGCAACGCGCGGGCTCGAAACCTCGTATTTAACACTTGTTAATACAATAATCTAGCATAACAATACCATTCGCATATTGCTTTAGTGGTATGACTTCCCCACTGCAAATGTCTAATTAACCAAGCAAAAATGGATTTTGGAGAAATAAGGTCAGTCTTGAAACATATCTAATTTAGCTTCTCAATGAAAGAGAGGTTTTTGTCAGCCTCACCAATAAGGAGAAACAATGATCTAGGCGCACTTGTTAAGTAAAAAAGAATAAGCTCGTAAGGTCAAGCTAATCCAAACACTTGGACAGGCTTATTTTGACTAATTAAGGTAATAAAACAGACAACCCCTAACTAACAACCATAGCAAGAACAAATAGAAAAGAAGAGATCTGTGTTTAATCGACAAAGAGAGGTTTGAAACCGATGTTGGACTTCAAAAAATTTGGAGTATTTACTAAGGGTGCGTTTGGTTGATGGCTGTAGACATAGACATTAGGCATCAAAGTAAAAAATGGTTGTTTGGTGTGTACTAGTGGGCCCCAATATTAGGAGTTAGTCCTCAAAATTTGCTATGTAGAACCCGGGCTAAATAGTGTGGTTTAGATGAAAACCCACCCCTTTTTTTATTTTTTTCTTTTGTCTTTTTCTAAAATTTGTGGACCCAAATAACCTCATTATTTTTTTTCTTTATTTACTTTTACAATAGTATATATCAATTTCAAATCTCACTATAATATTATATTATATATTTAATCAGACCAAATCCAAATTCAAATCATAATTTTAATCCAAATCTAAATCCTAAACCCGTCTACAAACCAAACGGGCCCTAAAATCAAAATTTTGCAGGATATAACGCCTACCACAAAACAATGAACTGACAGAGAGTTTACCATTTCTGACTATACTAAGCAAATAATATTCCAGCATTATGTAAAAATATCTGTCATGCTCCTAGAAATGAACAGAAGTAAAATTACCTAAAATTGAACTCTCAAGAAAGACTAGTAACAAATTAATAATTTACATGTCATTAAATAATATTCAAACTTCTCCCTAACATTTCAAAACTGGGGTTGCTCAGTAGAGCTGGTACAACATTTTAAACTCCATTAATATGCTTTACTTTGGCACTTTAAGCAAATATACACTCTTCACAAATCCTTTTCCAACTTTACCAATATCCTTCAAAGTATCCGTCTCATTTTTCACTACATTGCCATCTTCTTCTCGTCTCCTCTTCTATAAAAATAATAATGATCAATTTGCAATTAAAAAAACTCTACATTAAAAATGTTAGATATGTAAGGTTGCATATGCCTCGGTTTGAGGTTTTAAAACTGAGATT
This sequence comes from Chrysanthemum seticuspe, assembly GCA_019973895.1. NCBI lineage: Eukaryota > Viridiplantae > Streptophyta > Magnoliopsida > Asterales > Asteraceae > Chrysanthemum > Chrysanthemum seticuspe. Next base: position 228,907,890 of record BPTQ01000004.1, read on the forward strand.
TGGAATACAGGACTTCAAAAACAGCGAAACATGAAAAAGACTGATTAAAGATTATATACCTTCAAGTTCTCTTTTCCCCACGTGAGGCCAATCGCATCACCACCAAAACAATCATACCACAACTTGAAAGTGTTTGGAAAAGCATTCTGCAATAGCAGTATTGAGTTGGTTAGTTATAGACCTATTTAAACGGATTAATTGAGGTTATGCTGTTCAAAATCACCCAGAGTTGTTTATAGCACAGACAGCTAACCAAATCACTTTTTACTATTGTGATAATGTAATTTTTTGAATTCATATGCGACACACATATTACTAAAACAAGTTAAAAAGATTTGGACAAAAGGTGATTCAGCTTAACCCGATCCTGTTTCAACCTGTACCAACAAAATTACCCATTTGACCCATTACTTAACCACCTGCATCCACCCATTTGCCACTTCATAGTTAAAAGTATGAAGTAACAGCGATAGTTAAAAGTATCCACCCATTTGCCACTTCATAGCTAAAAGTATGACGTAACAGCGACAAATCATGCTAATGATTGAGCCAGAAATAAGTTAACTTGCCTCCAAATCTTTGACATAGCATGTCAATGGATCAAAGTTCAGATATAACTGATCACGGAGATTTTTAGTGCTACCAGTCACACCGTTAGTCAACAAAAATGGCTGAAAACTCTTGCTTGCATTTCCCTGTACCACAAGCTTCCCTGTGTAGTAAATGTGTCAGATAAGAGCTCCTTTTGCATATTTCACGAGGGTTAAGTTCTTAATTAAACCTTTAAGGTGAGGGAACGAGAAAAGATTTATTATACCTTGACTGAGTTCAGATGGGAAGAGAAGACGTTCAGGATGAGATAGTTTGTCTCTATGAAGAAGAATGATAGCATCATAGTTGTTTAACGGAGTTCGGAAAATGCACTGTGAAAAAAAGTGTTATTAGTCAATAACTCATATTAAATAGAGCAGTATATTAGTAATTAGCCATCAGTTAGCAATGTAGCCCATTATTAACTCACCTCCCACCCGTAAGAATCCATCTGACCTTGCACGATGAGTTTAGTCAGCAAGTTTGAACTGCTTTTAGCATAGACTGCCAACCTTTTGAGCTCCTAGCACATGGGAAGTTTATAATTATAATTATATATCAAAAGAAAGAAGTTCCCGCAGTGATAATCATGTTTTCTATTTGGTTTAAGTTGTTATATAACCTTTTACCCGGGAGGACCTGTTAGAGATAAAACATAACCAAAATCGACCCATTCATAAATGAATTGGCCGAATTGCTAAAGCTTGTAAATCATATTAACCACATTTATTGCAGATTGCTACTCACTGATATGCTTGGAAATGAGCTGGTCCAGGCTTCAGATCCCTTATCATAAGCTGTCGCTAAGTACATGGCAGATGTAACGTTTCCTTTCCCTTCATCATAAGCTTTTCTACTTAAAGAAAACTTTTCCTGTGAAAATTGGAATAGTTGTCAAATAATTAAATCCCCCAAATTAGTCTGACAATTTAAGAAAGGTATTCATTTTTACTTACATTGATCTCCTTATCATCTTTTGGCGTCATATCCTCATTTATATCAACAATCATGGGAGTAAACATCCAGTCATGCTCAGATACTAGTCTCAGAAACCTGTTTAGCAAATGAAGCCAGGAGAATATTTTACAATGAATACAAGGAAAAGAAAGCTATCACAAAGGAGCAGAATTTTGACAATGAATGTTAACTATGCGAAAGAGGCAATATTTGGATCTTTTTTTCTTGAAAAATATGAAGAAATAAAATTCAAAAAATTATTGTATGGTCTCTCATCTTACTCCTATTTAATATATGGTGGTGCATCATTTTTGTTCTTTTATATTACATATTGCCTTGATATTCAAATTAGAATTCTTTTATTTTGTAGATATTAAACGAGCTAAGGAATTAAGGATGTACTACAGTGAATTTTTTTGTAAAAATAAACCTCATAAATCCAGAAATTCGGGAACAAGGAGCAGAAAATGGCAAGGACTTCTGAAAGATATATGCAACCACAAGCTCAATTGCCTCCTCCGTGAAAGAAGCTGAGAAGAGGTGTGCAGCAACCCACCTTTTCGCCAACCTAGAGATAAGCAACAAAGTTAAAGGTTAGAATTGGATGTCTGCCTCTTTGTTCTGGTCGTCGGAGGAGGACAAATAATACAAAAAGTTCAACAAAAAATGCTCACCGTACAACTGGTCCATATAACGGATAGCGACCAGAAAGACCATTAATCATACTAGAATGCTGACTTCTGAGGAAAAGATATTTATCCGTTGGGGATACCCTTTTTACTTGATAGCTTTCAGCTGTATATAAAGAAAAAAAATAGAGCATTCAATACTGAAACAAACATAAATAGAGGTGCCATTTTCGAACCGTTTACTTATGAATGGGTCAATTAGGGTTGTGTTCTAATTCAACGGGTCAAATAACTAGCTACAACGGGAAAAGTGTGTTAATGCATACAAATACAGCCTCCTATGTAAGTGTAATATTTTTTTATAACGAAATTAAAACCTTTATTTGTTACCATAAACATGATTTTTGCTTTAAATTTTATGATGTGGACTTAGAATTGTTTGTGGGCCGACCCATTACCCACCCTGCTCATACTTATGTCACTGTGAAGGTGATCTTTGATATTCAAATGAAGCTAAGAATCATAAATTACCTTGTCCATTTAACAAGTCGAGGCCTCTTTCATGCAAAATTTTCAGACGGAAAACATATCCGGACAAGAAAACATCCACACCTTCCTCTGACGGAAGGTATTTTATTCCATGCTGCTTCTGAAGGCTATATTTACAGCACAATTAGAACCACCATCCAAATCATACTAAAAACACAATGTATCAACTCACCATTCGCCAATTCTTAGCAAGAAAGCAGCTTTAGTTTTCTCAATCGCCATATCATCCATTGGCCAGTGCCCTGAACCTTCCAGCTACATTATATAGAAGAATCAATTCATTAAGTCTATAAAATGCTGCAAATATGAAAATTACCAGACCTTAAGAAAGTGCATATCTAACATGCCTGAATCATAACTTCCAACGACTGTATACAAGTTGAATTTATTTTATTTCCATCTTTTGTTCCATTAGCCAACGGATGAGGTCTTGGAGGAAAAACAGATGTGTGTCGGAAAGCTGCATATATCCATAAGAACAGTACATAAGATATAGATGTGACCTATATTTGTATTATTTTATCACTAATTTGCCCTAAAAATGATTTAGTTACTGGATAATATCTCAAGGACAGTTAGATGAGAGTAAACCTGAGTCCAGAGGCTGCACACTGGAGATTCCCAAAGGAACGTCCTTGAGATTACGTAAACCCTTTGACAGAGTATTAAAACTTTCAAGCAAACTTCCATCAGAAGCCAGATCTGTATCACATGACAAAATTTTATGGTTTTTATACCTATATCTTATAAAAAATGCATAAATGTGAATGAACATTAGCAGCTACATAAATAGTGATATTGCAGTGGTACCTGCTCCATCAGGAACCAATGAGAAATCAAGTTGATCAACAACATGCACAATATTTTCTTCTGTTATAGATAGATGACGCTTAAGCACATACTCGGAGACCCATTTGATAATAAGATATCTCTTTGCTGGCTTGCATTGCCACACTGTCAAATTGAGAACATCAAATATTAAATACAGAAGGTAAACAATGTCAACAAGTGTCAACTAAAAAAGCGCAAGCACGTTACTTACAAACACATTCCCTAGTACCACTTTTGAATTGGTACAGCTCTGCCTTGTCTCCCCAAAACTTCCGGAACTTCAGAGCCTACAAATAGATGTTAATGCATTTAGCACGTTTTTATGTGTGTGTTGTGTGTGACTGTGTGTCATCAGACAAACATTTACAAGAATATGAGATAAGGTTTACAAATATGAAATACCTCTTCTTTATTCCCATATAAAGGACCCCTTGTATACTCATCAAAGGCTTCTGGCAAGCTGACAGAAATTCCAACTATTACTGGCTCTTTGTCAAGAACTGACAGACCCTACAGTTAGAAGGTAGTCAGTAAATTAGATGCATATGAAGTCATATATGATGGCAGTGTCACTATGCCCACATGCATAATATAACATACATCATTGACGCTGCTTGTTGATGTTGTGTTCTTCCATATTACACGCACACACTTCACTCTGTCTCCTAAGCCTTGTTGAAGGAAAGAATGCACCTTATCCTCATACAATCTCCAACACTCATTATCCAAACAGAACCCTTGTGCGCTAACTTCGGCTTTCCCCTTCAAGTTCAATCTAAACAAACACATATAAAATTTCCAAATTTAGAAACACAGATTATAAGTTGTAGACTATGTCATAGATATAATATTACCTCATGCAATAGTCAAATTTAGCAGGAAAATCAATCTTTGTCATAAATAACTCAACAAATCCTCCCTCTCTACATTTATCAATACACCTAAGTCCCAAAGCGGCCTCCTCTTGAAGCTAAAATTCAATTAAAAAAAAAATTATAAAAAATCGTTAGGGATATATACACTTTGTCTATGGAGAAAATAGTATAAATGTTTCAGAAGTGATATGCTAGAGATACCTCAATCAGCCCACCCTTTGTCATGCGGTATGCTAAATTAAAATGAGCTGATAAATCACATATAACTGCTGGAAAATGCTTTATAAATCTCTTCCTTTCCTGCAACATCAAACGTCAGATTTCAGCAATCAAGTCAAATAGAACTATAGAAGTAAAAAATCTCCAGCAGACAGTATCCACCAAGAATACCTCATTTGACATATTGTTTCCTCCTTTAGGATCAAAGAAAATACCACCACCCCACAACTTTGAATTGGCTGCAAAACTCAATATTCAGTTTTTTAGCAAATATAACTTCTACAGTCATTGTAACATGTCATGTTTGCAAAAGGTAAGAAAACACACATACCCATAAAGTCCAATGTGGTACGAAAGATCTGTGTAACTGTCATTGCCTTGTTAATGCGAGCTTTACCGGATTCGGACGCAAGGTATGCCATTATGGTTGAGATAAGATACCCATTTAGGGAATCATAAGTGTGCAGAGAACTTCTCTGTCGGGCCCACACCTAAATTAAAATAATAATAAAGTTCTTTAATGCTAGCATGCCTACAATGCAATAATACTTTACAACTACATGGTAGGTTATGATACCTTTAACAAAATTAGAGCCTCTCCTAAAGCCTTCCATCCAATAAAAGCCTTTTTGACAAATTCTGAACCATGCTCCATAAACATGTCCTCTAATATGCTGTGGTTGTACGTAGGGGTGGCTTCAGAAACATCTTAAGAGCAAATAAATCCATTAAGTTAATACTTTACACAAGGAATTATTTTAACAATAAATGAATGACATATATTTATATAATGAAAAGGTGTTACCTTGACTTGAAAGGTGAAGATTGTTGCGTTCTATGTTCAACTTTTTGACATCGAAAAGAGAGTCTGCGGTTGGAATCAACCTTACAGTAAACCCTGGAAGTCCAGCAGACTTCGCAACTACAATATGTAAAGAAACATTGCATTAGTAAAATATACACGTGTGTCTTTGTCATGGCATAATAAATCAATTTACTAACCAGGATGTACAACAAGAATAGGTTTCCTAGCTTCGTTGTGAAAGGAAGACCATTCTACTTTTTCAGCTATGGTAGACGAGTCCAGATACTTCTTGATAATGCAGAGATACAAGCATCTTTTGGCATGGTACCGATAATTCAAATAGTCTTTCTCGTGAAAACACTCCTGATAAATCCAAAAGCAGTATGTTACCTTGAAAGTAGACCATTTACATACATACGTACACACACACTTCATTCTTTAAAACTATCTTCTGACTTTTCGGGTCGAAAAGAAATAATAACAATCCACGTATTCTACAAACATGACTTTAGCAGCTCACACCATATCATCATATCAGTCGTGGTACTTTTAAAAAGTTTTCTTTTTGGGTATTTCTAGGCAATAATAAAGATTAGTATAGCTCAGCTATAATGTATAAGGTTAGCTATTTAATGGTTTCCCGTTCACTATTCATAAAAAACTAGCCTTTTTATTCTACTTTGTCATTCAACTATGCACATCAATAACCAGCTTACTATAACTATATTGTGGTAAACGGAAAAGAAACAAAACTTTTGATCATTACAAGTTCAAGTAGTCTAAAAATAGCCCGCTGAATATTCCATGCCTAACCGACAACTAAGTACTAACAAATGAATGTACGATGTCACCATACTACCAACCCATTCACACAACAAAAACTCTAACCTAACTTCTAATAAATGTTATCTATAATCACAACTACAGCAACAAAAACGATATCCAATCCCGCCTGAGCGGGGTATGTGGGAGGTAGAATGTAGACAGATCATACCCCTACCCTTGGGTAAACCCGAGGGTAGGGAGATTGCTTGAGGAAGACCTCCGGCAAAGTGTATGTATGCGTGTGATAGTGCTCAAATATAAATGTATGCATCATTATGCAAGGTTACATGGCAAGGAAGATATGAAAGCATATGACACATTGCAAGAGAAGCTATAAAAGCATAGAACACCAAAAAGATCAGGCAAGAGACAAATATCATCACAAAAAGTTAAGAACAAAAAGGGACATACAGGCATACAACACATGGCAGCATATGAAACAAAAATGCATAAGACCAACTAGCATGGACGGAGCTTGAACCATTTCTTTAGAGGGGCCAAAGTGTCATTAACTTGTTTTAGGGGGGCCAAATGATCAAATAATTATTTTTTGCACTAGCTTTTTGAACAAACTACATTAAATACAAAATATTTTGGAGGGGCCAGGGCCCACCCCTGCCCTTAGTATCCTCCGTCCATGAGACCAAGTGCTCTTGGAAACCCACAGCAAGATATAAGATATGGCTAGAAGCATATACGAAAAAGGCATGCATTAGCAAGAAAGCAAAGGAAGGATGGAGAACATACGAGCATAAACACAAGCAGAAAACTGGGCATATGGGCAAAAATAAAAATAGGTCCTACTGGTGCAACTAAGTTAGAAAAGGCATAAAGCTGTGGAGCTCTCTACCTAAGGTGAAGGCAAAGGCGAATATGAGCACGAGGGGCACCTACAATGCGCCTAAAAGGCAAAAAGGGAACTAGCTATACATCTCTATACCTACCATCTAACCTCTTAATCTAATTCTAGCCCTTCACCCGTTCCTATCAGCTGTATCTATAATCTAAACTAAAAACAGTTGGTGGACCATCCAGTCAGTAAAGTTATTGGCAATCATTTCCAAGATAGACATAAACATATCGTGGACATTGCAAAGACACTTCTGTCCCTAAGTCCTGATTGTCACTATTTTCACAATACAATATCTACTTGCAGTAGCGGATATAACAAGCAAATTCTCAAGCTTAGAATCTAGCTTATTCGGTTCCTCACAATCTCACATACTCTACCAATCAAAATTAACAACTAACGCATCCCCGCAATCAGGAGAGGCAAACTACTACTACGTATGTCACATCAGAACCTACAAGTGAGCTAAGCTAATTATCTTCTTACCGTTACAATTTCATTTTCCCTATAGCGGACAGTTCAGCCACACCTCTCGCCCCCAGTCCTGATTGTCAAAATTTTCACAATATAAACACACTTGCTACCAATCAAAATAGCAACTAACCGTTTGTCGTAATCAGTAGAGACAAACTACTAAACACACTTCAAAAACTAACTAATTATCTTCTTAATGATATTACTTCGCTACCACATTTCCGCAATGTTTCGGCCAGAAATCGACATAACTACTTAAAAATCCGCATTAACTACTTAGTATTAGCACAATTACACTCATATACACATTCAATTCACCTTGGGCAACCGAACGAACACATCGACATTCACATCCGGTCTCACAACGCACTGAATCGCATAGCTTCCACCGACTTCAACCGGTTTCGGCTTCTTAAATTTAAACTCAACTTTATCAGCTCCAATATCTCTAACAAACTTTCGCGCCAAATCCGCCGTAACCTAAAACAAATTCACACAACACATTAATTCAAAAAAATTAAAAAAATATATATATAAAGTAATAAAGTTAGGGTTTATTTAATAACCTGTAAGTTATCAGGTATGTTATTGATGATATGTTGAATAGATGAAACGACGTCGTTTACGAAAGTAGTGGTTTGAGATGAGTAGTCGAGTTGGACTTCTTTCATGAGTTCGGTTAATTTTAATGTGACGGTGTCTGTGATTTCGTCAGCTGTGGCGGTGGTTGCCATGGTGGTTTGTGGTGGAGAGAATGATAACGGCTGTGTTTTTGTTGTGTGTGTGTGTTTGAAGGAAAGGGGTTTAAGTTGGGTTTAGCATTTTAGGTGATGAATTGATGATGATGTTTATATGTTGGGCTGGTGTGTTTGTTTTGGATCTGTGTTGGGCTGATGAATATTAATGAAAAATAACAGCCCATTTTAGGTGATGATGATGTTTATATGTTATATTTGGAAATATATTTGCTTAAAACTTAAAGACGTAACGTAAATAATGAATAATTTTTGTTAGAATAAAATAATTATGCTTATAAAAAGCAATGCAATTATTAATATTTAAATATTTAGTTACAATCATAATAAACAATGGGGATTGTTGAATTCCATTAACACCAAGGGTTTCAAAGAAAAAGAATTTGAAAGATTTCGGTTTTAACCTTGTGGTCTTTATTTAGCGTTAAATGCACTCTTAGAAAAATCGAACAACACCATGTTTAAAGACATTTATAAAAATATAGCATTTTTAAATAAGAGCTATTGGACATGACAAGAGTCTTATGGTGGCTTTTTTTATGATCGGGCGTTATGGTGCTTCATCAACATACGCGAAGGTCACTCATCACACGTGAAGGCCAAAACGGTCTCCCACCTTGGCGCGTGAAGGAAAAGAGATGGGGTTGGTTGCGTGGTCTGCACCACCAAACTGAAACGCACCCTCTCTTATTTATTTTTTGGTGTGTGAGAGTGGGTGGGGTATTTTGTATAAAATATGGTATTTTTATGTGTTTGGCTAGGTATGATCATTACGCCTCTAAATGTGGTGTGTTAAAAACTGATGTGGCGCTAAGGTGGAGGTGACGATTAGATGATGATTACACTCAGCTTAAATATGTATGTATAGTATTAGGAGGTCAAAGGGACACTTTCAATATCATAATCAGTCGTGCATGCAATATTCCTAACATGTTTATAACCAAAAGAGCTCTTTGGTTCAAGAGTGTATGGAATAAGATGATGCATACTTTCTTGTTAGGTGTTCATATTGGAGACACTTAATCATGTTTATAACCAAAAAGCCTTCTTAAAGTCTAGAGGAGTTTAGATTAGTGATCAAGAGAATTATTAGGTGTTCCCAATTGGAAACACTTAATCATGTTTTATGGTATTGTGCGTGGTAGTAGATTATTTGATGTTTTATTTTCAACTGGTGGAACTTTTATTCATGCATTCTCTCCAAAGTTGAGGATGTTTCGAGTCAAAATACTCTTTTAATTTGGTGTCAAAGGAGAGGGCTAGCTACTTGGGATATATATGTTACTAGCTGGGTACCCGTGCAATGCGACGACAGTTACCATATGACTATATTTTGCTGCGAGTAAATGTTATTCGGCTATATATTTTTTCTAAAAATAATTGTACAAATGAATGAATTGGTGTGTACTGTTACATTGTTTTGAATTGATACTCTTACAATGTTGTGTATTTAATTTTCAGGAAGATAGTTGAATTTTAAAGGTATATACTGAATTAATAGCAAAGTTAATACAATTAATAGCAAAATTAATACAGTTTTTTTAGTTTGTCTTACTTTGAAATGTGAGACTTCCTTTTATAGTCAGTGTGTAGGTTTATTTTTTTAAAACTTCCGTTTATAGAAAGTACTAAATACGTCACAAGGAGTATAGACTATTATGTTTTAGTGTATTTGGAAGTGTAGAAATATGATGGTTTTTGAAGAGAAAAGTTTGTGTTGAAGGCGAGTGGATAAAAAAGTGCAACGGTTGGCTTTCAAGTGTTGTCTTCTAGAAATGATGCTCACTTGTGGTTCTCATTGCCAATAGTGATTTTACACCGGTGGCTAAGGCTGGCCACAATGGAGCCGGTTGCCCTCGGTTGCATGCGTCGGTTGAGGCCGGTTACCCCACTGTGGGGTGGCCGGTCGAGGAAGGTTGAGGAGAGAGGAATCCCAAACTCGGTTGCCTCCTCAACCGAGTGTTTAAGCCACAAAATCCAAACCAATTTACCACTTTTACAACATTATAAATACCAACCTCAAACACATTTTTAAACACACAATTCAACCTCAAAATTCACACTTCTCTTTACGCAAGATTATTATGGCTTGCCGTCTCCCGCATTCTGCTAAAGATATGCAAACGTACGTTCAAAATCAATGCAATAACGACGATGAGGCTCGAAAAGACGCTATTATACGCGTCATCCAATTGTTTGAGCAGGGGAGGACGGAGAAGATGCAGATGAGAGACAACTACAAGAGTTGCAACGACATCAGCACTGAACGAAAAGGTGTGATCGAGAAATTTCTGAAGGAGGAAGCCCGCAGAGATGACGAAATTATTGACAAGTTGTGGCGGTGTGTTCAAAGGGTAACGAACAATATCAACACCAAAGTCAATTGGAGCTATCGGGTGAACAAAGATGATGATCCAGGAGTCTCCGGTGAGGAATCTCCGGTAGACGAGGAAGCTTTGTCTCGCCTCGAGGGTTATATACCTCCCGCGTATGATCCTACGGACGAGGAGTATTCAGATTAGGATTTAAGATTTAGGATTTATGTATTATGTATTTCGTATCGTTTAATTTTTAATATATTGTAATGTTTTTATTTATTTTTAATGAATTTTAATTTTGTTTTTAAAAATATTTGAATTAAAAAAAAAAAAAAAAAAAAAAATCTCAGGTCACTACTTTGGCAATTAGGTCGTCGTCAGATCGTCGGAGAGAGAAAGCTGATGTGACACAGACGAACTAGTTCGCCACTGTGTCTAGCCTTAATCTCTAGTTGGGTCAGTTTTGTTTGTATTTCAGTTGGCTCTTAACTCTTGGTGTTGTGCTCATCTCATTTTGTTAACGAAATTTAAACCGTTTTAAGAGAAAAACGTTTATAACCAATAAATAAAGTAAAATAAAATACTTGAGCACGTACATTAATACACACCTCTTTAACCATGGGCGGAGGCACTTGTAGTTCAGGGGTAGCGGTCGCTACCCCTGAACTTTTATCCGGTAGTGGATTTTTTTTTTATTTTTTTACGTTTTTCGTACTATATTTCGTGTTTCGCTACCCCTGAAACAAATTTTCGCTACCCCTAAATAAATTTGACAAGACCTATATCATTCTTTAAAAAAACTCCAAAAAAACTCTAAGGCCCAATCCCACTAAATGATAGATTTTTGAATTTGGATGGGATTTGTCACCTAGCTCGGGTAATGGTGGATACAGGAAAAAATCTCTCATTTCCTTTATTTTATCGGATTTTGAAGCTTGCATTGGTTTTACCATTTTCAACCGCAACTGTTGAAAGATGCTTTTCTAAAATGAAGCTTATTAAAACGGATTTGCGGAATCGAATGGGGGATGAATATTTGAACAATGCTATGGTATGTGCTGTTGAAGGAGAGACATTTGACGAAGTAACGAATGAGGATGTAATGGTTCGTTTTCAAGCTATGAAAGACCGAAAAGGAGATTTTTGAGATCTATTAGGTATTTGTTTAACTTATTTTATTATTGTGTTTTTTTAATTATTTAAATGTACGGTTAAAAAAAATTATGGTTAACTTTTTTTTTTCCGCTACCCCTGAAGTTTACTCCTGGCTCCGCCACTGTCTTTAACCAATACTAAAACTCTACAATTGACATATTTGGTATGAACATGTTTTAAGTTCATAACCAACCGGTTCATTTTCATTACCTATACGGCTTTTCATCTCTCAAAAATCATAATCTAACAAACAAGATTGATCATACAAGCCACACGAACAACGTCTATTCATGAAAAATTGTTGTTTACTTTACCTTGTCAACGTCTTTTTTAAAAACACCTATTTTATATCAACCAGTGTCTACTTAATATCAAGGACGGAGCTAGAAATTTTTACTCGAGAGGGCACATTTTAATCATTTTTAAAAATTGCATTACAAAATGGTTATTAAGAAGGGCAAATTACAAAATAATAATAATAAGGGTTTTGCTAATCCTTGCCCACTGGGCATTTGTTTAGGTAGACATATAAGGAATGTTTGAGTTAATTAATATCAAAATGATGATCAATTACGGTAATTTTAGAGATCAATAAATGTTCATTAAATGCATTTTTTGATTTAAAAGGAAATTTTGTCTTCATTAATTGTGCTTAATCCTTTGCCCAATGGGCAAAGATTAGCAAAACCCAATAATAATAATCAGATATTTTAAAAAATTTACACTACAATTTTTTTTAGGGGACACGTGACCCCCGGGACCCCTCCCTATCTCCGCCCATGCTTAAGATGTATCATCCAAGTGGTAAAACTTAGTGACGGAATCAAGGCTATAAGTGACTGGTGTCACAATTTTTTTTAACAACAGTGCAAAGAAAAAGCTTAAGAAAAAGGTACGATTTTCAATAAAAGTAATCGAGTTTAGTAAAAAAAAATTTTTTTTAAGGCAAATGAGTTTAGTAAAAACTGAATTCACATTTCACTTATTAATGAACTAACTAAGCAATAGCTAGAAACTTAGGGCCTATTTGGTATGTAAGTGGGTTTAGGATTATGATTTGAATTTGGATTTGGTCTTAGATTAGAATTTGAATTTGGATTTGATAAATTAAATGAAGATAGAGAAAATATATTATTATATAGATATAAAATATATTAAGATAGTATATATTATTATATTTTATTATAAATGATTATTTTTTAAAGTATAAAATGAAAAAAATGGGAAGAAGACAAATGTGACCTCACATATTTCACCAAATCCTACCTATTAGAAGAGGATTTATAAATGTCCATATATTTAGGATTCAACCCCAAATATGAGATCCACATTTACATACCAAATAATGGATTTCACCATCAATCCCAAATTCAAATCCAAAACACACCAACCAAACGAGCTCTTAATGCATTAGAATGGAGTGTATTTCAGAGACTTAAGTATAATACACTACGGTGCAAAATTTTATTAAGGTCACGTGACACCGCAATCCCAAAGAGTTCAAGTCCCTTTACAAAAAGAATGTTATAAATAAATATTTGAAGCAAGGGTTATTTGTCTATCAAACAACTATAAACAGAACCAGTAAACATGTTAACCAGATGCATTTATAAAAAAAAAAAAAAAAAATTATACTAAACTAGAAACACAATTTTTATGGACCAAATGCATTTACAAAAAAATCGAAGTTTTTACCACAAATTAACACTACAACGCTAAACTCATGAGTGTCTCGGGACCACTCTAGACTCACCCTGGTTCCGTAAGTACTTCGTATATTCACCATCTACATCACTGACATTTTTTTTCTTGTACATATTTCAAACTAATGAAGTACTAATACGAGTATGATGGTACAAATCTTTTATATTTATTTCAACAAGTATGCAATCTTTAACCCAACTCCCATAACAACTTTATGTTTCGTGGATTCTACGTATGAGGTTAAATTTAGCATCGGTAACATAAAAAAAGTTATAAACAAATGAAAAAATACAGTAAGATCTGCAGGCAGGCAGGGTAGGGAATATTGTTGGGACGGTGAACATCCGTGGGGGTTAAAATGATTAGGGTACAACACCAAAAACGACGATTATACCCTCGGTTACTACAAAAACCTTCGTGGAGAAAGAGGGCATCTTTTGGAAATCGTTGCTCCAAAAAACTCACCAATCTCTAGACTCTCGTGTCTATGACTCTTTTGTTTTTTACTTGGTTGATATTTGTATTTTAAAACGGTCAAAACTTATACGAGAAATATATTGCGTTAGAAAATATGCATAATTTATATAGTGAGCATCAAAGACGACGTGTGCAACTATAGAATGAGCAAGCTTTGTTAAGTGGTAACTTTGTCATTAGTGTTCCATGTTAGATTGAATCATTAACAACTTATTTGTCACGAATTCTGAATTTATACATTTGATTAGTATTCCACTAAATGTACATTTTGGGGTGACTCTAGATGGGTTAGAAGTTAGAACAGTTACATAGACACCCCGACTGTGTGCTTCTGAGACCGAAAACTCGTCTTCCCTAATGACTTTTCCATCCGTTTAATCATTTTAAGACGTACTCTTTCTAAGTATCTTGCATTCTTGTGGGGATACTCGAGCTTAGTTTATGTTAGTCACAACATTGTGAAAGACTATGCCTATTGTTAACATGACAATAGATACATCGTATCTAACTAGATGGGAATCTTGCAACTTGTATGCAAGTTGATTGCAAGTTGGTCATGCATGATGTCAAGTGTCATTCTCTTTGCCTATAAAAAGGAAATGAGTACATATTTCATTCGGCATACCATCTCAAAGCAAAAACACACAAAGTGTTCTTTGTATCTCCTAGTACTTGTGGGTAGGGGTGTTATTCGGGTTGACCCGGTCGGGTTTGGGTCAAGTCGGATCGAGTCAAATCAGGTCAAGCCTTAAAAAAACATACCCGAACCCGACCTTGTTTAGAACTCGGGTCAACTCGGGTCGGGTCAATTCGGGGTTCGGGGTCAACCCGAATTTTTTACATTGTAAAAGTGTTGTTGAGCCGGGTTAGTCGGGTTTGGGTCGGGTCAAGGCTAAAAAAACATATCTGAACCCGACCTTGTTTAGAACTCGGGTCAATTCGGGTTGACCCGATTGGCCCGAATATAATTTTGAACCCGATTGACCCGACTCGATTTGACTCGGGTCGGGTCGGATCAGCCCGAATAACACCCCTACTTGTGTGTCTACTAGAGAGTTTGTAGTATATTTTCTAATCACAAGAAATTAATTGTTAATCCTTATAATCAGTTTGCTAAAAAAAAAAATCCTTATAATCAGAGAAAATGTGTAACTCCTAGTTTTCATTATAGTGAAACGTATTTTTCATTACCGTGGTTTTACCCTATTGGGGTTTTCCATGTTAAATCCGTGTGTCATCTTTTACTATATTTCATATTTTAGTTGCGGGTTTGCTTCAATCAGTGTCATTTTTCTCAACAAGTGGTATCAAGAACTAATGTTGAGTGTGTGTATAATTATTTATCGTATGTTATGTGATTGCCACTAATAAGTGGACCCTCCACATTAAAAGATAAGTAAGATTATACTCACTCAAAATATGTTCGTTACTATTATTAACAATAATAGTTTTGTCGAAAAGTATATTGTGATTGTAGCAATAGCGGCGAAATTTGAAATCAAAAAATTCAATGAGAATAATTTCTCATTTTGAAAATTAAAGATGAAAGCTATCCTTAAAAGGGATAAATGTTTAGCGGCAATTGATGAAAGGCCAGCTGAGGTCACGAATGACAATAAATGGGCGAGATGGACGAAAATGTTATTGCAAATCTTCATCTGGCATCAGCTAATGGAGTTTTGTCAAGCATAGAGGAGAAGAAAACTGTAAAGGAGATTTTGGATCATCTTGCTCGATTGTACGAGGCAAGATCACTCCACAATAAAAAATTTCTTAAGAGGAAACTTTATGCTCTTCGTAAGACGAAAATTACTTCAGTGACTGAGCACATTAATAACCTGAATACTCTATTTTCTTAGCTCACGTCTTTGAGTTGTAAAATAGAGCCGCAATAATGCGCTAAAATTCTACTTTAAGGTTTACCTGACTCATATGACCAGCTTATCATCAACTTAACCAGTAATGTTCTTTGGACTATCTAGTCTTCGATGATGTTGCAGCCGCTATTCTGGAAGAAGAAAATCGGCGCAACAACAGGGAGGACAGGAAAACCAGTTCAAGACAGGTGGAGACTTTGGTGGTGACGAGAGGGAGGTCAATGGAACCTGGCTCCAGTGAGAGTCACAATCACGCTAAATCTAAAACAGAAAGGAAAAAGAATTTTAAATGCTACAAATGTGGCAAGTCGGGTCACGTTAAGAAAGATTGTCGGGTTTTAAAAACCTCGAATCCTCAAGGAAATTATGCTAGCACTTTAGAAGATGGGGCCTCTATGTTGTGAAGCAGAGCTTGTAAATGAAGGCAGTGATAACGCTCAGATTGTGCATGTTTTTAGTAGCATTATGTGTACTTTTATATCTGTTATTTGGTTATATTTGCGTGATTTTAGTACTTTATCGTATCTAGAGATGTTCGTCTAGTATTTATAACCAAGTGCAGGGAAATGGAGGAAAATGTGGAAATATGCAGCTAATCGAAGATTCCCGTTTCAGTAAAGCTAAATCCCAAGTACCTTTGAAGACCTTAGTGATTGAAGAACCAAGTTCTACAAGTCCGAGTAAAGAGTGAAGATCAAGTTTCATATCTCAGAAGATCCAACCGGATCCGGTTACACCTTCAGCCGGATCGGTTGGAATTTGGTCGGAATTAATGTTTTTGCCATAACCGACCGATCGGTCGCAACCCGCAACCGGATCGGTCGGTGTGTTATTATTGAAGACCAGCCGGATCGGTTGGTCGTATGACCGATCCGGTTGGAGAAGCTGCAGTTGTCAAATCTTCATCACTAAGCTTCCCCTTTGCATCCAAACGGTTCTAGGTCCTTCCTTCATGTATTCTAGGTCCTTCTAAACTCCTTGGAGGCCAAGTTCAACATTTAATACCCCTAGGCTTGGAAGTAGTATAAATAGAGGCCTTTGCAACCTCATTTCACACACCACAACTTGAGAGATCTTCTCTCACACCTATCTTACCACCACTACCACTCTCTCAAAGCCTAAATTCGTTCATAAAGTTCCAGGAAACTTTGGAGGTCCAAGAAGTCATCATTTGGAGGTCAAACCATCAAGAAGTCATCCTCAATCCTTTGGGAATCATTACTACACCATTTGTAATCTTATTCCAAGCATTGTAAGACTTTCAATCATGTTTTCTAATGTTCAAAGTTATGAGTTTATGTTCATGTTTGCTATGAGTGGATAGTTTCTTTATGCACTTGCTTAAATGATGTTGATTACCATATGATTAGTAAGTGATTGTGTTAACATGTTTTAATTCAATTTCAAGTTGATTCTAAGATCCAATTGTGCTAAAGTTTCATAGTGACATTTGTTAATCAAGTTTGGCTAATTGGTAGTAATCGTTGGGGTCGAAAGAACTTCGTTTTATTCAACTAGTCATAATCATTTTGTCTATGGATGATTGTTTTTACCCATTATTCTTGATTATACAAAGGAACTAAGGTGTGGTTGTAATAGAAACGCTTTTTGATTATCAAATTGGATTGGTTGGAAACATCTAAATGGTCGTAAGATTAGTTGTTGAGAATCAATTGTAGCCTTTTGTCTATGATCGGTTACCTTTTGTATTGACCATTTCTTAAGCAATTTGATGAACAAGTGGATGTTTTTGTGTTTAAGTTTATGTATGTAGACTTATGAAACTTGAATTGATCTTGAATTGATTGGTTAAACTTAATGCTTGTTTTTATAAACTAAACTTTTGATCAAGGTTTAACTTGTAAGAACAATAGATTAGTACACCAACTAATTATCATAACCAACATGTTAAGAGGTTAACACAATCACATTAATCTATGATATGAAACTAGTTTAAGCAAGTGTAGTTTTTAATCATCTGAATTTCATTATATCTATTTTGCTCTATTATATGTTTTGGATAGACTCCGTTAATTCAAACTTGTGTTTAGATTCACTCAAATCCCTGCGAACGATCCCGACTTACCTTCATAATCTTGCTATAATGGACGAGTATACTTGCTCGTATGTGTTATTGGTAATATTGGTAATTCACCTTTTATAAATTTAAAACTTGCTCACACCGAACGCATCAAGTTTTTGGCGCCGCTGCCGGGGATTTGATTGTGTTTCAACAAGTTTTTGAATTTTCCAAAGTCGACTCAACCAAAAAAAAAAAAAAAAAAAAATCTCATAAACCTTAACCGGATTCGGTTGCCCCTCAACCGAATCGGTTACCATTTGTCCCATAACTCAGCTGGTCTAACCGATCGGTCGCATCCCGCAACCGATCCGGTTACCCACTCTGTCCCATAAGAACTGTTTTCGTTGTTTGTCCGTGTGTTTAGATATTGCCTGGATTCTCTAGGACATTGTATGAACACTCGAGCAGCAGGAATAGAACCAATTACACCTCTTACCAACCCCGAACGTTTGATTAGAAGAAGAAGGAGAACACGTTTCATACCATTAGAAAATCGTGTACCAAGAGTACCAAACCCACCATTTGATAACCTCATTGAAGCCAAAGTTGTTTACAACCCTTTCACCAATTTACCTTTTCCCATGGCGGACGATCAACCCATGTGGGGAACCAACCGAACCGTAGCACCAACCCCCGAAAGTGCTATTGTTGCTATTAACCTTGGTGACAACTTCACCGTGAAGGGACATCACCTTTCTATGATCAAAGACCGACAATTCAATGGCCGTGCGCGGGCCGATCCGCATAAGCACATTGCCGAATTCATCGAAATTTGCGGCATGTTTCGTTATGGCGACACCGATGTCAATGCCATCAAACTCAAACTTTTCCCATCATCACTCGCCGGAGATGCTAAAGTATGGTACAATGAATTAACCCCGGGAATCATCAATACTTGGGAGGAGATGAGGCAAACTTTTGTGAGCCGATTCTTTCCACCTGCCATGTTTGATCGATTAATGGGAGAAATTCGTGCTTTCAACCAAAACCCAAACGAATCACTTGTCGAAGCTTGGTGATGAGTGTCTAAATACTCATCATTTTTGTGTAATCTAAACTGCAAAATCATCTGAAAACACTCAGAAACACATCAAAATGATCAAATTATCACAAATCAGTGTTTTATGTGTTTTAATTGCAAAAATATCAAAATCAGATGAAAAATGTATAAAGTTTGCAAAATTGGCAGTTTTAGTCCCCCAAGTTTTAAAAGTTGTCAAATCTAGTCCCTGGAATATCAAAATGTGGAATTTTATCATTCTAGGTCCCTGAAGTATTCTAAGTTGTTTAAAATAATCCTTGAATGATTCTTTGGTCAATTGGCAAGAAAAGTCCCTAAACTTTGAAATTTTGCAAAATTAGTCCTTGGACTTTAAAAATTGATTTTATGCAAAAAGGGTCCTTGTTTTATCAAAGTTTGTCAAAATAGGTCCTTGTGATAAGTTTGGAAAGTTATCAAATTCAGTCCTTGAAGTTTGGGTGAATTACACTTTTGGTCCTTATTGTTATAACTTAACCAAACGGATCCTTTAATATCACAAAGCCCAAATCCAAAAACAAGCCCAACCCCTTGGCCCTTGACCCCCTTTGGCTGACCCTTGAGCCAGGCCACAATACATTGTGAACCCCAGCCACAACCAATTTGGACCCTTTGTTATTAACCACGGTCAACGCAAGTCAAACCCAGAGAAAACGCGCTCAAAAACCAGAGCTACTGTAGCTCTATCTCTTCCAAACCAGATATTCAAAACCAGAGATGGTTTTCACCACATTTTCAACCCCCCTCCATACTATGTTCCCTCCACCCCCCTCTAAACTCCAAATCCTTTAATTGCTCAAACCAAACCTCATTAATTCTTAAAACTGCTATGAAGAATATTTGGCGCCAAAAAAGCAAGGTGTATGGTTCTGATTAATTTGAGTGATCCAAGGGCTTAAAAGTGGTGGGAAACATTCAGAGTACATCAAGGAGTGCTTAAAGTCTATAAAGAAAGAGAGAGAGGCATTGTATCATGTATCTAGTATAATTTTATTTTTCCTTAGTCGTTTTCTTTAACTTAAGCTTTTCAATGTATGTTTTTAATTCCAAGTACTTTATCTAAGTCTCTCAAGTGTATTTGAACCTCTTTTAATAAGTAATTCCAAGTTTTAAAGTTTACTTCAGTTTATGCAGTTTTCAATTTAAAAAATATCATGTGAATCAAATGTTGTTTTTAGTTGATTATATGGATTGAAATAGGTCACATAAGCTCCCATATAGCTTTTATAAGCTATTAGAAACAATAAAATTCAGTTTAGCTTCAAAAGGTCAAAAATCTCAAAAATACCAATTAAATAGGTATAAAATCAAAAATCACTTGGAGAAGGTGTTCACAGCTGGAGCAAGGTGTATTATGGATGGCCTTGGGTTAGTAGCTTAGTGGTAAGCTTATAGGGGTGTTCATTGATCCTAGTTCTCAGTTTTAAGCTTGGAAGCTCTTGTAAGCATTTTTAGCCATTTTGGCATTTCACTGTTATACTTGTTTATTAGCTCTAAATTCTGTTTCTATTTGTTTACTAGTTATAAATTAGTGTTTTTGATCATTAAAATCAGTAGTTTGTTCTCTTAATTCTGTATTTTGCAAAAAATCTCATTTGGGCAGTCAAAATAGCTTAAGTCTAATTTCTTAGTTTTAAGTTATTATTACTGTTGATTCAAGCTTGTTTAGTCTTAGTTAATGATTATATAGAGTCTTCAATCAAGTTTATGGTCTAACTTTGTAAGTTACTTTGTAAAAACTTCAATACAGTCATCTAAAAGGGTGTTTGGTTTATTGTGTTCAAAGGTATTTTGGTCTTTGGTTTTGTTGGAATTCTGTTTAACTAAGTCTAAATACCTCATATCAGTCAAGAAACAAGTTCTCATAAGCACAAAAGTCAAAATTTCAGTTAATCATATCTTAGGTGCTACTGTTGGATTTTTTTAGGATAACAGATCTTGATTTCGTGTTAGCAAGTGGTTAATCTTGCTCAAGTTAGTCTCATTACACCTTAAAACAACATATTAAGTACTTAAGATCAGATCAAAAGTCACTTTGGTCAACTTTGTAGTTGTTCTCAAAAAGTCAAAATTTCAGAAGGTCGTTTTTGAATAAAAAAAATATTTTCACTGTGGGTTTATTAATAAGATTTAGATTATAAGCTCTGGAGGTATTATAGTTTGGTTGGTAAAGAAAAATAGAAAAATGCTAGTTCTCTATTTCTCAGCTTTTTAAGTGCTTAATCTACTGCTTTTTGTGGACACCTGTTTGAAAATCTGTCCTGTGCACAGTGAGTGTGCCCAATTTGATAAGCTCACATAGAGCTTATTAATTGCTCAAATTTTGTGTTCTCTGGTTCCTTGGAAAGCCAACCTGGTCCTCTTGAATTGTCAAGCTTAAGATTTCATTTTGGAGCTTGTTTACTAAGGCTGCAATAGGCCTCTAGTTTGTCCCATTTCTGTCTTCATTGCAAGTGCTTATTGGCTTATTAGAAGCTTTCCAGTTTGATTGTTTGTGTCTATTAGCTTCAAGTTAGTTGCTTTAGCTTATTTTCATATCATTCTAGCCTTTGTTTCAAGTTGTAAGCTGGTTTGAGCTCTTTTCCACCAAATAAGCTATTAAGCCCACTGTTGGACTTTTAAGCTCCTCAAACTGCTTATTGGTGACTTGTAAAATTTTTGTCTTTATTAAAGTTTCATATTATTAGTATATAAGTAGTTTTCAAAAAAGAAAATTCAGAAAAACATCAATATAAAAATAGTGATAGCGTTTATTTAAGATTTTTTAGCTTTTTGATTTTTCTTTTCAGCTTTTTAATAAGCAAATCTTGTTTTTCTATTTTTCTTTGTTTTCTGTCATCATATAGGATTTTTAGAAAAAGTTTCAGATTTTTCTCTATCTTTTTAGTATTTATTATAATTATAAACAGTTAATAAATAATAAATAATTAGTGATAAATAATTAAAAAGCATAAAAAATATCTTTTCTGTTTTAAAATTAGTTTTATCATATTTTAGATTTTTCAAAGTTAAAATTTTATTTTTCCAAGTTTATTTTCTATTTTCTAGTAATTAAGTGTACTTTAAATAGTTATTAATTAGTAATAATTAGATAAAAAGTGTGAAAAATATATTTTTAGTTTTAAAATTAGTTTTATAGTATTTTAGATTTTTCAGAATCATAAGTTTATTTTTCTAGCCTTATTTCCTATTTTCTTCTATTTTAGAGTATTTATTAAATAGTTAAAATAGTTTTTAATTAATAATAATTAATTAAATAGTGTTAAAAATAATTTTCTTTTTTAATAATTTTCTTTTATTTTTAGGATTCCAAAAATGTTATTTTCATATTTTCAGGCCTTTTTATTTCTTAGTTTTCACTTTTTATTTTGTGCGTATACGTAGTTTTTAAACTTACGTTTACGTTTCTTTGATCTGATTGTTGTGCTTTCCAAATCTGTACTACATTCCATTCCAATCAATCAGTAGTGTAATATTTCTAATCAAAACCGTTACAGATCACTATCCTTAGTGATCATTCCATCATCTGAATCAGTTTTACACACCATTGAGTCTCCTTGGGACTTAACGACCCGGGAATTCATTGTATAATCTCATCTTAATTGTATTTGTGTTTAAGCTGTTTTAAGTCTGTTTGACTTGACGGTTTAGCACAGATCACTTGGCTTCGAATGAAAGATTTGCTTCGTAGTTGTCATGGACATGGGCTATCAAAAGGAACCATTATCCAAATCTTTTACCATGGACTAGATGAAATCTCTCAAGGCATCCTTGATGCTGGAGGAATTTTTCTCTATAAGACTCCCAACGATGCTCATCAATTGCTCGAAGATCGAGTACTTCTCAAACTTGATTGGTCCAAAGATTCCAAAACTAAACCTCTCCGAAAAACCGTTGCTTTTGTCGAAAACACCGATACCTCAAAACTCATGGAGAAGATGGAAGCGTTAACCTCAAAAATCGACTCGCAGTACAAAGATATCAAAGATGAAATGAAGGAAATGCGAGACGGATGCAACAATTGTGGAGGAAATCATCCATCGTCCGAGTGCGACGATAAACCTATGGGTGGACCGAAGGAAGGAGAAGCGAGTTATGATCAAGGAGGATACCGTGGAGGAGGATATCGTTGTAATTATTACGGTCGAAATTCTGGAAATTGGCAAGATCGCCGACCAAGGGATGATAACCGTGATTCTCAACCAAGAACTGACGATCCACCACCACAAAATCCCGACAAAAAGATGGAAGAAACCGAATTCGAGAAAACTATGAGAGAATTCGTGGCTGCTCAAAAATCTGCAAATGATTTTATCAAAAATCAATTTTTCAATCTCAAAGCCAAAGTTGAGCAAGGACAGAAAAATCATCAAGCATCTATCCAAGATCTTGAAAACAAGTTTGGCAGATTTTCTGACCAACATTCCTCTAGACCATCTGGTTCATTGCCAAGTAATACCCAATCCAACCCAAAACCATCAAATGATAAGACGTACCATCCACCACAAACAAGAAACGAGTATGTCAACGCTATCTTCACAAGAAGTGGTCTATCGAACGATTCCAATCCGAATACCGTTGTTTCCGCCGGTGGAAGCAACATCAATACCGATCATGCCTCATTGATCGGGAAATTGGAAGCTCTCTCAACAAACATCGATACCCAATTCATAAGCATACGGAGGGAGATGATGGAACTGCGAAACAATCACCAAGCTTCAAACCACGATGCTGAGGATGACACGCCGATGTGTGATCCCATGGAAGCGAACCACGCCCAACATGAAGGATATCACCCAGGATATCACCACCAAAATTCCAGAAATTCTTACTCCTATCCATATCACAACCCAACCCATACATATCCTCGATATCAGTCATGGAATACAATACCTCATCCATCACAACATTTCAATACACCTAAAACCTCACCGGAGGAGATGATGAGAGAATGGATGGCC
Source organism: Chrysanthemum seticuspe (assembly GCA_019973895.1). NCBI lineage: Eukaryota > Viridiplantae > Streptophyta > Magnoliopsida > Asterales > Asteraceae > Chrysanthemum > Chrysanthemum seticuspe. The sequence continues at coordinate 228,931,864 of BPTQ01000004.1, forward strand.
AGTCAAACAAAAGCCAATGAGAATATGACGAACCTGTTGGTTGAATTGGAACATAAAGTCGATCAAGGAAGAAGGAACCAACAAGCGATAAGCCAAGACTTGGAGAGGAGGATAGAAAGATTAAGTAAGGAACAGGAAGTCCATCACGTTGAATCTCTTCCTTACACCACAGATTCCAACTCTAGACATGAGTTTGTCTACAAACCACCCTCAATTCAATACGAGAACGATAAGGGTGAGGATGAATTTATCGAAGAGGACGAGATCGAGCACATTCCAACCACGCCAAATCTGAACCAAATCATGACTAAATCACCAACTGTGTCACCTTTTCATGAGGATTGCACCATGCATATCCCAACCACTCAATTACAAAGTTCTGAACATCATGTTGGTGATAAGGTTTTCAACAAAATCAGTGACAACTGGAATGGAGAACTGGAAAGAAAGATAGACAAATGGTCTGAACCACAAAATCCAGTTTCTTTAAATCAAAACGGTAGGACTAAGCCACCTCCTTTAACTCACTTTGAGAATGTGGATGCAATATTCACTGGGAGTGGAAAATCCGATGATCCTCCGAAAAATCATAAAGATCCGCCACCTGTCCTCTTTTCTAATGAAATTGACCAAATGTTCGAGATAACAAAGAGGGACTTTCACTTGGTCAAACCAAAAGAATCAAATGTATTCCCATCCATTGTGGAGTACAAACCAAAGATCCCATACCCTCAACGTTTAAGAGCTGAAATTCCCCATTTAAACCGTATGGTCAAAGTATCCTAATCCGGGGAAGACTCGAGTCAGGCTGATGACTCGATAATAAAACAAGCGCTTCTCGGGAGGCAACCCGTGTGTTTTGATTTTCTGTGGTCACTCCCCAAAGTTTAAACCTTTGGTTGAACTTAAGTGTGGGGGGGTGCCACCTTTTAATAAAACCTTTTGTTTGTTTATAAGATTGTGTGCAGGTGATGATTTCTCCAGTGGACGCTTGGAATGAAGAAAGATTTTAAGCTGATAAACTCATTGACATATCTGGTTTCATCTCTATTTTCCCTATTTCTATACTTTGAAGTTCGTTTTTCATTGAGGACAATGTCTAACTTAAGTGTGTGGGGGGGGGGGGGGGTGAATAGGAAAAATTAGAGTTTTCATGCTTAAATTTAAAATTTTGTTTGCCCTTGTGATCGAGTTATTTTCACACTTTTAGGATTATCTATTAGAATAACTGGATCATTCCACTGGTAAAACTGGTAATATTTGAAACTTCGAGATGTGTTCCGATTACTATTGCAATCCATTCTGGGATCGATAAACATTTGCTAGCACATATTATACCCTTTCCACTAAATTGTGAGGATTTAACCCTATTTCATATATAGCATACATCTTTTATGCTTAGATCTTTTTGCTATGAGTGTGCCGGTGATTTTATTTATTCTAGAACTTGTACTTGTAAATCATTACCAGACCGCAGTGAGATTGCATTCGTGCGATATAAGTGAATTCGTGTGATAAAGAGGCACCTTAGGATTTAACCCAAATGGCCTTCCATTTTACATCTAATGATATATTAGCTGGCCTCATTGGTTAGTTAACCACCCACATGGACCCATTTGTAGTGCTCATTTTTAGCACTAGATACCCCTAGTTACACCCTCTGAGCCATCCTTTTCATTTTTGCTTCACCCAGAAAATACAAAAATATTTTACACTTTAAACCTTAGCCTATCCCATATCAATGTCTAAAAGGTTGGTTGCTAGTCGCCTGGAAAGTGAAGATTGTTCAAATGATTATGAGTACCACATACTATGTGATTGATTGAGTCATGAGTTTATGTTAAAAAAAAAAAAAAAAAAAAAAAAAAATGTGTTGAAAGTATGGAAATAATAGCCAATGTGCTATGATCGAAGAACAATTGTCATGGCAAAGCAAAAAGCTGTGGAAAGTGGAAAAGAAGAAAGAAAAGCTATAATCATTTATTTGGTTCGTGGAATGTTTGGTAGCTAGCAACATGGGTATTAGACTTGATTTCATTTTTATTTTAACACCAATTTCATAACATTCCCATGCCTTATCCATACCCTTAACCCTTAGCCATATCATTATAACCCGAATAAAAGCCCTCTTTAGATGTTTTTACTTGGTGCTCACGCCACGTCGGTGGAGTTTTGTTTCTTGTACAAGCTTATGGTAATAATCTAATCACGACTGAGCAATGAGTGTGATTTATCTTGTTACTCCACTAAAAATGAGTGATTGAGTGAATTATATTCCATTTTTTTTTCGTGAGGTGTTTTGAAATGTTTATCATGCAAGAAAATCATTGGATATTGTCAAACATCTTGATGTTTCACCTTTATAAGCATAATTGATGAATCTTCTCTCGTATTTATACTTGGTTGATTTGCATCACATTTTTCATAATCACGATCTTGTACCAGTGGATGTTTTTCCTAGATTTGTTTGAGGGCAAGCAAAGTTTAAGTGTGGGGGAATTTGATAACGCTCAGATTGTGCATGTTTTTAGTAGCATTATGTGTACTTTTATATCTGTTATTTGGTTATATTTGCGTGATTTTAGTACTTTATCGTATCTAGAGATGTTCGTCTAGTATTTATAACCAAGTGCAGGGAAATGGAGGAAAATGTGGAAATATGCAGCTAATCGAAGATTCCCGTTTCAGTAAAGCTAAATCCCAAGTACCTTTGAAGACCTTAGTGATTGAAGAACCAAGTTCTACAAGTCCGAGTAAAGAGTGAAGATCAAGTTTCATATCTCAGAAGATCCAACCGGATCCGGTTACACCTTCAGCCGAATCGGTTGGAATTTGGTCGGAATTAATGTTTTTGCCATAACCGACCGATCGGTCGCAACCCGCAACCGGATCGGTCGGTGTGTTATTATTGAAGACCAGCCGGATCGGTTGGTCGTATGACCGATCCGGTTGGAGAAGCTGCAGTTGTCAAATCTTCATCACTAAGCTTCCCCTTTGCATCCAAACGGTTCTAGGTCCTTCCTTCATGTATTCTAGGTCCTTCTAAACTCCTTGGAGGCCAAGTTCAACATTTAATACCCCTAGGCTTGGAAGTAGTATAAATAGATGCCTTTGCAACCTCATTTCACACACCACAACTTGAGAGATCTTCTCTCACACCTATCTTACCACCACTACCACTCTCTCAAAGCCTAAATTCGTTCATAAAGTTTCAGGAAACTTTGGAGGTCCAAGAAGTCATCATTTGGAGGTCAAACCATCAAGAAGTCATCCTCAATCCTTTGGGAATCATTACTACACCATTTGTAATCTTATTCCAAGCATTGTAAGACTTTCAATCATGTTTTCTAATGTTCAAAGTTCTGAGTTTATGTTTATGTTTGCTATGAGTGGCTAGTTTCTTTATACACTTGCTTAAATGATGTTGATTATCATATGATTAGTTAGTGGTTGTGTTAACATGTTTTAATTCAATTTCAAGTTGATTCTAAGATCCAATTGTGCTAAAGTTTCATAGTGACATTTGTTAATCAAGTTTGGCTAATTGATAATAATCGTTGGGGTCGAAAGAACTTCGTGTTATTCAACTAGTCATAATCATTTTGTCTATGGATGATTGTTGTTACCCATTATTCTTGATTATACAAAGGAACTAAGGTGTGGTTGTAATAGAAACGCTTTTTGATTATCAAATTGGATTGGTTGGAAACATCTAAATGGTCGTAAGATTAGTTGTTGAGAATCAATTGTAGCCTTTTGTCTATGATCGGTTACCTTTTGTATTGACCATTTCTTAAGCAATTTGATGAACAAGTGGATGTTTTTGTGTTTAAGTTTATGTATGTAGACTTATGAAACTTGAATTGATCTTGAATTGATTGGTTAAACTTAATGCTTGTTTTTTATAAACTAAACTCTTGATCAAAGTTTAACTTGTAAGAACAATAGATTAGTACACCAACTAATTATCATAACCAACATGTTAAGAGGTTAACACAATCACATTAATCTATGATATGAAACTAGTTTAAGCAAGTGTAGTTTTTAATCATCTGAATTTCATTATATCTATTTGCTTTGTTATATGTTTTGGATAGACTCCGTTAATTCAAACTTGTGTTTAGATTCACTCAAATCCCTGCGAACGATCCCGACTTACCTTCATAATCTTGCTGTAACGGACGAGTATACTTGCTCGTATGTGTTATTGGTAATATTGGTAATTCACCTTTTATAAATTTAAACTTGCACCAACCGGGCACATCAAGTTTTTGGAGCCGCTGCCGGGGATTTGATTGTGTTTCAACAAGTTTTTGAATTTCCCTCAGTCGATTCAACCAAAAAAAAAAAAAAAAAAAAAAAAAAAAAAAAAAATTCTCAGAAACCTTAACCGGATCCGGTTGCCCCTCAACCGAATCGGTTACGATTTTTTTCATTACTCTGCTGGTCTAACCGATCGGTCGCATCCCGCAACCGATCCGGTTACCTTCTCTGACCCATATAAAACTATTTTCGTTGTTTGTCCGTGTGTTTAGATATTGCCTGGATTTTCTAGGTCATTGTATGAACACTCGAGCAGCGGGAATAGAACCAATTACACCTCTTACCAACCCCGAACGTTTGATTCGAAGAAGAAGGAGAACACGTTTCATACCATTGGAAAATTGTGTACCAAGAGTACCAAACGCACCATTTGATAACCTCATTGAAGCCAAAGTTGTTTACAATCCTTTCACCAATTTACCTTTTCCCATGGCGGACGATCAACCCATGTGGGGAACCAACCGAGCCGTAGCACCAACACCTGAAAGTGCTATTGTTGCTATTAACCTTGGTGACAACTTCACCGTGAAGGGACATCACCTTTCTATGATCAAAGACCGACAATTCGATGGCCGTGCGCGGGCCGATCCGCATAAGCACATTGCCGAATTCATCGAAATTTGCGGCATGTTTCGTTATGGCGACACCGATGTCAATGCCATCAAACTCAAACTTTTCCCATCATCACTCGCCAGAGATGCTAAAGTATGGTACAATGAATTAACCCCGGGAATCATCAATACTTGGGAGGAGATGAGGCAAGCTTTTGTGAGCCGATTCTTTCCACCTGCCATGTTTGATCGATTAATGAGAGAAATTCGTGCTTTCAACCAAAACCCAAACGAATCACTTGTCGAAGCTTGGCTTCGAATGAAATATTTGCTTCGTAGTTGTCATGGACATGGATTATCAAAAGGAACCATTATCCAAATCTTTTACCATGGACTAGATGAAATCTCTCAAGGCATCCTTGATGCTAGAGGAATTTTTCTCTATAAGACTCCCAACGATGCACATAAATTGCTCGAAGATCGAGTACTTCTCAAACTTGATTGGTCCAAAGATTCCAAAACTAAACCTCTCCGAAAAACCATTGCTTTTGTCGAAAACACCGATACCTCAAAACTCATGGAGAAGATGGAAGCGTTAACCTCAAAAATCGACTCACAATACAAAGATATCAAAGAAGTGGTCTATCGAACAAGAAATGAATATGTCAATGCTATCTTCACAAGAAGTGGTCTATCGAACGATTCCAATCTGAAAACTGTTGTTTCCGCCGGTAGAAGCAACATCAATACCGATCATGCCTCATTGATCGAGAAATTGGAAGCTCTCTCAACAAACATCGATACCCAATTCATAAGCATACGGAGGGAGATGATGGAACTGCGAAATAATCACCAAGCTTCAAACCACGATGCTGAGGATGACACGCCGATGTGTGATCCCATGGAAGCGAACCTAGTCCAACATGAAGGATATCACGGAGGATATCACCACCAAAATTCCAGAAATTCGTACTCCTATCCATATCACAACCCAACCCATACATATCCTCGATATCAGTCATGGAATACAATACCTCATCCATCACAACATTTCAATACACCTAAAACCTCACCGGAGGAGATGATGAGAGAATGGATGGCCAGTCAAACAAAAGCCAATGAGAATATGACGAACTTGTTGGTTGAATTGGAACATAAAGTCGATCAAGGAAGAAGGAACCAACAAGCGATAAGCCAAGACTTGGAGAGGAGGATAGAACGATTAAGTAAGGAACAGGAAGTCCATCACGTTGAATCTCTTCCTTACACCACAGATTCTAACTCGAGACATGAATTTGTCTACGAACCATCCTCAATTCAAGACGAGAACGATAAAAGTGAGGTTGAATTTATCGAAGAGGACGAGACCGAGCATATTCCAACCACGCTATATAAATAGAGAGCCATTTCTCCATTCTAACTCACCACTCTTCTTGCTAATTCTCTCATATACTCTCATTCTCTTCTAACAAAATATCACTTGATCTAGAGAGTACTTCTTTCTTTCTTTCTTTAGTGATTCTCATATAGGTCCTTCTCTAAGGCGAGATCACGAGCATTCTACAAGTCATCCAAGCAAGGGGTCCTTGATTGATTTGTGTTGGGAATAATACTAACAGTTACCACTGATAGTCTTGTGGAAGACACTGCTAAAGATTACACTAGCAGTGGAAACTCATTACCACTGCCAGTATACATTATTACCACTGCTATTAGGATAATTGTTATGTATCCGTGTATTGATAAGTATAGAAAAGATCTTGTGTATATTATATATTGTTAGGATTATACTTGTCTTGTAAAGGACTCCTTGTGCTATAAAAGGAGATCCTAGGTCATTGTCTAGAGTACGAAATACTCATATAAGCTTCAAGGTGTAACCCTAGTGATAAGCAAGATAATTCGTATTATTTCTTAATAATATTGAAGGTTTGTGTTAAACTATTCACTTGCAATACATCATACAATCCGTCTTCGAAGTATTACTAAGTATATTCCGCGTGCTTATTTATATAATTCAAAATATCACTAACACAAGGTGTGTGTTTAGATCCATCAATTTGTTCCTCCACAAGATTTCTGTAGCAAAGATCTTGTATTTGATATTTCACATATTTGTTGTGTAATAGTCGTGTTGGTTTGCTCCACCGTGTTACGGACTCGGTATTTAGCTTTGTACCGGAAAAAGATGTAAGCAACGTTGTGAAGGTTTCTCCGCCAAGTTGAAGGAGTTTGTTGACATAGTGCTTGAACTCTCGAGTAGGTGACTCGGGGAGTGGAGTAGGGCAAGGAAGGTTTCCTTGTAGCCGAACCACTATAAATCGGTTGTGTCATTTCTATCCCTTGCTTTACTTTATTTACTTGCTTTATCATTAGATCTATACTTTCTCTACATCCATACGATTTCACATAATATCGAATCTAAAGTTTTTGAAACTAAATTAAAATCGGCAAAACTATTCAACCCCCCCCTTCTAGTTTTCCACAATTGGCATCAAGAGCTAAGTTTATAAAACTTTTAAAGTAAACCGTATTTTAAAAACTTTTCGATCAGTATGGGGTCTGAAAATTACAAGGAAGGGCAATCTATGCAACGACCACCACTACTTGAAACTAATGGTTTTATATATTAGAAAAATAGATTCGAAACGTATGTGAAGTCTAAAGATATTGATCTTTGGTACATTATTGTTGAAGGCGATTTTGAGGCTACCTCAAAAGATGATAAAGAAAATTTAGTTAACATACCTCATGATAAACTAAACGATGAAATGAAGAAAAAGCTTTCTAAAAATAGTGAAGCCATAATGGTTTTGTATAATGCTTTACCCAAAAAGGAATTCGAAAGAATTTCTATGCTTAAAACCTCTAAAGAAATTTGGAATTATTTAGTTGTAACTCATCACGGTAATCAACAAGTTAAAAATAATAAAATTGATTTATTTGTTCAACAATATGAACAATTTTCAATATCGGATGAGGAAACTATAGATCATTCATTTGCTAATTTTAATACTATTATTACATCTTTACAAGCACTTGATGAATCTTTTTCTAGCCGTAGCCATGTTAGGAGATATCTAAGGGCACTTCCATCCAAGTGAAGATCCAAGGTGACAGCAATCGAAGAGTCAAAAGATTTGACAATCCTCACCCTTGATGAACTCATAGGCAACTTAAAAGTCTACGAGCTTGTCCTTGCTAAAGATTCTGAAGCCTCAAAGGTGAAAGAAAAACACAAATTTCTTACCCTTAAAGCCAAAAAGGCTTCAACCGATGAAGAGAACTCCTCTTCGGATAGTGACGATGAGGAAGATGCTATGACGGTAAGGGACTTTTCAAAGTTCTTTAGAAGGAAGGGAAGATACGTCAAACAACCATATGACGACAAGAAAGGATTCCGGAAAAGCAAAGAGGATGAGAAGCCAAGGGATGATCGTGCTTGCTTTAAATGTGGGGACCCAAACCACTTTATTAGTAAGTGTCCTAAACGGGATGATCAAAAGGCGTTCGTGAGCAGCACGTGGGGAATGAGCGATGATGAGGACGAAGAAATTTGTCTCATGGCAAATGATGAGGTATGTCACGAATACTATAGTAGCTCATCACTAGATGATGACTCATTGTATAATGAATATGACAAACTTTGCAACATTAGCTTAAAACTAATTAACAAAAACAAGCTTTTAAAAAGTCAAAAACCAACGTTTAGATAAAGAGGTCATAGAATTAAAAGCAAAATTGAAACGTCTAGAAAAGGGTAAAATAGCAAGTGGTGAATGTGAACTTTGCGTTCAACTTCAAATACTAGTTGATCAACTAGATTCTAAAATTTCTAGAATGAGTACGAATACTTTAGATATGATATTAGATAGTGTTAAAACCGGAAACAACCAAAAAGGTTTAGGTATTTAACAACTTGATCCATCAACTAGTGAAAACAAAGAAACACAATTTGTTAAGGCACTAGAAAAACAAGCCACTGTTGTGGCGGATCCCACGGATCCGATAAAAAGGGAATCGACTAGTGTACAGCCAAGGATCCGTGGGTCTGCTGTAGCAAACAGTGGCGAATTAACAAAAACATTAGCTTAAAACCAACGTTTAGCTTAAAACTAATTAACAAAAAACAAGCTTTTAAAAAGTCAAAAACCAACGTTTAGATAAAGAGGTCATAGAATTAAAAGCAAAATTGAAACGTCTAGAAAAGGGTAAAATAGCAAGTGGTGAATGTGAACTTTGCGTTCAACTTCAAACACTAGTTGATCAACTAGATTCTAAAATTTCTAGAATGAGTACGAATACTTTAGATATGATATTAGATAGTGTTAAAACCGGAAACAACCAAAAAGGTTTAGGTATTCAACAACTTGATCCATCAACTAATGAAAACAAAGAAACACAATATGTTAAGGCACTAGAAAAACAAGCCACTGTTGTGGCGGATCCCACGGATCCGATAAAAAGGGAACCGGCTAGTGTACAGCCAAGGATCCGTGGGTCTGCTGTAGCAAACAGTGGTAACAACATAGCTTCTTCATCGCGAACAGATTTTGTTATTGTTAATAAGAAGAAACCAACTCATTTTACCACTAGACAACCACCTCCAAAACATAATCCAATTTTTGCAAGAAACAAAGCTCCATCTTTTTCGAAAACTAATCCATCTATGAGACCTAATAATGTTTACCCACTAAGTAACCATCAAATGGGATGGAACCCAAATATGCAAAGCAGTTTTCCTTTTCAAAACTTTGCACCATGGAATGCATATTCACCTTATCCATACATGTCTAACATGAATGGAATGTTTAACACTAATGGACCCATGAACAAATGGGGACCAAACTTTTGAGTTAATTGTTTTCTTAGGTGTGCTTAAAGGTCGACCTAGACCCGGATGAATGGGTCAAGGATAGCCGGTGCACGAGGCACATGACCGGAAATAAAGATCTATTCTCCATATATGAATCCTTCAATGGAGGTAATGTGGTGTTTGGAAATAGCAAAAGTAAAATTATCGGTAAAGGTACGATTTCTAACAAATCTCTAACCATTAACGATGTGTGTCACGTAGAAAACCTAAACTTTAACCTCTTAAGTATAGGGCAAATATGTGATAAAAAGTGCAATGTACTTTTTACCCAAAATGGTAGTAAGATATTAAAAAATGGCATAACCATAGGAAGAGGAATTAGGAAACATGGAATCTATGTCATTAAAATCGGTAATGAACCTAAAGACAAACTTTGTCTTACCTCTATGGATGATACTTCGACCTTATGGCATCGAAGATTGGGTCATGCCAATATGCGACTTCTTTAATCGCTATCATCCAAAGATCTAGTAAGAGATCTACCTAAGTTAAAATATGAACATCACTTTTGTGATGCTTGTAATGTAGGAAAACAAGTTCATTCTAGTCACAAAGCTAAAAACATGGTGTCTACAACTAAGTGTCTAGAATTAATACACATTGATTTATTTGGTCCATCCGCTATCCAAAGTTATGGAGGCAACTACTACACTTTGGTCATAGTGGATGATTACTCTAGGTACACATGGACAAAATTCTTAAAGAACAAAACGGAAACGTTTAATTATTTTGAAATATTAAGCAAGAAAATCCAAAGACAACTAGGAAGTCCTATAGTGTCTATTAGAACGGATCATGGTAGGGAATTCGATAATGAAGTGCAATTTGGAGCCTTTTGTGATGCTAATGGTATTACTCACAACTTCTCGGCTCCGCGCACTCCACAATCGAATGGGGTAGTTGAAAGAAAGAATAGAACCCTACAAGAAATGAGTCGCACCATGCTTAATGAGCAATCCATACCTCAAAAGTTTTGGCGCAATGCCGTTGATACTTCAACGTACATACTTAATCGAGTCTTAATTAGACTAATCTTAGGTAAAACTCCATACGAGTTACTTCGAGGCAAAAAGCCTACGTTAGATCATTTTAGAGTCTTTGGTATCAATTGTTTTCTTCTCAACACTAAAGATTACCTTACAAAATTTGATCCTAAATCAACCGAAGGTATCTTTCTAGGTTACTCCCCTAATAGCAAAGCCTAAGTCATACTAAATAAAGAAACAATGAAGGTAGAAGAGTCATTAAATGTAAAATTTGATGAAAGTCCACCCAAACCCTCTCCACCTCTTGTCGATGACGAGATTGTAGAAAGTGAAGCTATTGTAATAAAGAAAAAGATAAATGAAGAAGAAGAAGAATCTTCAAATAATGAACTCATAAATATTAAAGAGTCCAAAGATCACCCCGTAGATAAGGTCATAGGAAAGTTAAACGAAAGAACCTTAAGGTCTCAAGTTCAAAACCAAAGTAGCCTATTTTGTTTTGTTTCAACCATAGCACCTAAGAATACACAAGAAGCCATAAAAGATGAAAGTTGGGTAATGGCTATGCAAGAAGAATTAAACCAATTTGCTTATAATGATGTTTGGACACTTGTCCCTCCACCTAGTAATCAAACCATAATAGGAACCAAATGGGTTTATAAAAACAAGTTAGATGCAAACGGAGTAGTGTCTAGAAACAAGACTAGACTTGTTGCCCAAGGGTATAACCAACAAGAATGAATAAAATTTGATAAGACCTATGCCCCCGTGGCTAGATTAGAGTCTATAAGAATACTTCTTGCTTATGCTTGTGCTAATGATCTAAATCTTTATCAAATGGATGTCAAAAGTGCTTTTCTAAATGGTTTTATTAATGAAGAAGTATATGTAGCTCAACCTCTGGGCTTCATCGATTTTGAAAAACCTATACATGTGTATAAGTTAAAGAAAGCCCTTTACGGTCTTAAACAAGCTCCAAAAGCTTAGTATGATAGACTCAAGTCATTTTTAATCAAACACAATTATACCATGGGGTTAGTTGACAACACACTTTTTACTAAGAAAAGAGAGTCACATATAATCATAGTTCAAATATATGTAGATGATATTATATTCAGATCCACTTGTCAAGACATGTGTGATGATTTCTCTAAAATCATGCATGACGAGTTCGAGATGAGTATGATGGGAGAACTTAGTTTCTTTCTTGGTCTACAAATCAAACAAGTAGAAGATGGTATCTTCTTTAATCAATCTAAATACATAAAAGAGATGTTAAAGAAATTCGGTCTAGAAGAATCAAAACCAATTAGGACACCAGTGTCATCCGACACCAAACTCACTAAAGATGAAGACGGCTAATCCGTTGATAATACTAAATATCGTGGCATGATTAGTAGTCTTCTCTACCTCTTGTTTATGTGCTAGGTTTCAAGAAGACCCTAAAAAATCACACCTAGAAGTCGTAAAAAGAATATTTAGATACATTAAGGGTACAACACAACTAGGATTATGGTATCCTAAGGGCACAGGAGTAGAAACAATTGTATATGCAGATTCTGACCATGCAGGTGATTATGTTGACCGAAAAAGTACAAGTGGGGTATGTACTTTTATGGGATGTTGTTTAACATCTTGGTTTTCAAAGAAACAAACGGTATTAGCAATATCAACAACCGAAGCCGAATACGTCTCTGCCGGCAAAGCATGCCAACAAGCACTATGGATGAAACAAGCGTTAGTTGACTACGACATTCATCTAAGTGACATAGCCATTCTATGTGACAACAAAGGTGCCATAGATTTAAGCAAGAATCCGGTTTTACATTCTCGCACAAAGCATATAGAGATTCGTCATCACTTCTTAAGAGACAATATTCAAAAGGGGAACATCTCTATTGAGAAGGTAGCGTCCGAAGACAACATAGCCGACGTCCTCACCAAACCGTTGAAGTGGGAATAATTCAACCTACTTCGTCTTGGTCTTGGTCTCATGGAACAAACGTCGTAATTTAATTTTTAACTCTACAAGGTATGTAAACACTAGCCTTCTTCTTTCTGAGTCTAGGATCTCTATTTCACACACAACTCACAACCAATACGGGAATTTTCAAAACCCAAGATAAGTTTTTCACTTATAATTCAAGAGAATGAAGAAGGTGATAGCACTACAAGAGAAACTACATCAATACAGCTGGAGAAGCAATTTCAGTTGAGTGATTCTTCTGAAACCGTACCATAGCACGAAGTGAATGAGACAACCGAGTCTCAAGCTCCAACGACTTGTACTCTTAATCGTGAAAGAAAACGTTCGGTGTGGCACTCGGATTATGTTATAGAGAGCAACGTTGCATATTGTCTTCTTAGAGAGGAAGGAGAGCCATCAACTCTTCAAGAAGCACTGGATAATTCAGATGCGTTGTTATGCATGGCAGTAATGCAAGAAGAAACTGAAGGTCTTCATAAGAATAAAACGTGGGAACTGATGCCACTACCAGCAGGTAGAAAACCCATTGGAAATAAATGGGTGTACAAGATCAAGAGGAACGGTGATGACCAGGTGGAGAGGTATCGTGCAAGATTGGTAGTCAAAGAATATTCTCAGAAAGAGGGAGTTGACTTCAATGAAATATTTTCCCATGTGGTTCGAATGACAACTGTTAGAGTGGTTCTGGCAATGTGTGCTACGTATAATTTACATCTAGAGCAGCTAGATGTGAAAACTGCATTTCTTCATGGAAATCTTGAGGAAGAAATTTACATGCTCCAACCAGAAGGTTTTAAACAAAAAGGAAAAGAGAACTTGGTTTGCAGGTTAAACAAATCTATGTACGGTTTAACGCAGGCGCCGCGGTGTTGGTACAATAGATTTGATTCTTTCATCATTGGCCTTGGATATAATAGACTACACACAGACCCTTGTGCATATTACAAGAGGTTTGGAGACAATGATTTTGTTATCTTGTTGTTATATGTTGACGACATGTTGGTTGCATGCCCCAACAAAGATCGTATCAGTAAACTGAAGGCACAACTCGCTAGGGAATTCGAGATGAAAGACCTTGAACCCTCAAACAAGATTCTAGGGATGCAAATTCACCGAGATAGAGTTAGTAGGAGAATTTGGCTTTCACAGAAAAGTTATGTGAGGAAAATCTTGCAAAGGTTCAATATAAGTCCTAGTAGTGAAGAAGAGAGGATGAAAATGTCTCGAGTACCATATGCATCAGCAGTGAGAAGTTTAATGTTCGCGATGATTTGTACAAAGCCAGACATTGCACATGCAATGGGAGTAGTGGTTGATACATGGTTGAACCTGGTAGATAGCATTAGGAAGATGTGAAGAGCATCCTTAGATACATTAAAGGAACCTCAGATGTTGCATTATGTTTTGAGGAATCAGATTTAACTGCCTAGGGATATGTTTATTCTGATTACGCAGTTGATCATGACGGAAGTAAATCAACCAACGGGTATGTGTTTACAGTTTCTGGTGGAACAGTAAGCTGGGTTTCAAAACTGAAGTCAGTTGTGGCCATGTCAACAACATAAGCAAAATATGTTGCAGTTGCTCAAGCAACAAAGAAGCAGTATGGTTGAAGATATTGTTGGAAGAGGTCAGGCACGAACAAAAGAAAATTACTCTATTTTGTGACAATCAGAGCGCCTTGTATCTGTCAAGGAATCATACATTTAATTCAAAGACAAAGCATATACGAGTTCAGTATCACTTCGTTCGCGAAAAAGTAAAAGAAGGAACCATGGATATACAGAAAATTTATACTGATGATAACGTAGCAGATTATCTGACCAAAGCAATCAACTGTGACAAGTTTATATGGTGCCGATCGTCATGCAGCCTAGCGAAAACGTAAGCAACATGAAAATGGCAAAGAGGGATTTCATTGTGAAGATTGATTGAGCCTCAATCTAATCTTCAAGTGGGACATTGTTAACATGAAAATGGATACATTGTATATAACTAGATGATAATCTTACAACTTGTATGAAAGTTGATTGCAAGTTGGTCATACATGATATCAAGTGCCATTCCCTTTGCCTAGAAAAGAAAATGAGTACATGTTTCATTCGGCATCCCATCTCAAGGCAAAAAAATACGAAGTGTTCTTTGTATCTTCTTTGTATCTCCTGGTACTTGTGGATTATATTAGAGAGTTTGTAGTATATTTTCTAATCACAAGAGATTAGTATTGTTAATCCTTGTAATTAGAGAAAATGTATAACTCTTAGTTTTTATCATAGTGAAACGTATATTTTATTGCCCATTGTTTTTACCCTATTGGGGTTTTCCACGTTAAATCCGTGTGTCATCTTTTATTATATTTCATATGTTAGTTGCGGGTTTGCTTTAGTCCGGTGTCACTTATTCAACACATACTTCCACAGCTGGGAAAGAGGAAAATTTTCATAGTTCGGAAGGTGACTTCGAGTGATTTTATCATTATTATTTTGAACGGAAAGTTAGTAGTAGTTAGTGATTCGAACCCACAGTGACATTCAATTGGGCAGTATGCAAGCCTCGAACTTTCGCCTTATAGGATAAACCCCACTCCTGCTTCTATATATTTCCGCCCCTGAAGCACCATGTGAAACTCGAACCTGAGATCTCTCCAAAGATACCTCCTCAAAATTACTCTTGGTGGTCAACTGAGCTAGCCTAATTAGTTTACTCCGAGTGATATTGATATAGTTATTAATGAAAAGTGACTCTTATGAGGAAACGTATGTGACACAACAAGATCAACAAGCTAATAGACGCCAACTTAAACGTCTTTGTGGAGCCATAGAAAAGAAGGCTTTTGCGAAATAGATCATGAGTTTAATCATAACTCTCTCCGGTTCGCATGAAACAGCTAAACTTTGACTGGGGCATGGTCATTGGCCGGGAAGGGCCGCATACAACCTTCTATGGGAGTAATTGGTAGAGAAAAAAACACATATATCATGTGGATTAAGCATTTGCTTGAGTATATATTTTGAATCTCTATATCATTACTCTTTGTAATCTGTAAAACTATTTGTAAAACCGAATGACCATATAGTTAGACCATGGGTCACTTTGATAATTGTTGGGGCAGGGGTCGGGGACCCTTGATGAGCTAGCCAACCACTGGTATTTCACGTGATGAGGATGGTACGGACACTCGCTGGGGGTTGGGCTCCTCCAACTACTTTTTATTTTTTTGTTAAGTAGAAGACTAACTGAAACCGATTTGACACCCCCTGCATGTCTTCTGACTATATATATGCCCATCTCTAAATTATTGTATGGTTTTCTCACCAAATTCCAAACATACTTTTACATTACAAATTTTATTCCATTATATACATGTAACTATACGTATTAAAATGCATTTTCTTTTGAAGATTCATGGTATGGAAGTTCTACTTTATTCACGTGTATCATGCAAAATTCACATGAACTAGATGTGATCTAAGTATAAGAACACAATATCTGTGACTGATGTACTTATCTTACATATTGCATATATAATTTAGCTCATTTATATGAACTTACTCGAATTTGAAAAAGCCTACAGACTCTATTTTCGCGAGTTTGTCAACATAGGTCTATGGGATTACAGAATAACATAAGTTGTAAGTTTATAAACGTAACTCACAAGCTCTCAAAAATGAATTTATTGGGGTTTTTCAAGTTTTAAAAACCACGACCATGTGAACTTACTAGTTAGACATTCGGGTATTCTCACAAATGATCTCATATTTAAATCTTATTATGTACATATCTTAGGGTGATCAAGGAAAGGGTTCGGAGTCAATCACGATGATACCTCGGTTAAACCATACAAATTTCACTAGGCACATATTTTTGGAGTGACAAAGGAAAGGGTTCGGAGTAAGTAACGACGATACCTCCATTAGATTGTGCACGTACAGATCAGACTTTGTCTCCCCAAATAATATAAACACGAAAAGCCTTATCCATTTAGTAAATGAAAAATAAATAAAACTGAACAAAACACCCCAATACGTAAGAGGGGATCACACACATTGTTTTTTCTCGTGTAAATTATGATTAAGTTGTTAAAGGTTCTATTACAAGCAAGGTTTATACTTTATAAGATAGGATCCCACCTAGGATCGTTGTCGTTTTTGTAATATTGTGATCGTATGATTGGATTAGGATCTTAAGATCTTACTATAGTGTTTTTATTTTTAGTAGGCGTTGTAAAATTATGCAAATTCACATATTATTATATATCATATATCATGAAAATGTATGTCAAAATTATGATTATGAAAAATTTAATACAATTAGTCTCTTGTTTTTCATAATCAACAAAATTCAATACATAAATTTGTAGATTTTTAACTTGTAGGTCGAGAAAATTAATATCATATCGAATGAGATCTTAAGATCCTAGGTTAAGATCGGAATCCTATTAAGATCTTATCTCGCAAAGATCCTACGTGGGAATGAGATCGTTTTTGCTTTGTAGTATCGTAAAATTGTAAGATCTTATGGTCACGATCAAAATCTTAAGAACCATGATTACAAGCTTTAAAAGGGTATGATCTTAATATTTAACTATAATTAAGTTATACTAATCTTTATAAACACTAATCGTAGGATAAGAGAACTACACAAAATATGCAGTTTGTACATGGTTCACAAGTTGCAACATAACCAAAGGTACAAATCCACTAGCTACCATATCGATCTTTTCATTTTGGCAATGTTTATCTTTCCAAAAGCTCGTTTGGAAATGAAATAAGTGCTTTTGTTTCTTCTTCTTATACCTGCAAACAAGAAGAAGAGCTAAAATTGACTTTTTTCTCTTTCAATTGTGTAAAAATATATTTTTTCGTCTGATTATCACTTCTTGTATATTAAGGTTTTAGAGCCAACTCTTTTCTCGCTAATATATAGTTTTGCAGATTAGAAATAAAGCATCCGAAAAACAAACACAACTTTAATATGTCTTTGTTTTTACTTTTAGAATGAAAATTTCTTAGACGTTTATATACTACTTAATATAAAATTTCGGACATGTTTCATAAGATCTTTTATTATTTTTCCGTTGATGAAAGTTGAATTTATAACATCGTGCGATTAACGAAACATCGAGGCTAGTAGCAAATAATCATTTATCTCTTATTTAATTATCAGAGGGCTCGTGTCTCAGTGATACCTCATATTGTGTGAGAAGCTCCAAACTAAATAGTTGTGAGTTCAAGTTCTGCTTAAAGCGTGCGAGATAAATTGTAATATATATTATATGATAAAAATAAAAAAAAAAAAAAAAAAAAAAAACCTTAAAATAATATAAATTAAAACTCTTCTTTGCATTTTTTTTTTCTTTTGAAAATTAACATGTATTAGTAAATTATATATGAAATTACCATTACAGGAAAATAGACATTTAGTAACATAGATAATGACAGAAAAAAGTGTCATTAAATTAAACCTTTTAGTGACACTTTTTTTTAAATATGGGTAAAAGTCTATAAACAAAATGTGTCACGAAAGGTAGACAATATGTACTGACACTTTTATTGTGTTATTTATTCTATCTACACGAGGCACTTTATTTTGCATACTCAAAAATTCTTGCATATTAAGGGATAAATCTGCACATTCCATCTAGTTTGATCTAATGGTGGTGAGTAACCTAAGATTTAATATGTCTAAACCTAAGTTTATGTTTTTTTTCTTGTCTTTTTCTTTTCTTTTTGTCTCTCTTATTTATTTTCTCATTATTTGTATTTTTATTAACAACTTTTTTTTATTTCACATTTTTTCCCCGTTTTCGTCAGTTTTCATAAGTTTTTTCGCTTTTTATACGTTTTCATCTGTTTCATATGTTTTATTACGTTTTCGTCCGTTTTCGTCCGTTTTCATACGTTTTCGTCTGTTTTCTTACGTTTTCGTCCCTTTTCATACGTTTTCGTTCGTTTTCTTACGTTTTCGTCTGTTTTCTTACGTTTTCTTCGGTTTTCATACGTTTTTGTCCGCTTTCTTACGTTTTTGTCCGTTTTCATACGTTTTCGTCCGTTCACATACGTTTTCTTCCGTTTTCATACGTTTTCGTCCGTTTTCATATGTTTTCTTACATTTTCGTCCGTTTTCATACGTTTTTTTTCTTCTGTTTTCTTACGTTTTCGTTCGTTTTCTTACGTTTTCGTCTGTTTTCTTATCTTTTCTTCTGTTTTCTTACGTTTTCTTACGTTTTCGTCTTTTTTTTACGTTTTCGTCCGTTTTCATACGTTTTCGTCCGTTTTGTTACGTTTTCGTCAGTCTTGTTACGTTTTCGTCTATTTTCTTACGTTTTTGTCCGTTTTCATACGTTTTCGTCCGTTTACATACGTTTTCGTTCGTTTTCATACGTTTTCACTTGTAATATTTTATAAACAAACAAGTATGTTTTTTAACATTGAATATCACCTGAGATATTTCATTGCTCTGTATATTTTTATATATTATAATCTATGTGTTTTCTAATATTTTTATAATTTTCAGTTACAAGATAGTTTTTGTGCCTTTCATCGCAATTGACAAGCGCATATTTTTTTAATGCAACCAATGTTATCTATCACTTGTGATATTATACTCTTAGTAGAAATAAAAGGGTTAAAGTCTCTTTAGGTGAATTCTTATTTTGTTCAAAAAATGATAATTTAATGCAACACTTGTTTGATTTTGAGAATATGTCAAGTCTCTATTTTCATAGTTTGCTTCCTTTTTATTCATTTTGATATTTTTAAGTGACACTTATTTATCTCTTGTGGTATAACACTGTAAGAAAGATGAAGAGTATTACACTCTTCATCATATATGTGTTATCAGTTGTGATACTCAATTAAGAATGTGAAATATTAAATTCATACCAAATGTGATAAGAATTTAGTATTTTACCAAGTATATATGAAAGAAATGATAATAAACACCACTTATTATATTATTGTGATGATTCTGTTCATTTTTCTTATTTGTGTTTTTGAAAATATTTAGTAATATTTTTGTGTTTTATGATAATATTAAATATTAGAAAAGGTGTTTAACTGAAAACAAGAGATGTTATGAAACTTTTGTTAGACTTGTGGTGGATTTTTCTGTTTAATGGATACATTGTGCATGTTTCGATAGGTTTTATAGCATAATTTAAAAATATTTATGGCTGAATCAGCAAACTAAAGAAGTTATGGTTGAAGAAAGCACACATCTTTATAAACAAACTGAGTAAACTCAAACACCTGTGATATCACACATGATATCACAGGTGATATCATCTCAGTTGTGATATCACATGATATAACAGGTGATATCACATGATATCACAGGTGATATAAACTATGATATCACACATGCTATCACCGGTAATATCACAGGTGATATCAACGGTGTTATCACACATGATATCACGTGTGATATCACAAGTGAGGTGATATCACCTGTGATATCACAAGTGTTTAGCTTCCTCAGTTTGTTTATAAAGATGTGGGCTATCTTCAACCATAGCTTATTTAGTTTGTTGATTCAACCATAGATATGTTCATATCCCGCTATAAAACCTATCAAAACATGCACAATGTATCCATTAAATAGAAAAATCCACCACAAGTCTAACAAAAGTATCATAACATCTCTTGTTTTCATTTGAACAACTTTTATAATATTTCATAATATCATAAAACACAAAGATTTTCCTAAATATTTTCAAAAACACAACCATCACATTCTTAGTTGAGTAACACATACATGATGAAGAATGTAATACTTTTCATCTTCCTTACAGTATTATATCACAAGAGATAAATCAGTGTCACTTACAAATATCAAAATGAAAACGTCTAAAAACAAATAAAATCGAATGAAAAGCGTATGAAAACGGACCAAAACGTATAAAAACAGACAAAAACGGATGAAACCGCATGAAAACGGACGAAAACGTATAAAAACGGATGAAAAGGTCTGAAAACAGACGAAAACGTCTAAAAATGGATGAAAACGTAAAAAAACGGATGACAACGTCTGAAAACGGACGGAAACGTATAAAAACGGATGAAAATACATGAAAACGTAAAAATACAGACGAAAACGTCTAAAAACGGACGAATATTCATGAAAACCTAAAAAAAACCAAAAACGTATGAAAATGGCCGAAAACGTATGAAAGCGTAAAAACACGTCTGAAAAGTGGACGAAAACGATAGAAAACGGACGAAAACGTATGAAAACGAACGAAAATGTAAGAAAATAGACAAAAACGTATGAAAACAAATGAAAATGTAAGAAAAATGACAAAAACGGACGTAAACGGGCGAAAACGTAAGAAAACAGGCGAAAACGTATAAAAACGAACGAAAAATTCTGAAAGCAGACGAAAATGTCTAAAAATGGACGAAAACGTAAAAATGGACGAAAACGTCTAAAAACAGACGAAAGCGTATATAAACGTATGAAAACGTACAAAAACGTCAGAAAACGGATGTAAACGGATGAAAACGTCTGAAATCAGACGAAAACATAGACGAAAACATATGAACACGGACGAAAACGTATAAAAACGAACGAAAACGTATAAATACAGATGAAAACGTATGAAAGCGAAAAAAAACTTGAATAAAAAAAACGTGAATTTGAAATTAAAAAAATAATAAAAAAACGTGAACTAAAAAAAAAACAAAAAAAAAAAACATGAATTTTAAATAAAAACGTGAATTCAAAAAAAAAGAAAATAAAAGTGTTAATAAATAAGAAAGACAAAAAGACAAAAAAAAAAGGAAAAAAAAATGGACTTAGATTTCCATATTAAATATTAGGTTTATCCACACCATTAGATCAAACTACATGGATGGTGAGGATTTGTCCTTTGGTAAACACCAAAATAAGAGTAATCATTTGAAAATTTCTCTAATTTACACTTTTTTAAGTGTAAGAGAATCATATAAAAGTTTTAAAATGACACTTTCTTTATACTTATGACGACACTTTTTTATTAGGGAGAATTTCATCTATATCCTAGAAAAACTTCATTATTACATCAATATCCTTGTAAAGTTTATAATTACGCCCATATCCTTATAAAACTTAATAATACTCTTTTATATCCGAATAAGTAATTTAATCATAATAAAATCATTTTAGCACTTAAAACTCTTTCATGTGAATTTGTTAACTAATGAAATTACCTATTTGCCCTTCTCTTTATTATCTTCCTTAATGAAATTACCTGTTAACACCATTCAATCAAAGATGAAGCAAATTAGCAAAATGAACAAGCCATGTGCTTTTTTACTTTGTAATCATCTGGTAACATATACATCTTTTCAAACAAAATGAATACTTATAATAAACTAAAACAATTCACCATTACAACTAAATATATTGATTGTGAAAATAAAACAAACCAAGTGGAACCATTTGATTAAAATCCACCCCACGAGTAACAACATACCAACCAAATAACTTGCATCTTTACTCACGACCCATAAACCAATCAATGATAAAGCCTTTGCTTCACTGTAATTAAAATAATTAAAATTTTATTTTGAGGCTTAGAGTTTATTGGGGGAGAAGGGTAAAGCTGTAAAATAGCTTGGTAATTAATATTTAAATACAAGTTTAATACTAAATTCATTTAATAATGATTAAATTAAATAGTTAGATATAGATGAATATTTTTTAGTTTTTGTAAGGATATAGCCGTAATTATGAAAATTACAAGGATATTGATGTAATATTGAAGTTTTCTAAGGATATAGATGAAATTCTCCTTTTTTATTATTAATGTCACCCTTTTTATGTTTGTGACACTTTTTTATGTAATTAGATTTTTTTATAGCGATAATACACAAGCATTAATAATCTAAAACCGTAAATGATAACCCCAGTTATATATACCAACGATACTACTCCGTAATGTCTTTTTACTGATTATAAATTTGAGCATGCCTCGTGATCGAAGAAGAGCAGATCCCTGGAGACGTACTGTTCCCCCTGGTCACGTGCCATATTTTGACCATTCCATAACTTTTTCCAATCGAGTGCATCATTTTCATTTCATTTTATATTAGTAGTACAACTTTAACCACTTGATTGTATATTTTAAACACAAGAAGAACAAAACATGTTGATATATTTTTGGACTCGTCGTGAAATATGTACATGAAAGTATTGAAGTTATTTATTCTGAGATATTTTAACTTTATGTGATGTGTATTATAATCCTTAATTCGTAAAAAACTAATCCGTATAACACAAACATTTGGCTTGTTTCAAACTCATATTTTTAAATAAACATAGTAGTTATTCAAAATTTTGACATTAAAGCCACCTATCTCATCATTTCTCGCATACAAACATGCTTAATCTCGATAACCATTCAATGTGAATGATTATCAAGGGTAACTTTGTGAAGCTATGCACTTATTTTGTGACATTGTAAAAATAGCATTATCTTTGCACGCCGTCTAACTTAGTAATTAAACTACAAGTATAGAAGACTTGTTTCGAGCATTGATGGAAACTTGAAATTGAAATCAATCTCTAAATCATAATAATGTTAATTATAAGGATTGTTGTGTCACAAAATGTTGCATAAAGTCAGAGTTTCCTCGTTTATTTAAACTTTTTAAAAAAATCAGTGTTGTTTATGTTATCCTAATAAAGGTTTATAAGCATCTACTGGTGTAGGTGCTTATATGCATGTGTTCATTTAGTTTTGGTACATTATATTTTTTATATATAAACCATCGTATATTATTATCTTTAATAACTCAAGTAAATACAAGTTTCATGTTATCTTTGGTATTTGCTTTAGACATGATATATAACATTATCGACCGATGAGTCAGTATCCCTCCGGTGATCAGTTAATTGTTGTTGATTTAAAGGAATCTCGTTTTATTTTTCGTTGATTTGTTTTTTGTTTGTCACAATTTACGCAGTCATACTAGAAGCGCAATCAAAGATTCGTTAATAATTGAATTTATCTTAAATTCGTATACTAGGTTCTAGACATCCAGCTTTTGATTGTTAAGTTTTACAACTTTTAGAAATTCACATCAAACAAACAAAGTTCGTGGTGTTTTTCATTTATCACATTATGCTTAATTTTGGGAAAATTCATATAGCGCACTTGTTGTTGGGGTATAGCTCCCAGAACAGGGTAAAATAATCAATTCAGTGGAAACAAACAACAAGTCAGCAGAAACAAAATACCACTAGGTGGTTACCGGATATCACTTGGAATCGTGTGATCACTTTCCAAAGCAAACTTTTCGACCCTAATGTCTGGGTTACACGAATATCTACTTGGGATAAGACCAAATGCAGTTATGGAATTAGGCACAATTCTATAACCCTTGCGCTAATGAGTGTTAATTGTTTTTTGTGTGTTCTTCATGCATAATCAGATCTCCTATTTATATGAGTTTACTCTAAGCTAATCAAATGGAATTATGAGTATTAATCGGCCCATTAATAGCCTCATAATTATCCCCATTATAGCCGTTAGTGGTTACATGACCAATTAAACTTGGTCATTAAGCAGTTGAAACTGCCACTTGAATAGGTCAAAGCCGTTACAAGCAGTACTTTCATCAGTAATTTCATAGCGCTATCAGTGGATACACTG
This sequence comes from Chrysanthemum seticuspe, assembly GCA_019973895.1. Taxonomy (NCBI): domain Eukaryota; kingdom Viridiplantae; phylum Streptophyta; class Magnoliopsida; order Asterales; family Asteraceae; genus Chrysanthemum; species Chrysanthemum seticuspe. Next base: position 228,956,222 of record BPTQ01000004.1, read on the forward strand.
TTTCAGTGGAAACACTGCTTCAGTGGAAACACTGCTTATCAGTGGAAACCACAAGCAGTACTTTCCACAAGCAGTACTTTCCACAAACAGTACTTTCTACTAGCACTACCAATACAAACCACTATAAGAGTCAGGGTGTTCATGGACCTTATGGGTGTACACTCCGTACCTCCTAACCCATTACAAGGTGTGAACTAATCCCACAAGTGCACTAAATTTTCCAACAATCCTCCCCAAATTTAGTTCACTTCCTTTGCATGAAAACAACCATTAAACAAAACATGTGCATAAACGAAAATGTCCTGAGGATTGAATTTCCATCTTAGTAAATTACACGTTCAAATATTCGAGAATCAGGGTGTTCTAAGAATTGAACCCTTCAACCCATTTGAATACCTGAAGATAAAATACACACAAGTTTTCAAACACTTATCAGCTCCTGACACTATACAAGCCATGTGTCCATATCCAAATTCATAAAAGTTGTAAAAGTTAAAAGTCCAAAGCTTCCTGAAGCGGCAAAACTTCAACATTTACATAGGTGGTTCCTCTTTATTCATGCTCCTGCTAAGCACTTTTTCAAAGAAAATTAACCATTGAGAAGTAAAGACTTCATCCTCCTTTCAGCAGGTTCTGAGCACAACCTTAGGATGTAAATAGAACATGTGCTCCAGTCCACTGAATGTTCAGCTTTCCACATTGAACTCAGCTCCCAAGTTTCCTTAGGAGGGAGTTGGGTGTCCTAGCATTCAGTGACTAAGTTGGACTTAAACCCATCCCTTTAGCAGACTTTATAACCAAGTCTCTAGCCAGACCCTTCGTCAAGTGATCAACTAAGTTCTGTTGAGATCTAACAAACTCTATAGATACCACCCCATTCATGATAAGCTCACGAATCATGTTATGTCTGACACCTAAGTGGCTAGACTTACCATTGTACATCTGGCTATAAGCCTTAGCCAATGTAGCTGCACTATCACACCGGATAGAAATAGGTGCTATAGGTTTAGGCCACAATGGAATCTCAAGAAGAAAGTTTTTCAACCATTCAGCTTCTTTACCAGCAGCTGCTAAGGCCACAAATTCAGATTCCATTGTTGAACTGGTGATGCAAGTTTGCTTCTTGGATGCCCAAGAAATTGCACCTCCACCAAGTAGGAATACCCAGCCACTAGTAGACGAATTGTCTTCAGTGTTACTGATCCAACTTGCATTAGTGTATCCTTCCAACACTGATGGGTAACCAGTATATGAGAGACTATAATCCATAGTTCTCTTCAAATACTTCAGTACCCTTTGAACTGCTTGCCAGTGATGAGCACTAGGATTACTAGTATACCTGCTCAATTTTCCCACTGCAAAACCAATATCAGGCCTTGTACAAGTCATGGCATACATCAGGCAGCCAATTACCCTAGAATACTCAAGTTGAGATACAGCTTTGCCATTATTATGCATCAACTTCTCACAAGTATCCATAGGTGTACTTACTGGAGTACAATCAAAGTAATTGAATTTCCTCAACACCTTCTCAATATAATGAGACTAAGAGATAGAAATTCTTTTACTTTCATGTTTAATCCTTATACCAAGGATAACATCAGCCTCCCCCATGTCCTTCATGGAGAACCTTGATGACAAAAATTCTTTTGTCAGGTCAACCTGATTTTGGTCAGTGCCAAAGATCAACATGTCATCAACATATAGACAAATGATGACTCCTTTACCAGATTCATCAAATTTGCTATATACACATTTGTCAGCTTGGTTAAGAACATAACCACTAGACAAAACCACTTCATCAAAATTTTGATGCCATTGCTTAGGTGCCTGCTTAAGTCCATAGAGAGACTTAATCAGTTTACACACCTTGTTTTCATTGCCAGGCATGATGAAGCCCTGAGGTTGGTTCATGTAAACCTCCTCATCTAATTCACCATTCAAGAAAGCTGTCTTCACATCCATCTGATGAATAACCAGATTGTGAATAGATGCCAAAGCAATCAGCAGTCTTATGGTACTGATACGAGCCACAGAGGCATAAGTATCAAAATAGTCTATCCTTGACTTTTGTTTAAAGCCCTGAATGACTAGTCTAGCCTTGAACTTTTCAAGAGTTCCATCTACCTTCATTTTCCTTTTAAAAATCCATTTTCACCCCAAAGGTTTGCAACCAGGAGGTAGATCAACAAACACCCAAGTGTTGTTGCCCATGATGGAATCCATCTCATCATTGATTGCTTCTTTCCAGAAAGCAATATCTTGGGACTTCATTGCTTTTTCAAATGTCTTGGGATCATCCTCAACAATGAAGCAATAGGAGTATTGGTCAGAGACCTCATCCCTTGATCCTTCAACCAAGTATAGTTGAAACTCAGGTCCAAATGACTTTGGAGTCCTGACCCTTTTGCTCTTCCTGAGCACAGGTTCAAGTTGTTGAACCACAACCTCATCAGGGACCACTGATGGTTCATCATCAGGGACCTCTGATACACCAGTGTCATGAGTTCCATTAGGAATCCTCTGACTTGGTCTATGGACTGATGAGAATCTATTCTCATCAAAGTCTGCATCCATTGATTCAATTATTGAGTTAATTGAAATATATTCCTTAGGTTCAATAACATGGAACCTAAAAGCCTTGGAATGCTTAGCATATCCAACAAAGATGCAATCAATGCCTCTTTCACCCAAAGTCTTTAGCTTTGGATCTGGGAGTCTTACAACAGCCCTACAACCCCAACCTTGAGATAGTTCAGGTTGGGTTTCCTTTTAGTCCAGAGTTCATAAGGGGTAACCTCGTTCCTTTTGTTGGGAACTCTATTTAATAAATAGCAAGCTGTTAACATAGCTTCACCCCAGAACCCTTGACTCAGTCCTGAATAGGACAACATGGAATTAACCATCTCCTTCAGCACCCTGTTTTTCCTTTCAGAAATACCGTTTTGCTAAGGAGTATAAGGGGCAGTCGTTTCATGGATTATACCAACAGACTAAAAATACAGAGTATCTATGTACTCACCTCCCCTATCAGTCCTTAATCTTTTGATCAAAGACCCAAGTTGTAATTCAACTTCAGTTTTAAACACTTTTAATTTATCTAATGCTTCATCCTTGGTATGTAACAGATAGACATAACAAAATCTAGAAGCATCATCAATAAATGTCACAAAGTACTTCTTATTCCCCAAAGAAGGAGTGGCATGCAAATCACACAGGTCACTGTGTATAAGCTCCAAGACCTTAGTCTCACGACTAACACCCTGAAAAGGTTTCTTGGTTATCTTGGTCAACATGCAAGTTTTACACTTTTCAGTGTCTATGTCAAATGCTGGGATTAAACCATCCCTAGACATATCTTGCATTCTTTTATAATGTACATGGCCAAGTCTTGCATGCCATAGGGTAGAGTCAGTCAGGTCAGTGGTGGTCACAAATGCTGAATTAACACTATCAGAGGAAATATTAAGCCTGAACATTTGATTACATAAATAACCAAAACCAATAAAAACACATTGATTAGAAAGCACAAATTTATCAGACTCAATAATTTGTTTATATCCATGATTATTCAAAACACTACTTGAAACCAAGTTTTTCCTTATATCAGGAACATGAATAACATTAAACAAAGTTACAATCTTTCCAGAACTAAACCTAAGATCTACACAACCATGACCATGCACCAAGGCTGTTGACTCATTTCCCATGTGAAGAATAGAACCATCATTCAGTGACTCATAAGTCTTGAACCAGCTTCTATCTTTGCACACATGAACTGTTGCACCAGAGTCAACCCACCATGCAACATCATCATCCTGCACATAATGAGATTCAGATACATATGTAACATAATAAATCTGAAAAGACTTATTAACCATATTCTAACCTTTCAGTGAGTTGGAAGAACCACCACTCCCTGAACCATTAGTGCCTGATCCATTGGTTTTACCACCAACTTTAACACCCTTGCAGTCCCTTTTAATGTGACCTGTTTTGCCACATTTCCAACAAGTAGGTGTTGCCTTCTTGTTAGGATCTGCCCTTGTGTTATACTGATATTTGCGTTTGCCTTTGTTGTCATTGTACCTGGTGGAGTTGTTATGCTCCACCATATTGACAACAGATGGTTCAGCAGCATTGCTAACCTTTGGCTTGTCCTTATCCTGCACCTTGAGAGATTCCTCAATGCGCAGATGACTGCCCAACTCAACCAGAGTTAATTCCTCCTTCTTATGTTTCAAGGTATGCTTGAAATCTTTCCAAGAAGGAGGAAGTTTATCAATAACACAAGAGACTTGAATAGCCTCATCCATGTGCATATTGTGTTGTGTAAACCTTCCAAGTATTCCAAGAAGTTCATTGTTTTGTTCCATGACTGGTCTTGAATCAGTCATTTTGTAATTTGTGAAATTACTTACAAGAAACTTCTTACTTGATTCATCCTCAGCCATATATTTGGCATCCAAGGAATCCCACAGTTCTTTGGAAGATTCGAAGTTCTGATAAATATCAAACAAAGAATCAGACATACCATTGAGAATTAGACCTCTGCAGATGTAGTCATCATTCTCCCATTTGCTCCTCCTCCTGATCTGGTCCACAGTAGAATCATCCCCATCATCAGGAATGGGAGTGGTTAGCACATACACCACACTCATGCTTGACAGCAAGAAGTGCATCTTCTTCTGCCACCTCCTAAAGTCCACCCCTTCAAACTTATCAAGCTTGGGAAAGTTTGAAGCCATGTGTTTCATTGCAGCAGCAGCCATTGATTATCACAAATAGTTTGCTTTGATTGTTGGGGTGTAGCTCCCAGAACAGGGTAAGATAATCAATTCAGCAGAAACAAACAACAAGTCAGCAGAAAAAAAATACCACTAGGTGGTTACCGGATATCACTTGGAATCGTGTGATCACTTTCCAAAGCAAACTATTTGACCCTAATGCCTGGGTTACACGAATATCTACTTGGGATAAGACCAAATGCAGTTATGGAATTAGGCACAATTCTATAACCCTTGCGCTAATGAGTGTTAATTTTTTTCTGTGTGTTCTTCATGCATAATCAGATCTCCTATTTATAGGAGTTTACTCTAAGCTAATCAAATGGAATTATGAGTATTAATCGGCCCATTAATAGCCTCATAATTATCCCCATTATAGCCGTTAGTGGTTACATGACCAATTAAACTTGGTCATTAAGCAGTTGAAACTGCCACTTGAATAGGTCAAAGCCGTTACAAGCAGTACTTTCATCAGTACTTTCATGGCGCTATCAGTGGATACACTGTTTCACTGGAAACACTGCTTCAGTGGAAACACTGCTTATCAGTGGAAACACTGCTTCAGTGGAAACACTGCTTATCAGTGGAAACCACAAGCAGTACTTTCCACAAGCAATACTTTCCACAAGCAGTACTTTCTACTAGCACAACCAATACAAACCACTATAAGAGTCAGGGTATGCATGGACCTTATGGGTGTATACTCCATACCTCCTAACCCATTACAAGGTGTGAACTAATCCCACAAGTGCACTAAATTTTCCAACACTTGTTAACCGTTCGTTAGCCTCTATTTTTGTATGTAGTTTATAGACACACAAATTTGCATCATGACTGAAGGAATTTCTCATCAGATGGTTTCCATAGCAGTGGCGGAGCTACAAAGTATTTTCTTGGAGGGCCAAAATGTACATACACATACTTTGGGAGGGCCAAACTAATAAATTCCTGTTACAGTTGTATGTATTCAACAATCAAATTACCCTTTTTTTGTACGTAAAATTACATATTGTTATGGGCCACAACCCTTTTCCGTCGATCATATTTGCTAGTTGAGTAAGGGTTCTGTCGATCGAATTCCTAGTTGAGTAAGGGTTCTCGGTTAATCATATTTGCTTGATAGTTTTTCCTATTTGCACAAGATATTGCCATAATTTTACTTGTGTAGTACCAATGGATACCTGATGCAACTAATAAGGTGATTCTCCACATACAACCCTTGATCGATTAAACATGTCAAAATAAGAAAGAAAAAGGTAATTTCATACACACAGTCAACATCGAAACTTACATCTCACGTAATTAAGTAAGTCTTCTATAAACACCTTGTTGTGTGTTTAGGTTTACATAACATTATTGATCATGAAATCTTGATAATAGGGTTTTGCCATATGGTATTTACTTATTTATTTTTTTGTTTTGCATGCTTCGTTGAGCACGTGGGACTCACCAAAACCCTAAAATATTGCTTTATTTAGGATAACTTTTGGGTTTTTGTATAGTTCAACTCTGTTTGTTTGATCATAATATGCATTGTTTTGATATATGTTTTTATTTGGTTCCATTACGATATTACTCTGGTTTTCCAATTCAACTTTGTTCTGCTTTGATTTTGTATGGTTTTATTTGATATGCTTATGTCCAATCCTGCCATAGGTATAACAAGTTATGCTTTGGTTCTGTCATATTCGGCTATTGTTCCATCTGATTTTGAATCTAGTTCCATTGGATTTACTATGGTCATTTCTGAGTTTTTTTGCGTGGCTATGTTTGATTATACTATTATTATATATGGTTTAGTATTATTCTCCTATACTTATGTCCGCTTTATCAAAAATTTGATCTGCTCCCACCCGTCAAGTTTTCTCACACAAGCTAGCCACTTGTGAATGGCCAACCGTAAGAAACTTAAAACATATTTGCTTCAAATGAAATGAAGATCAGGAGAGTATAGTGTTTCCCCGGGTCGTTATGTCCCAGCGAGCTATGCGATGAATCACCAAACGAATAGTGATCGAGAGATTTGAACGGAAAAGAGTTTGATTTAATTATAACTAAAGAAAAAGTATACAAATTACAGGGGCTTAAATGCAAATTAAAGAGAATTAAAAAGATAAAAAATATTAAATAAACGCTATCACTATTTTCAAAATGATGTTTTTGATTTTTCTGTTATAAAACTTTAAATTAAAAACTACGTGACGTACAAAAGAAAAATGTGAAACTGAAGCAGTATTAATCCTAAAAATATGAAAATGATATTTTTACAAACCTAATGATAAAAGAAAATTTTTAGAAAAAGAAAATTATTTTTAAAACTATTTATCTAATTATTATTAATTAAAAACTATTTTTAACTATTTAACAATAACCTAAAATACAAGAAAATAGGAAATAAAGCTAGAAAAATGAAATTATGACTTGGAAAAATCTAAAATAACAAAAGAGAATTTTCAAAACTAATTTTGTATTTTTCTGATTATTTTTGTATTTTCTATGAATTAAATACTATTTAAAACTACTTAAATTGCTTAAAAATACAAATTTAACTAAGAAAAATCTGGAAAAATATTTTTTTTGACTTTTTATATTTATCTTAACCTAAGAAAAATGAAAAATTATTTTTTTGAAACTTTTCTGAATTAATTGTATTAAATGCTAATTAAAAATGCTTAAAAATTGATTTAAATGAAGAAAAATAGCAAACTGACTTGGAAAAATCTGAAAAATTCAAGATAAGCCTAAAATAATATTATGAATCTAGGAAAAATATAAAAACAGGGGCTTGTGTGAAGGAATATGGAACTGCAAAGATAAGTGCTTAAGAATAAGCACTTGGAATAAGCCACAAGCTACAAATGAGCACCAAACTGATACAGAAGCTACAATATGTTAAAACTACTTAAAAACAACTTATCTCAACTGATCTTAGCCTCTAAATCACCATCTACACAGATTTGGTGTTTTGATCTCAAATGCTAAAAACAGCTTTGGGCCACTACTTAACAGCTAGAAAATAAGCTACTTAATAAGCTGATACTCAAAACAAAAAGTTGGAACTTGAAGGAGACCTGGCTAAGAACTTATAATCCAAAAACCAGACCTAGACAAGCAGTTTTAGAGCTTGTGACAAGCCTGCACAAACCCTGTGCAGACTCAGTGAATACTGAGTCAGTGCACAGGGCACCTTAAGCCCTTTTGACAAGCTACTTTCAAGCTTGTAGAAAATTTCTAAAAATCAGAAAAAATCATATTAAGAAAATAGACCAACTGAACTTTTTAAAACCAAAATTTCACTTGATTTGGCCCAAAACTGAACCCATGAAAAATCATCCCAGTTGGGTTGAAAATGACTTATTCAGTTTTTGACTTTTGAAGCAGACATGAAATGTTGACTTAAATGAACTTTGATCTTGATTTACCAACTGAATATGATGTTAAATGGTATAATGAAACTAATGCAAGCTACTCTAGTGGTTTCTAAACATGAAACAAGCTCTTGATTTTGTAAAATTCCAACAGTTAAGTTAATAGGACAGATTCAAGTGGAATTTGACTTTTGTGGTTTTAAGTTCCAAGTTATTGACAGAAATGGACTAAGTGATCCTAAATGAAGCTAAGGAAACTGACTTTAACCATTAAGCAAAACTATAACACAGTTTTAAGACCTGATCCAAACACTGCTTTAGAAACTGTTTTGAAAATTCAAACTAAGCTAACTACTGATATGGCTTAAGCTATCATTGAAATTTAATCTAGATATTCTAATTACAACTACTGAACAGGTTTAAGCCATCAATGATCACAGATACAAACACAAGCACAATATGCAAATTGAACTAAAAATGAAAATGAGATAAACAAAACTCACAAGTATCCAGTAGTAATGCAGCTTATACCAAACCTAACATTGCTTTTCTATACCAAAACCAATCCAAAACCAGCTCTGCATCAACCCATATCATCACCAAATCCAAATCAATCTCAGCAGTTGACTTTTGTTGACCATAAATGAAAATTGCTTGAAACTGTTTCCCAAGCTTATCAAAAGCTATAATAAGCTTGAGTAAACTTGTTTGAACTTAAAAATAAGCTAATAGAAGCTTTAATACAAGAGTTTGAAACTCAATTTCTCAACAGTGAATATGAAAGCAAGAAATTTAAATGAAACTTTGAATTAGGACTTGAAAACAGATTATATTGATAAAACAACTTAGTTTGAATACATAAGAACAGAAAATTACATCTTTAAACTTAATTTAGAACATTAATATTAAAAACGACATACAAATGAAAAATAAAAACTAACTACTACTTCCACTCTCTTTCTTCCTCCTCCTTTTATATGCAAAACATCTTCCACATGTTTTCTGAGCAAGTCCCACCACTCTCTGGAGCCATTGGATGAGTTAGGTTCATATTGGCCATTGATTTCATTTTGGCGGGAAAGTGGTTTTGACAGTGGGGGAAGATTGAGTGTTTAGGGGATGAAGCATTAAATGTATCTTGGATTGTTAGGAGAGGTGGAGTGAAAAGGGGGTGAAAGGTGAGCTGGGGGGATGGGAGGACTGGGTTTGCAGGCTAGTTGGTGGGGAAGAAAGAAAAAGGCGCGAGTTGATATGTTTGACCAGAGGGTTTGACTTGGCTAATATATGAAGGGGGGTCAAAAGGCAGGGGTTACGATGGTTTGGCAGGGTCCAAGGGTTTATGATAGGGTCCAAAATGATATAAAGGGTATTAATAACAAGGACCTTTTGTGTAATTTCTGAAAAATGGGGGACCAATTCTGCCATTTATGCAAAGTTGTTCCAAGGGACCAAAAGTGACAAGTTTCAATAATACAAGGACCAAACTTGACATTTTCAAATTTCCAAGGACCATTTTTGCCGATTTTTAAACTTGAAGGACCAAATTTGTAATTTCTCAAAACTTTTGATATTTTTCACCAAAGGACTAATTTTGACAACTTATGATTTTAAAAGGACCTTTGGTGATTTTTCTTTTGAAATTAAGTGCTCGGGGACTATTTCTGACAACTTTTGAAACTTGGGGGACTGAAACTGCCAATTATGCAAACTTAGCTCATTTTTCATCTGATTTTAAACATTTTGCATCTGAAACCTATAAAATGCAATTTTGAGATATTTTCAGTATTTTGATGCATTTCTTAGCATTTTTAAGTGTTTTGCAGTTCAGATTTAACAAAAAATGATGAGTATTTACACACTCATCAATCCCCCACACTAAACTATTGCTAGTCCCTAGCAATCTTTTGAGAAAAACTTAATGGATTTGAATCTCTTTACCAAAAGCCATTACTTCTGGAGTAGCCAAATGTTTCAGTTCAAGTAAGAACTATGGTACACTGATAACCATGTGATTTTGAGCAAACCACCAGCTTCCAACGGATTTGATTTGTCTTTACCAGAAGCCGTTTGCTTCTGGACTAGCCAACTCTTAGATAAATTATCAATATTATCTTTGGTGAGCTGATTACCAATTATGGTTTTCCACTGCCTTTACCACAAGCCATAAACTTGCGGGCTAGCCAACTCTTCACTAATTAAAGATATGGTGAGCTGAATACCATACAATTTTGGGCAAATTGCAAGCTGTCAACGGATTTGAGATATCTTTACCAAGAGCCGTTTGCTCCTGGATTAGCCAATCCTTTTGTTTATTAGACATGGCGGACTGATAACCATAAGTTGAGTAAGTGCAAAACACTTACTCCAAAAAAAAAATTTGGCCAAAAATGGGGGAATAGGGCGGTATAATTATATGATAAAATTCGTGAGAATTCCCCCCCACACTAGAAATGAATATTGCCCTCAATATTCAAAGTACCGGCGGTTATGCCGAAACATAGAACGTAAAAGGGAAATATTACGACCATTATTTGAAAATGTTTTTTTTTTTTTTTTTTTTTTTTTTTTTTTTTTTTTTTTTTTTTTATGAAACTTATATATACACAACATGTGGGGTAACTCCCCCACACTAGGGTGGTACACACGGGTGAAGACCCATGTTTAACTACTGTTTTTGATTACCGAGTCGCTAGCTTGACTCGACCCCGAATTAATTTGTTCATGGGGAAGTAAGTGGAAGAGATAATCTCCATCGGACTTTCATTCAAGATGTTTGGACAAACATTTGAAGCACGTGAAAGTTCCACACCGATGAGATATACATAGAACCGGCTCAAAAATGATAAATGAAAATGCCGGGGTCAAAGATAGTGTCTTCATTCCCGAAGGAGTGAAGATGAAGAGAAATCACAAGATATTTGAGGAAAGGAAGAAAGATTTTGATAACAATCAAGATCCATTCTTCATCCTCAAATGTAGATATATCGGGAGGAAGGGTGAGGGTAGTATCATTAATAAGCAAACTCGTATGATAGAGTACACCTTCCTCCGAGCCAATATCATCCTCAAGATCAAAATAGAAATGATCATGTTCCGGAGGAGATATGTCATGAGAGAGTTCACCGGAGAACTCTTCATGAAGAGAATCATTCACATGAAGTGAAATTGTGAACTCTTGTTCCATTGTTGACTCATCACTATCCTCAATCTGAGTATCAAAGAGTGGATTCTCAGAAATTAAAGTGAATTCAGAGTTGAATTCAAATAGAGGATTAGTGAGAGTTGTTTTGAATGCTTCAGGAACAAAGTGATCAATATTCTCTATTGGACTGATGGGATAAGAAGTGAGTGAACGATCATTATCAAGGAGACTTTCAGTCTCTCCCAGATCGGCTTTGAAATCAAAGAAAACATCGTTACTTTCTGATGAAAGTGGATTGATGTGAGTGAGTTCATTGGTGAACTCCTCAAGAAAATGATCAGCATCAGATTGTGGAAGAGATGCCTCAACATACTCGATGTCTCCATATGATGCACAATCTTCGCTACAATTGGAGAAAGTTTCAAAATGATCTTTTGAACACTCAAGAGGGGTAGGGATATCACACAAATGCTCAGAAGTTCCCTGTGACTCTCTCGGGATTGGGACAAGGTTCTCAACACTAGACTTTATGAATTCGTCCGATTCCTTTTCAGGAACAGTGTCAAGATGCTCGTCCCCCATGTTCAGAGAGTGAGTGGGAGCTTCGGGTGTGATAGCAGTTGTTTGAGATGAAATCTCAACTGCTGGGATATCAACTGACTGAGGGAGTTGAGAAATAATATTAAAAGGATAAAAACTCTCCTCGTCATCATCATATAGAGTTGCCTTAAGAAATTGGGAACGCCTTAGAGCTGCTTGCTCTAGGACTAATAATTCTTCCCTAGATTTGCGGGCCTCTCGTTCTTCGGCTAGCAATTCTCCCATGGTCTTTTCACCACTCACTTGATTCTTAAAGTTACTAATCATATCATCAAGTGTTTTCATTGCGGTTTCGAAATTTTGGGAAATTTCTTGAGACAACGGCTCAGGTGGAGTTTGAACCGTATGGTGCTGTGGAGGTTGAAAATTGTCAAACCTGTGAGAGTCATGATTGTTACAAGGAAATGGATTCCCTATTTGACAATCAGAGCTGAAGTGGGGACCTCCACAGTTCTCACAACTGTAAAACTGTTGAGTCTGGACTGGTGAATTATATGGATATTGGTCATAACCAAAGTTCTGAGCATCACCGGAAAACTGTTCATAGACAAATATGTTTCCGGATTGACACTCAAATCCTTGGTGAGGACCTCCACAAAATTCACAACAGTTATGTTGATTATATGAAGATAAGTCGGGCTGTGGTGGGTAATTGGAAAAGTTTGAGGGGTGGTTAAATGAGTTCGGATTAGGATCATAATCAAATGAATTCCTCGAACCACAAAACAAACAACTCCCGTTATGAATATCATTACCACATTGTACACACGTACACCAACGACAGGGTGAACCAAAAAGAAGCTCACCACAACCGACACAAGGAATAAACGATTTCATTTGAGGAATTGGTTCATTCAAAGAATCTTCAAAACCAACATGGTGATCCGAATGACTATCAAGTCTCGAAGAACATTTTGAAAAATCCGGAGGTAGGACAAGTGGTGTGCTCTGAGAGCTAGCAATTTCCACCACTTCCGTTATGGTCTCTGGTTCTGGTTCTTGAGAAACGTGAAGATTAGGCAAGTCATTCTTGCTAGTCACCGATCTAAATTCTGCATGTTTGCTTTTAACCGTAAATCGTGAAAGTTTAGGATCAATTTTAGACGGCTTAGGAGCAATTGAGGGGTTAGATCTTTGGATAACCGTAGGTTGGACGTATTTAGCACCTCCATTATCAGAGGGAAGTACCTGGTCCTTTGTCACCCCGGTTTCTCGTTCCATTTCCCTACGCAGAATTAATGGATCATCACGAACAACACGAATTCTTGACATTTGTGATAAAGTATGAAGTTTTTCAACTTCGTTCCAGAATTCGTCGTAGTCGAGAGATTCCATGAGAATAGAAGAAGTTAGAATCAAATGGATAGAGGGTAAAGGGATAAAGAATCAAAAAGGGTAAGAGGGTAAAGAGGAATATTTTTGGTATTTTTGAAAAACATGTTGTAAAAACAAAGAATGAAAAACCTTTTTGGGTTTTTTTGATTTTTAAGATGTTATTGGATTTTTATAAGAAAATATAAATACATATAGATGGTATGAACAAGGAGTGAATATTCAAATCACTAATCTGCTAAACGTAAGATTATTAGCACAGCTCCCCGGCAGCGGCGCCAAAAATTTGATCTGCTCCCACCCGTCAAGTTTTCTCACACAAGCTAGCCACTTGTGAATGGCCAACCGTAAGAAACTTAAAACAGTCTGGAACCAAATGCAATGAAGATCAGGAGAGTATAGTGTTTCCCCGGGTCGTTATGTCCCAGCGAGCTATGCGATGAATCACCAAACGAATAGTGATCGAGAGATTTGAACGGAAAAGAGTTTGATTTAATTATAACTAAAGAAAAAGTATACAAATTACAGGGGCTTAAATGCAAATTAAAGAGAATTAAAAAGATAAAAAAATATTAAATAAACGCTATCACTATTTGCAAAATGATGTTTTTGATTTTTCTGTTATAAAACTTTAAATTAAAAACTACGTGACGTACAAAAGAAAAATGTGAAACTGAAGCAGTATTAATCCTAAAAATATGAAAATGATATTTTTACAAACCTAATGATAAAAGAAAATTTTTAGAAAAAGAAAATTATTTTTAAAACTATTTATCTAATTATTATTAATTAAAAACTATTTTTAACTATTTAACAATAACCTAAAATACAAGAAAATAGGAAATAAAGCTAGAAAAATGAAATTATGACTTGGAAAAATCTAAAATAACAAAAGAGAATTTTCAAAACTAATTTTGTATTTTTCTGATTATTTTTGTATTTTCTATGAATTAAATACTATTTAAAACTACTTAAATTGCTTAAAAATACAAATTTAACTAAGAAAAATCTGGAAAAATATTTTTTTTGACTTTTTATATTTATCTTAACCTAAGAAAAATAAAAAATTATTTTTTTGAAACTTTTCTGAATTAATTGTATTAAATGCTATTTAAAAAGGCTTAAAAATTGATTTAAATGAAGAAAAATAGCAAACTGACTTAGAAAAATATGAAAAATTCAAGATAAGCCTAAAATAATATTATGAATCTAGGAAAAATATAAAAACAGGGGCTTGTGTGAAGGAATATGGAATTGCAAAGATAAGTGCTTAAGAATAAGCACTTGGAATAAGCCACAAGCTACAAATGAGCACCAAACTGATACAGAAGCTACAATATGTTAAAACTACTTAAAAACAACTTATCTCAACTGATCTTAGCCTCTAAATCACCATCTACACAGATTTGGTGTTTTGATCTCAAATGCTAAAAACAGCTTTGGGCCACTACTTAACAGCTAGAAAATAAGCTACTTAATAAGCTGATACTCAAAACAAAAAGTTGGAACTTGAAGGAGACCTGGCTAAGAACTTATAATCCAAAAACCAGACCTAGACAAGCAGTTTTAGAGCTTGTGACAAGCCTGCACAAACCCTGTGCAGACTCAGTGAATACTGAGTCAGTGCACAGGGCACCTTAAGCCCTTTTGACAAGCTACTTTCAAGCTTGTAGAAAATTTCTAAAAATCAGAAAAAATCATATTAAGAAAATAGACCAACTGAACTTTTTAAAACCAAAATTTCACTTGATTTGGCCCAAAACTGAACCCATGAAAAATCATCCCAGTTGGGTTGAAAATGACTTATTCAGTTTTTGACTTTTGAAGCAAACATGAAATGTTGACTTAAATGAACTTTGATCTTGATTTACCAACTGAATATGATGTTAAATGGTATAATGAAACTAATGCAAGCTACTCTAGTGGTTTCTAAACATGAAACAAGCTCTTGATTTTGTAAAATTCCAACAGTTAAGCTAATAGGACAGATTCAAGTGGAATTTGACTTTTGTGGTTTTAAGTTCCAAGTATTGACAGAAATGGACTAAGTGATCCTAAATGAAGCTAAGGAAACTGATTTTAACCATTAAGCAAAACTATAACACAGTTTTAAGACCTGATCCAAACACTGCTTTAGAAACTGTTTTGAAAATTCAAACTAAGCTAACTACTGATATGGCTTAAGCTATCATTGAAATTTAATCTAGATATTCTAATTACAGCTACTGAACAGGTTTAAGCCATCAATGATCACAGATACAAACACAAGCACAATATGCAAATTGAACTAAAAATGAAAATGAGATAAACAAAACTCACAAGTATCCAATAGTAATGCAGCTTATACCAAACCCAACATTGCTTTTCTATACCAAAACCAATCCAAAACCAGCTCTGCATCAACCCATATCATCACCAAATCCAAATCAATCTCAGCAGTTGACTTTTGTTGACCATAAATGAAAATTGCTTGAAACTGTTTCCCAAGTTTATCAAAAGCTATAATAAGCTTGAGTAAACTTGTTTGAACTTAAAAATAAGCTAATAGAAGCTTTAATACAAGAGTTTGAAACTCAATTTCTCAACAGTGAATATGAAAGCAAGAAATTTAAATGAAACTTTGAATTAGGACTTGAAAACAGATTATATTGATAAAACAACTTAGTTTGAATACATAAGAACAGAAAATTACATCTTTAAACTTAATTTAGAACATTAATATTAAAAACGACATACAAATGAAAAATAAAAACTAACTACTACTTCCACTCTCTTTCTTCCTCCTCCTTTTATATGCAAAACATCTTCCACATGTTTTCTGAGCAAGTCCCACCACTCTCTGGAGCCATTGGATGAGTTAGGTTCATATTGGCCATTGATTTCATTTTGGCGGGAAAGTGGTTTTGACAGTGGGGGAAGATTGAGTGTTTAGGGGATGAAGCATTAAATGTATCTTGGATTGTTAGGAGAGGTGGAGTGAAAAGGGGGTGAAAGGTGAGCTGGGGGGATGGGAGGACTGGGTTTGCAGGCTAGTTGGTGGGGAAGAAAGAAAAAGGCGCGAGTTGATATGTTTGACCAGAGGGTTTGACTTGGCTAATATATGAAGGGGGGTCAAAAGGCAGGGGTCACAATGGTTTGGCAGGGTCCAAGGGTTTATGATAGGGTCCAAAATGATATAAAGGGTATTAATAACAAGAACCTTTTGTGTAATTTTTGAAAAATGGGGGACCAATTCTGCCATTTATGCAAAGTTGTTCCAAGGGACCAAAAGTGACAAGTTTCAATAATACAAGGACCAAACTTGACATTTTCAAATTTCCAAGGACCATTTTTGCCAATTTTTAAACTTGAAGGACCAAATTTGTAATTTCTCAAAACTTTTGATATTTTTCACCAAAGGACTAATTTTGACAACTTATGATTTTAAAAGGACCTTTGGTGATTTTTCTTTTGAAATTAAGTGCTCGGGGACTATTTCTGACAACTTTTGAAACTTGGGGGACTGAAACTGCCAATTATGCAAACTTAGCTCATTTTTCATCTGATTTTAAACATTTTGCATCTGAAACCTATAAAATGCAATTTTGAGATATTTTCAGTATTTTGATGCATTTCTGAGCATTTTTAAGTGTTTTGCAGTTCAGATTTAACCAAAAATGATGAGTATTTACACACTCATCAGCTTTAGTTATGATTCGGTTAATTATGCTCTAATTATAAATCTGGTTTTGTTTATTCAGTTTGACTGTTTGGATTACGCTAGATTGAAACTTTGGTTAACACTGAATCGCACTCTTGAACATGTCGCTCCACATGTTTTTAGTTTGCATTTCTTTTTTTAAACTCTCAAGGCATCTTGATATATCATTGTGAGTTCGAGATGATATGCCTAGAGGTTCATAGGTCGTACTATTTATGTCACTTCCATGTCTTGTTTATATCTTAGTGTTCTATTATAGTCATTTATAAACCATTGTATGATATTAGCTTTTAGGAATCAAGTTACTTTGTAATATTATGTAAAATAACATGGTATTTGAAACAGATATTGTTGTGGATTACATTAATGGTATCATTCCATATTTCAAATGTTTAGTGAAACCGCTCAAGAAGGGCTTATGTAGAAATAGGCTGGTCATGAGTTTAATCACAGATTATGGCTAAAGATCGTTGGAACATTGGCTCATTACATGACGTTTGGTCTTTAAAGAAGAGTCAGCCGACAAAAACAAGGTGCAGGGTCAAGGAATGAAATCTTTTGGAGCAAGAAGTTTGAAAGCCGAATAAGACAGTCCAAGTAGCACATGTAAAAGTGGTTTCTAAAAAAGATGAATGCTTAAACTAATACTATATGAATTTAAGGTTTTATTTGGTAAAATCATATATGCTAGGAGGAAACTATATTCGAGGAAAAATGAAAAACATTCACATTACTAGTATTGGGTAAAATAAATTTGGCTTTTGCTAACAATAACCCTATGGGTTTTGTTTAAGCATGACTTAACTAATAATATTTCCAAAAAACTCATAATTATCATAAATACATGATTTCAACATATATAATTAAGGTAAGTGGTTTTAAAATGGCATGTATTAATATCAAGTTAATTCATATTTAGAAATGATTCTAAATTACGGTAAGCTTAAACAATACTCATTAAGTTGTTGTTGTTAGTCAATACTTTGTATTGGGCTCAAGCCCAAGTTCTAGAATATTCAGTGTAACCATATATATGTACTTATCGGTTGATTAATGAAGGTCATACAAACTCTATACATCTACATGGTATAAGCCATACATTACTGATTCATAAAACAATAAATACTAAACATGTTAGGATTTAGTAAATCCAGTTATTAAAGAGTCGGTCACCTCAAGTATATGTAATCGTTAGAAAGCTCGTAGTCGTAGATTAGTTAATGTTTAGTAGTATTTAGTTAAGTAACACCGTGGAGGACGGACGGGTCTTTACCCACTGTATGCCTGATCCACAACCCGTAGGTGGCGATTTGTGTAAGACTATAAATACTCTCTACCTCCCAAGGTAGAGAGTTGGAGCTCATAATAATACTTTTATTTTCTCTCACTAAGTTCCCAAACCTCTAACTCTTTCTTTCTCTAAAACCTCATCTTGTACGCCTCTTTTGATTGTGATATGATGTGTTTGTGAAATCCAATATGTTACAAATGGTATCAAGAGCCATGGTTTGATCATCTCTCTTATATATCCTTGGATTTCTAGTGATTTTAGATGGTTTTTGAGTTTGAAAAAGTTTAGTGGTTTTTGCATCATTTGGATCATCTCTAGTGTTAAAGTTTGAATTTTGGGTGTA
Source organism: Chrysanthemum seticuspe (assembly GCA_019973895.1). NCBI lineage: Eukaryota > Viridiplantae > Streptophyta > Magnoliopsida > Asterales > Asteraceae > Chrysanthemum > Chrysanthemum seticuspe. Next base: position 228,974,785 of record BPTQ01000004.1, read on the forward strand.
CTTTTGTGTTAAGAATCATTGTAAGTGCTTGGGTTTTGATTTGGTAAGCTTGAATAACTGTGGTTGAGCTTGTTTTGGATTGAAAAGTGTGTTTTTGAAGTTTTTCTTGCTAGCGACTTGGTTCTCGTTGTGTTTTTCATCGTAGCGACTTGCTTCAGTAAAAGGTAGCGAGTTGTAGTGTTAATTGTTAGCGATTTGGTCCTAGCGACTTGTCTATTGAGACAAGCCGACAAACAGTACAACTTAGTGGATTCTCCACTACGGCTAGCGACTTGGTGAAGTTAGCGACTTGCTTTCAATTTTGTTAGCGACTTGTACTTAGTATTCTTAGCGACTTGGTGTTAGCGACTTGGACCTTAGCGAGTTGCTCTTTAGCGACTTGACTGTGTAGCGACTTGGTGCTTTAGCGACTTGTGTCTAGCGACTTGGGTCTTAGCGACTTGGTTCACAGGAAATTGAGATCTTAGCGAGTTGCTACTTAGCGACTTGGTGCTTAGCGACTTGGTTCAAGAATTCTTAGCGACTTGGTTGACTTTTGTTTGTAATACGGTTTTCTCTTGATTTAGTAAAATCCCGTGAAAGAATCTATTTCCCGGTTTAATCATTGAGTTATAAAATCCTGTGAAATCTGTAAACATGTCTACCAACGTGCCTACAATCATCTCCACTGTTGCTGAGGATGTTGTCACACCCCCAAAATATCGCAGCGGAACGATAGTGTCATTGGGGTGTAACGTCATAGCACAAAGTATGGATACAGAAAACGACCTCTAAAATGAGACGTTTTAAAGAGTTTACCATTCGATAAATAAGTTAAAGTTTACACAACAAGAAATCCCAAAGTTTGATAATACATAAAGAGTTTACAAAACATGTCGAATGGTAATTGTTAAAAGCACAAGACTTCAATGTATGCCATGCGACCCAAAAGCTCCATGAAATGCTATCACCTTAAGACCTGAGATAAACATGCTAAAAAGTGTCAACACAATGGTTGGTGAGTTCATAAGTTTGTTGAAAATGATTTGAAAAAGTCTATAAGAAATGTTGATGCAGCAAAGGCCGTGCAAATCCACTCAGTTCCAAGTTCCGCCCATACAAAACTTGCAACCTGTGTGTTTACAATCCATTGCCAAAGTATGTAATTGTCAATCTTGTTTGTAAGTAGGACATAGGTGCATACGATATATACATAAACTTAATGCAAAGAATCACAGCCAACTGAACCTCACGACGAAGTCTAACTTGTTTGTTGTGTTACATTGAATCACTTGAATAACAGATTATATTCACCCAAGGTCTCGTCTATCAAGGACACAAGGGTGGGGGCGTCAGCCCGATAGTACTATCAATACCTCTCTGCCGGCTCCCGCAGGAGTTAACCAGTTGCTAAAGTTTGTATGTTGTTGCACAATTGAAAACTAGTTTAGCACATTAAGGCACATATCGCAATAAACCACACATAATGTCCAAAGTGTATAAGAAGTATATTGTAACAAAATTGTATAAATGGTTTGAGTATTCGCAAGAGTGAAACAAGTATTTAAGCATGTATCTCCCCCAAATAGTTTGTAAGAATTTAAACGAGTAAAAGTGGGGTATGAACTCACCTGATGTGATTGATATGCTAACAAGATGAAGTGCACGAAAGTGAGGCTCGGAAACTATCCGCGACCTAAAATGAATGTTATGACTCGAGTTATGATATGTTGTCGTGAATGCATGATTTTGAAAACGTATCACCCAATATGCTACTTGAAAACTAGTTATATATAAATATTGTTACTCGAATGTGTGACGGTTTCATGTCGAAAATAAATACTTTTGAGCTAATGGTGAAAATATAGTTAAACTATGTAACGGTTTTAGTAATTGAAAAATCAGTTTACGTCGGACTTGACGTAGTATATACATATGAAAACTAACTCGTTTTTAACGTCCATTTCCCCCGAAACGTCCGTTTAGGCCCTCAAAAACCTTGATTAAAATCCTGACAGCTTACCAAAGCTGTGAATAGTGTTTTCAGCACGTTTTTGACTCAAAGTTCGGTTAACCATAAATCACTCGTTTTAAGTCCGTTTTTCAAGTTCTTTATATCCACGCGAAGGTAATGAAGAGTACTAATATATTTTTAAACTTCGGAGACTTCACAGAAATTTTAAAGCCACTGTTTGGGTCAGTTAAAATTCGGACTGCATGAATATTTTCCGGAAAATGGTAGTTTTTAAATCGTAACTTGGAAACCACGTATATTTTTCGTTATAACTCCGTTTTAGTCCGTTCAAAAGGCCACGTTCATAACTAAAAATCTATTTTCTAAATCTTTAATAAAACTTATAAAAATGACTAACTTTTCGGAAAAAATTATAAATTTCGACAGCGCTTCCGCGCTTATTTTAAAATTACCATTTTTATCTACTAGTTTAACCACAACTTCACCACAAAATCCCTTAATCTACTCATCACCAATCCTACTAGTAAAACAACTTCCTTTGATCATAACCAAAATAAATATTCATTATGAGGCTAAAAATATATATACAAACTTAAATAAACATGTATAAATGTTATGTAATCATTTCCTCCAAAAATCACAACTAGACTTTGATGATCCATTTTTCAAACTTAACATTTTTATAAACTTCTAACTAGTACATACTTGTTATAAAGATTAATAGGACACATATGGGTGATAACATTTGAATAACATGAATAAAAACTACAACTTGAGCAAATATGATCATTTGGACTTCATGAAATGTATGAAAAATATATATGAAAAAGTAAGAGATGAAGTTTTATGCTTACAAATGCTTGATGAGGTTTAGTGAACCAAGGATTATCCTAAACACCCTAGGTTTTTATTTCAAAACCTAAACAAAGAGTGTTACTAGATTGTGTAGAACTTGCTTAGAAAAATTTTGATGATCACACCCTTGATCCTTATGGTTGGCCGGATTTGGTAGAGAGAAAAGAGAGAGCAAAATGGTTTTACACTTAGTGAATTATGAGTTGAATGTGCAAGTAGTTGAGTATAATATGATATATAGTTAGATATTTTGGCTAGACATGATCCACCAATCAAGGAGAGTTTATTATTATCATTATTATTTTTATTAAGTATGTAAATATATAAGTGTAAGTGTAAGTAAATGTAAAGTTACTTGAATGGAAGTAGTAACTTGTTGTATTGTTAAGTAATATTAGTAAGTTGCATACACATTTGAATATTTAAGGTAGCGTTAGATAAAATAAATTTCACGGGTCAAGATAAAATATATTTAGGTCATAAAAATTTTAAAAATACATTTCTTGAAAGAGTAGAGTGAATAATTATTTATCGGGTTGAATTTAAGAAAACGTCGTAATTTATATAAATATAACAATTTTTATACGAAATAGATTTAAAACACTGGGTAAACTAATAATAACATTTTTAAAATCTTAATATGAGTATTAAAATATATTAGAATAATTTTTGGAAGTATCGGGTCAAATGTTCAAAAATAATGTTTACACAATAACGTTTAATTAATTATGAAATAACGTTTAATGAAAAATGCAAAACCATGTACGAATCGTTATGAAATGCTGAATGTGAAATATGAGAAATGACCGGAAATTGCGAATTGTGACAGATGTTCAAGCAGCTGGTTCAGATACTCGTCCACCTATGCTTGACAGGACTGACTACGACTCTTGGGCTCAACGAATCAGATTGTACTATCTTGGAAAGGAAAATGGGGTCAATATTCTCAAATCCATTGATGAAGGACCTTATCAGATTGAGACTACAAGAGACTTAATTGATACAGCTGCAGATGGAACAATGATCTATGGATTAGACAGACCAAAGACGTATGATGAGCTCAATGAAAAGGAGAAAAAGAGATTCGATGCTGACATCAGGGCTTCTAACATTATACTTCAGGGTCTTCAAAAAGATATCTACAAGCTTATCAATCACAACACTGAAGCCACGGCAGTTTGGGATAATGTCAAGATGCTTCTCTCAGGTTCTGAATTGACTAAGGAAGACAGAGAATCACAGCTGTATGATGAATTTGAGCACTTTAAGATGAAGCCAGAAGAAAGTGTCTATGAGTATTACGTGAGATTCCACAAGCTTGTGAACGATATGAGGAATATCAAAATGACCATGCCAAATATTCAGCTGAATTCAAAGTTTGTGAACAACATGAATCCCGAATGGCATAAGTTTGTCACCTCTGTGAAGCTAACCAAAAGATTGAAGAATACCAACTATGAGCAACTTTATGCATTCCTTCTTCAGAATGAGAGACATGCTATGTTTGAAAAAAGGATTCTTGAACAGTTCAAAACCAACCAGGGAGAAACAAGTTCGTCAAATGACTCTACAGCTTTTTACACCAATGTTGGAATTACCACCAAAGCTTCTCAAGTCATACCCACGGGTAACGGAAATCACAAACTCATTCCCGATCCAAGTTTCAAGCAACCTGATGCCAATGCAGTCATGGAACACTTTATCAATCAACTGGCTCTTATGGTTAAACAAAACTTAACCTTCACTCCACATACTAACCGTCTTCACACTAACAATGAAATCAGGGCTGCATCCAATCTACACAATCATGCTTTGGTCAGAGATGGAAAGGTTACGGTGCAACCAGCTCAAGGAAGACAATATGAACAAAGAAGAGGTGGAGTAGGAGGAGGGTATGTGGCAAATCAGAATAGAGGAAGGAATGGTAATCAGGGACAAGCAATGCCAATTAAGTGCTACAACTGTGGTGGTGATGGACACATAGCACGGAACTGCACTTCTCCAAAATGCCCTCAAAATGCAGAGTACTTCAAAGACAAGATGTTACTTGTGCAAGCTCAGGATAATGGAGTTGAGTTGGATGAAGAGGAGCTGTTGTTTCTTGCTAAGGGCAATGCCAAGACATATGATGCAGATGTGGATGAGCAACCAATTCAGGAGATAGGTCATAATCATTAGAATGCCTTTCAAGTCGCCGACTGTGATGCATACGACTCTGACGTTGATGATGAACCTACTGCACATACAATTTTCATGGCTAGCATTTCTCCAATGGTCTCTCCAAAGGTCCCCTCACCACAACAAGCTGGTCCATCCAAAGACAAAATCATTTCAGAGGTATTAAAACTATATGATGATGTTGATGAGCAAAAGATGCATAATAAAGTACAATCTCTTGAAACTTTTGAATCAAATATTGAAAATATGGGTAATATCAATGTTGTCCCATATGATCAATATGTGAAACAAAGTGAAAGTGAGACTGTACCAAGTGATGCATCTTCTGCAGTCAATGATGACTATATTTTTGATGAATACACTGCATGTGTCCCTGATGATTCTGTTATTTCTGAACTAAATGCCTATAAAGAACAAGTTTCTATTTATGAACAGCGTGCTAAGTTTGAGTTAACCACCCGTGAGCAGGAAATGGATGACCAAATACGTACAATTATTAGAAAAAGTAATTTTAGAGAAGAAGTATTAAAACAAGAGTTAAACTCCTTACAAGAAAAGCTTTCTAAAACTGCTAAGCAAAAACAAGAACTTCAAGAAAATGTTAAAATGCTTAAGCAAGAATTCAGTGCTAAGGAATCAAAACTTTTGAATATTTTTCTAATCTAAAAACCTTGAAAAACAAGCTTGAAAATAAGTTGTACGTACAAGGGAATACCATTCAGACTGCTCACATGATCACTAAGCATAGAGTTCTCAGCGATAAACATAGTATCCCCATTATAAAGGAATCCAACCCTGAGTATGGTAAGAAAGCAAAAGGTGCTCAAAATGTAATCTATGATGGCAATGAGATTCTTAAACCTAGACAGAAACCTAGTTGCATTGAGTGCACTGAGGAAGATAGAAAATTAGATGATGCATCTAGGGAGAAAATGGATATGAAGCTTAACGATCCTGCGTGTAAAGAGAATAACATAACGATCAAACCCCATGATTACACTAAGGAAAATTGGATATCCTTAAACAAGTTTAAGCCTCAGACTCTATTAACCCCTGAACAAGTGTTCTGGAAAAAGGATATGGATATGCAAAAAGCTGAAAATCTTGTTGAAAAGAATCCCCCTAGTAGGAAATTGCCTCAAGCAACTGTGTATCCTCCTAATACACCAATGCATTTAGTTCCTAGATTTATTGCCACTAATAGCAAAACCTTAATCAGCCTGTATGTTGTTTATCAACTATTCGTTGATTTTGAGAAGACATGTAAGAAGAGAATCACACCTACAGGGATAATTGAGGGGGAAAGGGGTTTTGAGCAAACTAAAGAATGTTATTTAACTGAGGTCATGCCCTTCTTTAAACAATTAAAAGGTCAATTTGAGAGTCTTCAAAAGGGAATTAATTCTGATATTAAAGAAATAGAAAAGGAATTTGATGCAATGATAGTTGAGGTTAATGATTATGAACAGGAACTCAAATATAATGAAGTTGAAAGGAAAAACTTGCATATCTTAAATGAGAATTTGATTTCGAGTTGTGTGGCTCAAGATGTGTTTTATACTGTTACTAAGCACTCTATTACTACTTCTCGATTTCATGAATTATCTATTGCATTGAAAGTTTCTGATGATCGTGTTATTGAGCTTGAAAACAAAAACTCAGAACTAAATGAGAAAATTGATCAGGATGATCACGATAATTTGGTAAAACATCTTTCTAAACTAGAAGTTGAACATTTTGATTTTCAACTAAAATATCAACATCTTAAAGAAAATGTCAAAACCTCAAATATCAAGACATTCTCAGATGTTCCAGAGTTTGATACAATTTTTCAGATAAACAAACGTGACGAACAGATTCAAGCTCATTGTAACACGATCAGAAAATTGAAAGCCCAAATTTCACAATTAAAGGGCGAAAAGAACAATGTGACTGGCTCCCAAATGCCTCATCCTTTAGATTCTCAGTATTCTCAGACTTTTCATCTTTAAAACTTAGTTAATGCTTTACAAAAGGAAAACGAGGGTTTTCTCGAAGAAAATGAAAAAGTTAAACGACACTTTAAAGAGTTATATGATTCAATTAAAGTCACTCGTGACAAGAACAACGAAAAAATAACGTCTTTACAAAAGGAAATTGAGAATCTGAGGAGACAGGAAAAAGGGAAACTGCCACTTGTCTTTAATGAGAATGTTGCATCAAGATCATCCTCAGAGTGCAAATATACTGTGACTATTAAATAGATTCCTCCTCAACTTAGGAATAATGAACTTGCGTTTCATAACTATTTTGCTCACCTCAAGGATAGTCTAGAATGTCTTCGTGAGATTGTGGAAGAGGATTTTATAAATAAGCCTCTTGACAGTGAAATTAGGTTTGCGTGCATTCAAGCCAAATGATCTCAAGAGCTGCTAGAATGTTTAATAGCAACATGTCCTAAATCCTTAGGTGCGAAAGGTAAAGCTGTGATGCCTTGTTCTATGCCTAGTGGCAAGCATACAAACCATTCTATGCCCACTATTAAGAAAGTGAACTCTAATGTGCCTCCAAGTAGTTCAGATCCCTGCACTTCTAATTCAGGAATGCAAAAAGTAGATCAACCAACTAATGTTCCCATAATTCCCTCTACAAGAGTAATCAGTGACATTAAAGCAAGCGGGGCAAAGCCTCCAGGCAATACCAAGCAAGATAGGACCTCGCAAGCTAAGAATGTGCATTGGAAGAAAGTAGAAGATCACCCTAGGAATATTAAGTTTGAGTTGAATAAAACGAATTGTGTTGATTCAAGTATTAGCTATAAGAGTACTATAATTAATTTGAATTCTGCTACTATTCGTAAACCATGTAATGATGACTGCTTGATTTCTGTTACTAATCGTGAATGTGGTGTGAATGTTTTGTCTAATGCTGTCAAATGCCCTGTTAAAACTGTTAATGCTAAAAATCAAGCTAAGAAGGCTAAAAGGCAAAGGAGAAAGAAAGTTAGAAAACAGTGGAAACCCACAGGAAGAGAATTTAGTAATATAGGTTATCAATGGATACCTACTGGCCGTAAGATTAATGAGCTGTGCCCTAAATTTGCTAAGTCAATGCCCACTAGAAAATGGATGCCTACTGGTAGAACTATTCCCTTAAGAAGTGAACACACTTTGAATAGGTCAAATACGGACACTAGCACTGCATCTATTTCTGATGATTCTATTGCTTCTACTTCTGATGTGGGTGTTCCAATCACTGTTACTAACCAAATGGAACCCATTCTTGCATGGGAATCCCAATTATCCAGTTATCCATTCTTGTCTGTGTTCAACTGCAAATCGTTCAAATCGTTTTGTGGTACCTGGACTCAGGCTGTTCCAAGCATATGACTGGAGACCGGTCACGGCTCATGAACTTCGTGAGTAAATTCATCGGAACTGTGAGATTCGGAACGATCATTTTGGTGCTATTATGGGTTATGGAGATTACGTTTTTGGAGATAGTGTGATTTCCAGGGTATATTATGTTGAAGGTCTTGGACATAATCTATTTTCTGTCGGACAATTTTGTGACTCAGATTTAGAAGTGACCTTCAGAAAACATACCTGCTTTGTTAGAGAACTTGATGGTGTGGAACTTCTCAGAGGAACTCGTGGTTCAAACCTATACACCATCTCTATCGAAGATATGATGAAATCTTCACCCATCTGCTTGTTGTCAAAGGCTTCTAAAACTAAGTCATGGCTATGGCACCGTCGTCTCAATCACTTGAACTTTGGTACCATAAACAATCTTTCCAGAAAGGACTTAGTAAGAGGATTACCCAGATTAAAGTATGAAAAAGATCATCTTTGTTCAGCTTGCCAATTGGGAAAAAGCACAAAATATGCCCACAAACCAAAACCCACAAACTCAGTAATGGAAGTTCTTCATACCCTTCATATGGATCTGTGCGGACCAATGAGAGTGCAAACGATAAATGGGAAGAAATACATTCTAGTAGTTGTTGATGACTACTCTTGATTTACTTGGGTAAAGTTTTTGAGGATAAAGGATGAAACTCCAGATGTCATCATCAAACTTATCAAACAGCTTCAGGTTCGACTCAACAATATTGTTAGAATTGTTCGAACATACAATGGCACAGAGTTTGTTAACAAAGACTTAATTCAGTTTTATGAAAGTGTTGGAATCAGTCATCAAAGAAGTGTTCCACGAACTCCTCAACAGAACGATGTAGTTGAAAGATGAAATCGAACTCTTGTGGAAGCCGCAAGAACAATGCTAATTTATTCAAAGGTTCCAATGTTTCTATGGGCTGAAGCCATTGCCACTGCTTGCTACACCCAAAATTGTTCCCTTATTCATACCTCTCATGGAAAAACTCCATATGAACTTGTCCATAAACGAAAACCTGATCTATCCTACCTTCGTGTGTTTGGTGTTTTATGTTACCCAACTAATGACGGTCAAGATTTAGGTAAACTAAAAGCTAAAGCGGACATTGGAGTATTTGTAGGTTTTGCACCAAACAGAAAAGGATACCGAATCTGCAACAAGAGAACCAGAAATATCATGGAAACAATTCATGTTACGTTCAATGAGCTGACCGGTCAAATGGCTCCAGGACAATCTAGTTCTGGACCTGCACTTCAACCTTCATCATGTAGTCCTATCGGTTCTACCCTTGTTTCTAATCCCTCGCCAGCAGCTCCTTATGTACCTCCTACAGAAGATGTTGGGAATTATGCGAAGTAGGATTTCTGCTGTCAATTCTGCCGAAGGATTCTGCTGAAATAGAAGCAGAATCTGCTGAAGAAGAGATTCTGTTGAAGTATAAAAGTCGTGCCGTGTATCTGCTGAAGAGTGGATGCTGACTAGGATCTGCATGCGCTTTATTAATTACATGTTAACCCATCATTATTCTTGAACTGCCCGAGGTTAGCATGGGTATTATTGTACTGCTCAATATTGTTTAGTGTTTAGCCATTAAATGCATGCTTGCATGCTTAGTCGATTGAGTAGAAATAGTTTAGGGTTCCTTGTCTATAAAAGGAACTTGATAGTTTGTAATAGATAACTCATGAATTCGAAACATAGAGTTTCAGTTAATAAAAGATCCATAGAGGATCTAAGTGTTCTTAGTTATAACAGCTTGTATTTACATTCCGCTATAGAATACGAGTTGTAGAGATTTTCTATTAGTTTGCTTATGATTACATAGGCAACACTAACGATCTACGAGTGCTCAAGATCTGTCAAGGTCTAAGTGTTTTCAACAAGTGGTATCAGAGCAAATGGTGGTCGGTTCAGCAGAAGAGACCTTTTCAGTTGAGTGAGAGACTTCTGTAGAAGCCAACCCCACTGCTACTAAAAGAATCAACATCACTCACCCTCAATCCAATATTATTGGTGACATTCTAGCTCCTATTAGAACTCGAAGGGCTATCTCTAGTCCTAAATTTGGACAGGTTGCTTTTCTCTCTTATGTATCAAATCAGCAAAGAGACAATCACACAGACTTCAAGCATTGTCTGTTTGCGTGTTTTCTTTCTCAAGTAGAACCAACCAGTGTCACTCAAGCTCTTGAAGACTCAAGTTGGATTGAGGCAATGCAAGAAGAAATGCAACAGTTTCAAAACCAACAAGTTTGGATCTTGGTACTATTACCAGATGGCAAATATGCTATTGGAACTAAATGGATTCTGAAGAACAAAAGAGATGCAAGGGGTGTGGTTATTAAAAACAAAGCAAGATTAGTAGCTCAAGGTTACAGGCAAGAGGAAGGTATTGATTATGATGAAGTGTTTGCACCTGTTGCTAGAGTAGAAGCTTTTCGAATTTTCTTGGCCTATGCTTCTTACATGGGCTTCATGGTGTATCAAATGGATGTTAAAGGTGCTTTTCTGTATGGTGAGATAGAAGAGGAGGTTTATGTCACTCAACCCAAAGGATTTGAAGACCCAGATCATCCTAATCATGTTTACAAGGTAGTTAAAGCTCTCTATGGACTTCATCAGGCACCAAGAGCATGGTATGCTAGGCTTTCATCATTTCTGCTGAAGCATGGCTACAGAAGAGGTGCCATTGATAAGACTCTTTTTCTGAAGAAGAACTCGACAGACATCATACTTGTGCAAGTGTATGTGGATGACATCATTTTTGGATCCACTAAAGAAGCTTGGTGCAGGGAATTTGAGGAACTGATGAAGGGAGAATTTCAGATGAGTGCTATGGGGGAGCTTACTTTCTTTTTGGGTCTCCAAGTTCAGCAGAAACAAGATGGGATATTTATCAATCAAGATAAATATGTGAGGGACATTTTGAAGAAATTTGGTATGGAAGGTGTCAGAACTGCCACAACACCTTATGAAGCTCCAAAAATAAAAACCAACAATGAACCAGATCTACCTGTGAATGTTCATTTATACAGATCTATGATTGGTTCATTAATGTATCTAACAGCTTCAAGGCCTGATATTACCTTTGCTGTGAGTGTTTGCTCTCGACATCAAGTCACTCCACTTGCTTCCCATCTCAATGCAGTCAAGAAGATCTTTAAGTACCTCAAAGGCCAACCTCATTTAGGCCTTTGGTACCCAAAAGAGTCTCCTTTTAAGTTGGAAGCATATAGTGATAGTGATTATGCTGGTGCAAATCTGGATAGGAGATCCACAACTGGAGGCTGTCAATTCCTTGGAACGAGATTGATTTCTTGGCAGTGCAAGAAACAAACCATTGTGGCTACCTCAACTACTGAAGCAGAGTATGTTGCTGCTGCAAATTGCTGTGGACAGGTCCTTTGGATTCAAAATCAATTGCTGGATTATGGGTATAACTTCATGAACACAACACTTTTTATTGATAATCAAAGTACCATATGCATTGTCAAAAATCCAGTCTTTCACAGTAGAACCAAACATATTGAAATCAGGCACCACTTTATAATAGATGCATATGAAAAACATTTGATAAATGTGGCTAAAATTCATACAGATGATAATATGGCAGATCTGTTAACAAAAGCTTTTGATGGACCAAGGTTTCAACACCTTGTGGTCAATATTGGAATGCTTAACCCTTAATTTCAACGCCTGAGTCATCATCAGAACCATCTTCTTCAGGAGATATCGACTCTGCTACTTCAGTTTCTCAACAACAACCACATGAACATCTTAGAAAATGGACACATGATCATCCATTGGACAACATCATTGGCAACCTCTCTCGTCCAGTATCCACACGGAAACAACTTGCAACCGATGCCTTATGGTGCTTCTTCAACTCCGTACTCTCTAAGATCGAACCAAAAGACGTGAAAACTGCCATGAATGAAGACAGCTGGTTCAATGCCATGCAAGAAGAAATTCATGAGTTTGATCGACTAGATGTATGGGAATTAGTACCTGCTCCAGATTGTGCAATGATCATTGCTTTAAAGTGGATCTTCAAAGTAAAACTTGATGAGCATGGTGATGTTTTAAAGAACAAGGCTCGATTGGTTGCAAAAGGATACCGTCAAGAGGAGGGTATTGACTTTGAAGAATCATTTGCTCCAGTTGCTCGTATCGAGGCAATCAGAATCTTCTTGGCTAATGCTGCAAATAAGAACATGGTAGTCTATCATATGGATGTAAAGACGGCTTTTCTTAACGGAGATCTTAAAGAAGTCGTATACGTTAGCCAACCTGAAGGATTTGTGAATCCAGAGCATCCTACTCACGTCTATCGTTTGAAGAAGGCTCTTTACGGTTTAAAGCAAGCTCCAAGGGCTTGGTATGATACGCTATCAAATTTTCTTCTATCTACTGGATTCAGCAAAGGAGCAGTTGATCCGACATTGTTCACCAGAACGTCAGGCAAACATTTAATTCACGTTCAAATATATGTTGATGATATTATTTTTCCTCGACTGACCCCAATGAATGTGACCGTTTTTCAAATGAAATGGGTTCCAAATTTCAATTGTCAATGATGGGACAAATGTCATTTTTCTTGGGATTACAGATTTCACAAAGTCCTGGAGGCATTTTTATAAATCAATCTAAATATGCAAATGAGATTTTAAAGAAATTTGGATTTGATTCTTGTGACCCTGTTGACACTCCCATGATAGAGCGTACTAAACTGGATGAGGACCACTCAGGGATCATGGTAGACCAAACGAAATATCGTAGTATGATTGGATCCCTGATGTACCTCACAACCAGTAGACCAAACATTCTGTTCGCTGTTTGTATGTGTGCTAGATATCAGGCTAAGCCTACCAAAAAGCACCTTGAAGCGGTTAAACGGGTCTTTCGGTATCTCCAAGGAACCATCAATATGGGCCTTTGGTACCCGAAAGACACCGGTATGTCACTAACGGCCTATGCAGATGCTGATCATGCAGGATGTCAAGATACACGTCGAAGTACGTCTGGAGGTGCTCAGTTTTTGGGTGATAAGCTTGTGAGCTGTGTGGAAACGTAGGGGGTGTGAATACGTTACCGTTTAAAAACTTTAGATCTTTAGTATCAAATCGCTTATGAAGCTTGTTATAATATGAAAGTACCAATTATTGTTTGTGACTAATATAAAGCATGGTAAACCAAGTTGTTACACAATCATGAACATCAAACCACATCACAAACAATAGTATAGTGCAAGTATAAAAGTAAAGAGATAAAGAAGGGAAAGTGCAAACCGAACATGAGGATTTATAGTGGTTCGGTCACGGATCTCCTTTCCGCCCTACTCCACTACCCGAGTACCCAACTCGAGAGTTACTTCACTAAATCAACAAGCTCCCTTCTCGGCGGAGAAAACCTTACAATCGTCGCTTACACTTTTTACGGTACAAAGCTAAATACCGGGTTCTAGTTCGAGGTAGAACCAACCTAACGTCGCCTATACAATATTTCCGACACTAAGCTAGATGTCGAGTTCTTTTACAAGGGTACAACCACTCCCAATATGTTTTATGGCCCAACATAATAAACCTTGTGTTTTATGGCACAAACACATAAACCATCTAATCTAGTTTGGTGAAAGTGTTGCTGCAATCCAACCAAGATGGAGCTTGATCTTGGGCCATAAATCGAAACATGGCATTTTTCACATTCGCTGCTAACATTCCAAAAGAGGCGGCTCTTCCCTCGAACAACTAAATCACTTCATTGAGAGCTCAACCCATGAGCCCATCACCTCATCCCGCCTTTCCTCTAGGCACTGGCTTGGTGATATTTAGGAGTACAAGCCAAACGTGAAAGGGAAGAAATAGAGAAATGAAAATATGAACGTGATATGATAACAAACACTACACCAAACTACAAGTACTAAC
>BPTQ01000004.1:228989082-229305001 GCA_019973895.1 Chrysanthemum seticuspe
ATTCCCCCTCTCTTTAGGTAAGTGTATTAAAATACTAATAATAATAATGAGTACCTATATGAGGATGAGAATGACATCATATAAGTGAGAGTTGGATGGACCAACGTGTTGGAAAAGGCTGTTTTGATTAATATATCGTTTGCACTGAAAATGACATGCATGATATATGTCAAGCGAGAAAAGGAAAAGATCCTATGATGGTGTTCTAGATAGTGAAGTTGTAATGTGCTAGTTTAAGGAAAATCCTAGATTCGTTGATTGTGGAGATGAAGAAGTTTGTAAAACATATGATGTGTTTTTCACTTGATGAGGTATTGGTGCAAACTTGTGATATAAGGTTAAAAAGGTTGAACTAGTTGTGGTTTCGTGAACCGATTTTAGCTAAGTGGTGTTTGCCTATGTGTTGGTATTTTAGAGTCTAAGAGACATAAAATTTGACAAAAGACAATTATGTGAATGGATTTCTCTCCCCCTTAATTGGTGGACATCCAACATAATGTGTAATGTATCAAATAAGGAATGACAACAAAGTGTTTAGGAGGTTTTTCGGGTTAACGAAAGAGATGAGCTTAGTGATGTTTTTCTGGATGATGGTTATCATACAATGAACTTCATCCTTAAAGTCACGTACCTCTTCTCAATTAATACGAGATGATCGTATGATGAGGCATGTGGTTTCATAATAGGAAGTGAAGAGGATTAGAGTATTGTTATAACTAAATAATGATGGAGGTGATTTTTGGAAAGCGGAAGCAAAAATGAGATTTGGAAAGAGGTTGGTTGAAAGACAAAAATGCAAAGCCAAACCCTCTAGAACTTAATTCTATATGCTTTTAAACTATATGCAAGTGTAGGGGTCCCATAAAGCATAGTACTAATCTACATAGCAATAAAGGGGATTATGCAAAAATAAGCATATAAAAGTTAGAACCAAGTGAGATAACAAATAATTTGTTATCAACCTACAAAACAAATTTGTTAGTGACAAAAGATGTTAACATGATAGAAATCAAATGATAACATATTATATAAGCAAAAACACATTGCACTTTAGTAGACAAGAAATCACCATACAAGATAGCATCAAGACAATCATATTATGCAAGAATATAACTTTATTCAAGACATTTCATTTTGAGATTGTTTTGTCGTTAGACTTAGACGCTTAAGCATACTTGGCTTGTAAATTAACACAACAATCTAAGTGATTAATTTGTAAGATAAAAAGGTTTCTAAAAGTTTGTCATACCAAAAGCATTTTGACTTATTATATGTGCATATGTAGCAAACAAATAGTGTGACAAGAAGCAAAAGAAACAAGATGAAAGATTCATGCAAGCCATGTTTAAGACATAACAATTTAGAGCATGTATCATTTGGATCGTACTACACATAGATATAATGAATGCCAACTAATAGCTTTCAAACACAAACTTATCATATCAGAATTATCACGTATCAAAATGACATATTATGATTTCATAAGTAACATGTTAATCATGCTAAAAGTAATTCAAAAGTAAGTATCATGCAAATAAAGTTTTAGGTTTAAACGTTTAGTAGCATGAAACAAGAATACAAGTATTATAAAGATAAAACCGTACTAAGGTTTACACATTCGACTAGTTATCAAACACTAAGATAATGTCAAATCAACTTATCATATTAAACAAGAACATGTAATCAACACATGTAAGTGCAATGCAAGTGGTTTTAAAAGAAAAGTCATATATACTACTTGTTTGATTAGTATTCCTAAGGCGAGGCAAACTATCAATGTTTTAACACTTACTTTAGGCAAGTATAGGAAATAGATTTTTCAAGTTGGAGAATGAATATGAGACTATTACTAGCGGTGCTCAATTAAGGCTAAACACGACCATTTTTTACGGGTGATTCCACAAACCCAACTTCTCTCCAGGAAGCAATTCAACCGTTAGGTCAAATTGAGTTTCTAGTGCAATAGATTCTCCAGTAATCATTCTCATGTTAGAAAGATGGGAACTCCTACTTTTGCCTATTAAAGTGTATAAAAGATGATAGTTTACAAATACTTGGCTTAATGTGACACAACTAATATGCAATATAACTAAGGAGATGAAGATGTCATGTTATACACATGAATTTTAACAATGGTGTGTTTGATAAACAATGTGTTTTAATCTTGTGTTTAGAATCGAAAGTTGTTCAAATTACACAGCTAATTGTATGATCTAATGGATGACATCTTGTACTTTAAATGTGAATTAATCATCTAAGATTAGAGAATGGAATATGTTAAACTAAGAACGTTCTCAAGAAAGCTCTTTGGAACATTATTTAACAAGAATCTAAGTGAGGTTACCAACTTCAATAGATCTTGTGTATGCTCTAAAATTGTGTAGTTTTAACCTTGGATGTGCACTCGGTTTGAGCAAGGTTAGGTTATGATGTACGCTTGAAAGGAAATAGATACAAATAGTATCTTTCAACAAATGAGATTATCCCATAGGATAAAGTTATCATGCTTATGAAAACAAGTATGACAAGATGAATTAGATATGCTAGTTCACAGAACTTGTAGATGTTTGTTTCAAGATCATTTAGCCAATGAGGTGTAATGAAATCTCTTGTAACACAACTATTTATGTCGCAAGAATGATGCATAGGATATACAATATCCTTTTAACAAAATGAAAGCTTAACGCATGAATCTTAGTCATAATGTTCTTCAAAACATCATATTTTCCTAAATGAAGATATGAAGCCAAAGTGTTTGAATCGGATAGTCCCATCTAAATAAACTTGGTCTCATGATTATATTCACTAGATGATGACAAGAGGAATTCACTCGAGTTTCTTATGTATACTCCTCAAGAGTCATTGTTGCTTGGGGTGTATGATGTTGGCTTTGAGATTGCATTTTAACATATGTTGTTAAAATGTTGATTTGAGGTTTAACGAAATTTATGCAGAAGTTTAACGACGAAGTATTACTAATACTTTGATAATTTGTGAAGGTAGTACTACTTATACCTAGTGGAAATTGACAACAATTACCAAGAGCACCATGCTTATTTGATAGTTGAGGTTCTAGCCATAATGAATTATCTAAGTCCTTATATGTTGGAAAGGATGTTTGAGTTTATTCAAACGTGCATTTGATTCAGTACAAGTGTTGGGCATACACTCAACGAATTCAAATGATGGTAAGAATGGTGGATTGGTTGATCTAGGTGGTAGGTCTTCTAGTGTCTAAATAAGGATGTGGTGATGTAGGGGTTTGTTGTGCTATGGGATTACTTAGGTTGAATATTTGTCCATAGATGTTGAACACAAAAAGTACGGATAATTCTTATGGTTCATTGGTTGCTACAACTAGTGGGTGAAGTGCTTGAGGTTTTAGTTATGTCTATGAAGCTTAGGGGCTGAGGTATAGGTTCACCTTGAAAGGGCACGTTTGATTTAAAGGATGCTCTTGGAAGTTCATGAGCAATACGCTTAATGGTGCCAAAAGATGGAAGAGGGATAAGTGGCACAGTGGGTTGTTTGCTTTGGATAAGTGTTTCAACATGTGTTTGTTAAAATACTTGGGTGTTGATTCTTCGGATATGACTTTTAATGACTACAATCGTAAGTTGCATTTACTTGAATATTTCGGATGAAATACTTAAGTTGTCAATCCTAATTTGTTGAGATTATAAAACTTAGATTGAACTCAAGGATAACAAGACTTGATAGTATGTCTTTAACATACGTGTGAGTTATGACTCTATGTAAATACTTATCGTCTTGAAGGATGACACATTATTTTCATGTTAACCAAGTGAGGTAATACATGTAGATACAAAACAATATCTATAGTCATATGATAGACTTGTGTATGATATCTTTGCAAATAATAAGTACAGATTTGTTAGTCTCGGTAAGTCATCTAAGTCATCCGCAAACGGGTGAGGAGATGTTGGTGGTGTTTGCACAAAGTACAAGTTTTGGAGACTTTGGTAGTGAAGGTGTTTTGGATGGTTGTGAAGTAGTCATAATTGTGGGTGATTTTGGTGGTGGAGTTGGAGTACTTAAGTGTAGAGAGTTCACATCTTGAATGGGTGATGAGATGTTGAGAGGTAACGAGTCTGAGGATGAGGAGTTCAAGTTAATGAAGCAACAAGATCGAATGCTAATCCTAGTGGTTTTTCTTAAGTGGCTTATTTGAGGTTGAGGATTTTGTCATTTTGACTTTGTTTTAAGAAATGCTAAGTTTGAGGAAAAGTAACAGCGAAGGTGTGAAAATGACCATCCTGAATGTGTCGATTTATGGAACAAAGGATTTACGGATTTGATGTTAATCCATACAAAGATGGTAGTTTAATGAGATGGAAGTGTCTAAGATCATGTCAAACATCCTAAGTTAATCCACTGAGGATGTGTTGAATAGGATATGAAAGATAAGCATTAACAACTATCCTAGAAACGAAATTTGGTAAATTAGATTCCAGGATTTAGTAAAATTCAACAACTTACCTGTAGGTTCCACGGCACCATTTCTTTACATAGCCGGAACCCTTAAATTGGTGCCGCCTGGTCCGCCTGTACAGGTATGGCGGTACCAAAAGCTATAACGGGCGGAACCAAATATTTGGTGCCGTCTGGTCCGTGGTGACCAGAAATCTTCACAGACCCATATTTAAACTATCGGAGACTTTTCCGAAACCTGAAATTTTTCTCAAAACATATGGCATTAACTATTTCTAGTTAGGAATAGTCAATAACGCATACACAAACATAGTGGAGCATTGATTTTGAACAAGGGCTAACGATTTTCACATATAAGTGAAAATGGGTAAAATTTGATAACACCCGTGTGCTATCCCTCTGCATGAACCAGTTAGCATACATCAATGTTTTAAGTTAGTTTATCATCCTACGAAATAAAAACAACCAAATAGTATCATACATCATTGTTTTCGTCTTGTACCAAACACTCCTTAAAATCTTCATTTTTCAAAGTACTTGACTAATTTACTTAGTACTCATTGCTAAGTGAGTTATGACATTTCATAAGTTATTTGAGATTTTAGTATAACCTATGCAAAGAAAGTTATCTAATTCTACAAGTGATGGTAAAACCATTTTCTAACTTATTGCACAAAATCTAGCAAAGACCTATTGTGCATAAACAAGAAGTTGTCAAACAAGCGAATAAATAACATGGCAAGATTGACACTTATATTATGCAAACAAACAAGTGTAAACAACAATTTGAAAATAAGCAAGCACCATATATGCAAACAACATCAACAAGTAGTCATTTAGCATAGCATAAAATGAAAAACACTTTTCGTCATTTAGCGTTTAAATATGACGATGTATACCAAGCTTGATTAGTTTCCTTTAAACATATTACTAAATTAATTAGTCTCAAAAGAATTTGTATCAAAGTTCTAAGAATACCAACTTAAATTGTTTGATTCAAAATTTTGAGTTTTTTATGTTAAAGTGAAACTTAATATTTTAGACATATTGTAGTATTTGGTCTATTTTACTTATTTAAAATTGGACTCAGGCCATGAAAGTATTTTTAAGTGAAAGTAGACTCAATTCCCTTTAAAACGATAGGTGGCTCGACTCGTACGGACTTACGGTTAATTAGTTATGATTTTTTGAAGTTGCCAAAAAAAAACTGCATACTGTACAGACGGATTCCACGGAACCAAATAAAGGGATCCGCCCTTTATAAGATTTGGTGCCGTGGTCATCTGAGACAAATTCACCAAAACTAGTATTTGACATAGAGAAAACGTGTGTGACTTACTAGATTTCATAGTAAACATATAATACACATATTTAACAACATATCTACTTATGTAACTTATCTTAAACATTTACGGAGGTGATTTTTCAACTAGATTTATAGTTATCCCAAACACTCCTTTAAAATCATATTTATTCGTAAATTTTCTATAAGCACTCAATACAATACTTACTAGTTCTTTCAACAAACTTTTATTTTATGTTACAAGAAAACCTTCAAGCTTGTATACAAAGTTACATTTAACAATAAAATTTCTAAGTATAATTAGCAAAGCATTTATCATATTATTTTTTGCTTCAATGGTAATTTGATACATGGATCGTACTCTATTTTAAAAACCATTTGTTTTGAAAATAAGAGCTACATGACTCTGATACCAATTGTGGAAACGTAGAGGGGGGGTGAATACGTTACCGTTTAAAAACTTTAGATCTTTAGTATCAAATCGCTTATAAAGCTTGTTATAATATGTAAGTACCAATTATTGTTTGTGAAGCATAGTAAACTAAGTTGTCACATAATCATGAACACCAAACCACATCACAAACAATAGTATAGTGCAAGTATAAAAGTAAAGAGATAAAGAAAGGAAAGTGCAAACCGAACACGAGGATTTATAGTGGTTCGGTCACGGATCTCCTTTCCGCCCTACTCCACTCCCCGAGTACCCAACTCGAGAGTTACTTCACTAAATCAACAAGCTCCCTTCTCGGCGGAGAAAACCTTACAATCGTCGCTTACACTTTTTACGGTACAAAGCTAAATACCGGGTTCTAGTTCGAGGTAGAACCAACCTAACGTCGCCTATACAATATTTCCGACACTAAGCTAGATGTCGAGTTCTTTTACAAGGGTACAACCACTCCCAATATGTTTTATGGCCCAACATAATAAACCTTGTGTTTTATGGCACAAACACATAAACCATCTAATCTAGTTTGGTGAAAGTGTTGTTATGATGCAATGATGTTTACACTAATGATCCATGACACAAATGTCTAATGGATATGAATAACTACTTCTAAATGAACTTCCATTGATAGGAAGCCTTCATGATGAAGATCACAAGTTCCCTAAACTTCTTGTGATAGATCTTCAACTTGTGGTGAGTGGGGATGGCTAGATCTCCAAGATTTACTTGGTTGATCAAAGAGTGTGCTTACAACAAAGATGAATGTTAGAAGCATTATGATCATGATCATTAGGGTGTTTAATGTATGTTACTACATTGTTAATGATTGATCTAAATGTATGCAAGAAGGTGGAGAAGATGTGATTTGAAGTGGTGAAGAAATGGGAAAACAATGGGCTTCTATTTATAGCCAAAAGTGGTCAGGAGCGTCCACGGACCAAGGAGCCCTTTAAAGGGTTCCGTCCTTTATGCAATTTGGTGCCGTAGGTGCCTGACAGAAAATCTAAAAAATCTTTCTTCAAATCTTTCCAAGATATTACCAAATCTTACTAAGATCACATTTGATATATTGAGTTTCAATCTAACCAAAATATTCAAGTGATCTTTCAAGGATTTCAAAGATGATGCATGACATGATGTAACATGTATTTCCATTTTTAGATTAAAAAGTTTATCAAGGTAAACATGTAAAATGTATTATGTAACTAGTTAATAAAATGTCTAGTTACCTTTTGTAAAAGAGTGCTTGTCAAAATAAAGTATATTTTGTCAAATGTTGGTAAACTCTAGTATTTGTATGAAATACTTGTGAATGCAAAATGTAAAATGAGGTTCGAAATAGAACGGTTAACCTATTAAAATACTTAGTGACTCTAAACGTATTTTAAACATTCTAAATGATTTGTTAATGGGTTTGATCATAATGCCACATAACAAACATGTACGAACCTGTGTTGTAACATATGAGGACTTGAGTCATCGATAGGTGTTGAATGTATGTTGAGACAAAGTGTGATTACAAGTAACTTGTACATTTTACGTTATGTATTACAAGTTACATGTTTGTCATCAATCAAAACAAACGAGACTGTATAGATTAAATATCGTAATATTTGCACTAACAATCTCCCCCTTTTTGATGATGAAAAATATATGTAAACGTAATAGAAAGTAAAATGTAAAAGGTTACTTGTATCCTTACTACCTTTACATTACCTTCTCCGTTTACACTCTTCTCCCCCTCTTGTCGAAACAAAAAGGGCGTGTCCTTGGAGTTTAACTTAATTTCTCCCCAAAAAGGTGAGCTTGCATCATCCCTAGTGAAGTTAAATCGTCTACTTCAATCCGTCCCTTATTTGGCAGCGGATCCATGGATCAAATAAAGAGGCTTAACCTACATCAAGGTTAGTTTTATGCAACAAAAATTATGAGAAATATATGAAAAAGAAAAAGGCATAGCAATGTTAGCCTATTTTCTCCACTTTTTATCGAAGCACAAATACTTGTTGAAAAGTGAGAATGATGCTAAATGCGTGCATGCTCCCCCTTGACGGTTGCTCCCCCTTGTTTGAGGCGTCAGGGTATGATTAAAAATCTACAAAACAAATATTAGTGCAAAAGTATATTCGTCGTTGGACGAGTAAGTGATATACAACAAAGTGTGTATAAGATGCATTCAGTAAATTCTTGACGGAAGCTCCCCTTGCTCTCGGGCGTCAAGATGAACCTTCAAAATAAATATTAGTATAATAGAAGCTTTGTCTTTAGAAAAATATGCCATATACAACCAAGTGTATAGACGATGCTATATGAGTGCTTAAAGGATATTCCTCCTTGCTCGAGGGTGTCAAGAAGCACCTAAAATAAGAAAAATAATTGATGCAAACTTCATCCTTAGATGAGTAAGTTATATACAATCTAGTGTATATGATGATGAACCTACAATGAAAAACATTAGTGCAATATATTTCATCATTTTGACAAAAAATAAGATGTATATATGTGATAAATGATATAATCAAAGATCTCATGAAGTGTAGTGTCCTAATTACAATCATAAGAAAAGTGAGAATATAATATGATAAAAGCCTACAAAATAGTTCCTAGAAAGAAGATATGAAGTCTTTCACCGGGTGTGCCACTAGTGGTGCTAGTGTTGGTGTCGGTTTACTAGTAGGATTCATGTGGTGATAGTAGATGACTCGAGATTTACAAAAGCAAGTTTTCGCTAATCCATAGTGGTGATGATTAGTGAAAGTGGTGGTGATTAGGTAGAAAGCTATTAAGGAGTTATAAACTCGTATGTATAGCAAATATAAAAATATGGACTCATGCAATCCTTTCGTCATGTCAAGTGACCAAAACTAAGAAGAAGAAAAAAAATGTGAATGGACATTGCATTTCAATGATGCATAAGGGTTATGATTTGAATGATTTATTGATGCTAACAATCTATTGTTTTGAGCAAGTTCTCATATGCTTCAACCCAAGAGTAATCAATAATGCGTTCTATCTAAGAATATTATAATGAAGATACCAAAAAGTATAAAAGTGATAACATGAAGATAAATCCGTTCATTGATTGACACGAATTATAAAAATGACCTATTCTAGGTGACAATGGGAAAGGTAGTATTAGCATGGTTTTGACCGACATGGATGATTATCACTTTGAAAAGAAGTGAAGACAATATGGAAAATACTAATAATGAGTACCTATATGAGGATGAGAATGACATCATATGAGTGAGAGTTGGATGGACCAACGTGTTGGAGATGGCTGTTTTGATTAATATATCGTTTGCACTGACAAGGACATGCACGATAAGCGAGAAAAGGATAAGATCCTATGATGGTGTTCTAGATAGTGAAGTTGTAAGGTGCTAGTCTAAGGAAAATCCTATATGTGGAGATGAAGACGTTTTGTAAAAACACATGATGCGTTTTTCACTTGATGAGGTATTGGTGCGAAAAAGGTTGAACTAGTTGTGGTTTCATGAACCAGCTTTAGCTAAGTGGTGTTTACCTATGTGTTGGTATTGTAGAGTCTAAGAGACATAAAATTTGACAAAAGACAATTATGTGAATGGATTTCTCTCCCCCTTAATTGGTGGACATCCAACATAATGTGTAATGTATCAAATAAGGAATGACAACAAAGTGTTTAGGAGGTTATTCGGGTTAACGAAAGAGATGAGCTTAGTGAACTTCATCCTTAAAGTCATGTACCTCTTCTTGATTAATACGAGATGATCGTATGATGAGGCATGTGGTTTCCTAATAGGAAGTGAAGAGGATTAGAGTATTGTTATAACTAAATAATGATGGAGGTTAATTTTTGAAAGCGGAAGCAAAAATGAGATTTGGAAAGAGATCGGTTGAAAGACAAAAATGCAAAGCCAACCCTCTAGAACTTAATTCTATATGCTTTTAAACTATATGCAAGTGTAGGGGTCCCATAAAGCATAGTACTAATCTACATAGCAATAAAGGGGATTATGCAAAATGAGCATATAAAAGTTAGAACCAATTGAGATAACAAATGATTTGTTATCAACCTACAAAACAAATTTGATAGTTACAAAAGATGTTAACATGATAGAAATCAAATGATAACATATTATATAAGTAAAAACACATTGCACTTTAGTAGACAAGAAATCACCATACAAGATAGCATCAAGACAATCATA
The DNA here is from genome assembly GCA_019973895.1 of Chrysanthemum seticuspe. Classification (NCBI taxonomy): domain Eukaryota; kingdom Viridiplantae; phylum Streptophyta; class Magnoliopsida; order Asterales; family Asteraceae; genus Chrysanthemum; species Chrysanthemum seticuspe. The sequence continues at coordinate 228,999,479 of BPTQ01000004.1, forward strand.
TTATGCAAGAATACAACTTTATTCAAGACATTTTATTTTGAGATTGTTTTGTCGTTAGAATTAGACGCTTAAGCATACTTGGCTTGTAAATTAACACAACAATCTATGTGATTAGTTTGTAAGATAAAAAGGCTTCTAAAAGTTTGTCATACCAAAAGCACTTTGACATATTATATGTGCACATGTAGCAAACAAATAGTGTGACAAGAAGCAAAAGAAACAAGATGAAAGATTCATGCAAGCCATGTTTAAGACATAACAATTTGAAGCATGTATCATTTGGATCGTACTACACATAGATATAATGAATGCCAACTAATAGCTTTCAAACACAAACTTATCATATCAGAATTATCACGTATCAAAATGACATATTATGATTTCATAAGTAACATGTTAATCATGCTAAAACTAATTCAAAAGTAAGTATCATGCAAATAAAGTTTTAGGTTTAAACGTTTAGTAGCATGAAACAAGAATACAAGCATTATAAAGATAAAATCGTACTAAGGTTTACACATTTGACTAGTTATCAAACACTAAGATAATGTCAAATCAACTTATCATATCAAACAAGAACATGTAATCAACACATGTAAGTGCAATGCAAGTAGTTTTAAAAGAAAAGTCATATATACTACTTGTTTGATTAGTATTACTAAGGCGAGGCAAACTATCAATGTTTTAACACTTACTTTAGGCAAGTATAGGAATACAGATTTTTCAAGTTGGAGAATGAATATGAGACTATTACTAGCGGTGCTCAATTAAGGCTAAACACGACCATTTTTACGGGTGATTCCACATACCCAACTTCTCTCCAGGAAGCAATTTAACCGTTAGGTCAAATTGAGTTTCTAGTGCAATAGGTTCTCCAGTAGTCATTCTCATTTTAGAAAGATGGGAACTCCTACTTTTGCATATTAAAGTGCATAAAAGATGATAGTTTACCAATACTTGGCTTAATGTGACTTAACTAATATGCAATATAACTAAGGTGATGAAGACGTCATGTTATACACATGAATTTTAACAATGGTGTGTTTGATAAACAATGTGTTTTAATCTTGTGTTTAGAATCTAAAGTTTTTCAAATTACACAGCTAATTGTATGATCTAATGGAGGACATCTTTTATGTTGAGTTGAAGTGTGTAATTTAAATGTGAATTGATCATCTAAGACTAGAGAATATGTTAAACTAAGAACGTTCTCAAGAAAGCTCTTTTGTATTTTATTTAACAATAATCTAAGTGAGGTTACCAACTTCAATAGATCTTGTGTATGCTCTAAAGATGTGTAGTTTTAACCTTGGATGTGCACTCGGTTTGAGCAAGGTTAGGTTATGATGTACGCTTGAAAGGAAATAGATACAAATAGTATCTTTCAACAAATGAGATTATCCCATGGGATAAAGTTATCATGCTTATGAAAACAAGTATGACAAGATGAATTGGATATGCTAGTTCATAGAACTTGTAGATGTTTGTTTCAAGATCATTTAGCCAATAAAGTGTAATGAAATCTCTTGTAACACAACTATTTATGTCGCAAGAATGATGCATAGGATATACAATATCCTTTTAACAAGATGAAATCTTAACGCATGAATCTTAGTCATAATGTTCTTCAAAACATCATGTTTTCCTAAATGAAGATATGAAGCCAAAGTGTTTGAATCGGATAGTCCCATCTAAATAAACTTGGTCTCAAGATTATATTCACTATATGATGACAAGAGGAATTCACTCGAGTTTCTTATGTATACTCCTCAAAAGTCATTGTTGCTTGGGGTGTATGATGTTGGCTTTGAGATTGCATTTTAACATATGTTGTTAAAATGTTGATTTGAGGTTTAACGAAATTTATGCAGAAGTTTAACGACGAAGTATTACTAATACTTTGATAATTTGTGAAGGTAGTACTACTTATACCTAGTGGAAATTGACAACAATTACCAAGAGCACCATGCTTATTTGATAGTTGAGGTTCTAGCCATAATGAATTATCTAAGTCCTTATATGTTGGAAAGGATGTTTGAGTTTGTTCAAACGTGCATTTGATTCAGTACAAGTGTTGGAGACAAGGGCTTTTTGAGCAATACACTCAACGAATTCAAATGATGGTAAGGATGGTGGATTGGTTGATCTAGGTGGTAGGTCTTCTAGTGTCTAAATAAGGATGTGGTGATGTAGGGGTTTGTTGTGCTATGGGAGTACTTAGGTTGAATATTTGTTCATAGATGTGGAACACAAAAAATACGGATACTAATTCTTATGGTTCATTGGTTGCTACAACTAGTGGGTGAAGTGCTTGAAGTTTTGGTTATGTTTATGAAGCTTAGGGGCTGAGGTATAGGTTCACCTTGAAAGGGCACGTTTGATTTAAAGTATACTCTTGGAAGTTCATGAGCAATATGGTTAATGGTGCCAAAAGATGGAAGAGGGATAGTAGGTGTCAAAGAGGGATAAGTGGCACCGTGGGTTGTTTGTTTTGGATAAGTGTTTCAACATGTGTTGTTAAAATACTTGGGTGTTGATTTTTCGGATATGACTTTTAATGACTACAATCGTAAGTCGCATATACTTGAATATTTTGGATGAAATACTTATATTGTCAATCCTAATTTGTTGAGATTATAAAGCTTAGATTGAACTCAAGGATAACAAGACTTGATAATATGTATTTAACATATGTGTGAGTTATGACTCGATGTAAATACTTATCGTCTTGAAGGATGACACATTATTTTCATGTTAACCAGGTGAGGCAATACATGTAGATACAAAACAATATCTATAGTCATATGTTAGACTTGTGTATGATATCTTTGCAAATAATGAGTCCAGGTTTATTAGTCTCGGTAAGTCATCTAAGTCATCCGCAAACGGGTGAGGAGATGTTGGTGGTGTTGCACAAAGTTTGATAGGTACAAGCTTTGGAGACTCTGGTAGTGAAGTTGTTTTGGATGATGGTGGGTGATTTTGGTGGTGGAGTTGGAGTACTTATGTTTAGAAAGTTCACATCTTGAATGGGTGATGAGATGTTAAAAGGTAATGAGTCTGAGGATGAAGAGCTCAAGTTAATGAAGCAACAAGATCGAATGCTAATCCTAGTGGTTTTCTTAAGTGGCTTATTTGAGGTTAAGGATTTAGTCATTTTGAATTTGCTTTAAGAAATGCTAAGCTTGAGGAAAAGTAACAGTGAAGGTGTGAAAATGATCATCTTGAATGTGTCGATTTATGGAACTAAGGATTCATGGATTTGATGTTAATCCATACAAAGATGGTAGTTTCTAATGAGATGGAAGTGTCTAAAATCATGTCAAACATCCTAAGTTAATCCATTGAGGATGTGTTGAGTGAGGTATGAAAGATATGCATTAACAACTATCCTAGAAACGAAGTTTGGTAAATTAGATTGCGGGATTTAGTAAAATTCAATAACTTACCTGTAGGATTCACGGCACCATTTCTTTACACAGCCGGAACCCTTAAATTGGTGCCGCCTGTACAGGTATGGCGGTACCAAAATCCATAACAGACGGAACCAAATTAATGGTGCCGTCTGGTCCGTGGAGACCAGAAATCTTTACAGACCCATTTTTTAGGTGTCGGGAACTTTTTCGAAACCTGAAATTTTTCTCAAAACATATGGCATTAACTATTTCTAGTTAGGAACAGTCAATAACGCATACACAAACATAATGGAGCATTGATTTTGAACAAGGGCTAACGATTTTCACATATAAGTGAAAATGGGTAAAATTTGATAACACCCGTGTGCTATTCCCCTGCATGAACCGGTTAGCATACATCAATGTTTTAAGTTAGTTTATCATCCTACGAAGCAAGAACACATAAATGACATCATACAACATTGTTTTTTTCCTTGTACCAAACACTCTCTTAAAAACTCTATTTTTCAAGTACTTGACTAATTTACTTAGTACTTATTGCTAAGTGAGTTATAACATTTCATAAGTTATGCGAGATGTTAGTATAACCTATGCAAAAGAAGTGATCTAAGTCTATAAGTGATGGTAAAACAATTTTCCAACTTAGTGCACAAAATATAGCAAATGTCCTATTGTGCATAAATAAGAAATCGTCAACAAGCGAATAAATAACATGGCAAGATTGACACTTATATTATGCAAACAAACAAGTGAAAACAACAATTTTAAAATAAGCAAGCAACATATATGCAAACAACATAAACAAGTGGTCATTTAGCATAGTATGACAAGAAAACACTTTTCGTCATTTAGCGTTTAAATATGACGATTTATACCAAGCTTGATTTGTTTCCTTTAAACATATTACCAAATTAATTAGTTTCAAAAGAAGTTGTATCAAAGTTCTAAGAATACCAACTTAAATTGTTTGATTCAAAAATTTGAGTTTTTATGTTAAAGCGAAACTTAATATTTTAGACATACTGTAGTATTTGGTCTATTTTACTTATTTAAAATTAGACTCAGGCCATGAAGGTATTTTTAAGTGAAAGTAGACTCAATTCCCTTTAAAATGATAGGTGGCTCGACTCGTACGGACTTACGGTTAATTAGTTATGATTTTTTGAAGTTGCCCAAAAAACTGCATACTGTACAGACGGATTCCACGGAACCAAATAAAGGTATCCGCCCTTTATAAGATTTGGTGCCGTGGTCCTCTGAGACAGATTCACCAAAACTAATATTTGACATAGAGAAAACGTGTGCGACTTACTAGATTTCATAGTAAACATATAATACACATATTTAACAACATATCTACTTATGTAACTTATCTTAAACATTTACGGAGGTGATTTTTCAACTAGATTTATAGTTATCCCAAACACTCCTTTAAAATCATATTTCTTCGTAAATTTTCTATAAGCACATAATACAATATTTACTAGTTCTTTCAACAAACTTTTATTTTATTTTTCAAAAAAACCTTCAAGCTTGTATACAAAGTTATATTTAACAACAAAATTTCTAAGTATAACAAGCAAAGCATTTTTCATATTGTTTTTCGCTTCAATGGTAATTTGATACATGGATCGTACTCTATTTTAAAAACCATTTGTTTTGAATACGAGCTACGTGGCTCTGATACCAATTGTGGAAACGTAGAGGGGGGGGGGGTGAATACGTTACAGTTTAAAAACTTTAGATCTTTAGTATCAAATCGCTTATGAAGCTTGTTATAATATGAAAATACCAAGTATTCTTTGTGACTAATATAAAGCATGGTAAACCAAGTTGTCACACAATCATGAACATCAAACCACATCACAAACAATAGTATAGTGCAAGTATAAAAGTAAAGAGATAAAGAAAGGAAAGTGCAAACCGAACACGAGGATTTATAGTGGTTCGGTCACGGATCTCCTTTCCGCCCTACTCCACTACCCGAGTACCCAACTCGAGAGTTACTTCACTAAATCAACAAGCTCCCTTCTCGGCGGAGAAAACCTTACAATCGTCGCTTACACTTTTTGTTAGGAATTAGAAATTCCATGTTAAAGTGTCGGTCACCCCAATAATGGTCTAGCATATGTTAGCTCGTAGATTTGTCGTTGTTTACGCTATTTAATAGTTAATTAGTAAGTCAGTAGCGTAGATTAGTTTAGAGTAACACCGTGGAGGAAGGACGGTTCTTTACCCAATGTATACCTGATCCACAGTCCGATAGGAGGACGTATTGTTTGTAAGTATAAATACCCCTTCCATCCATGGAAGGGGTGTGGCTTCTTTGAATAAACCTTTCACTTTTGATAAGCAACTCTCTTTCAAGAACCTCCTCTCTACTCTCTTCATTTCTCTAATGGCTTTCTTATTTAATCATTGTCCTAGACCACCCGAATCATCTAACAACAAAATATTGGATCCTAACAATTGGCATCAGAGCCTAGGTTTTGTTGTTTGTGTTGATTCGAATGGTTTTTTATATGCGGTTTGGTTGATTCATTGTTGCGTGTTGATGTTGTAGTTGTTACATGGTTAGGTGTGTTATCTGAGTTGGAACATGATTACTGTGTTTAGATTGAATTAGCCAAACTGCATTTTAACATGTCTTGGTATAATTTTTATATCAGCTTCTATATATGTTTTGGTGGTCAAATACAGCTGGTTTGTTAACTGTCTCTACTATTTGAATTGTGGGTCATATGGTCAGATTCTTGGGTAGTCTTAACCAGTCATCATGGAAGCATTTCTTTTGCTGTTTTTCTGGTCACATCTGATTATTCATCACTGGTTAAAAATGGTCATGTCCTTGTGGTCGAATACGGGTCAAAATGGTTTTTATTCTTTATGTTGTCCCTGGGTTATTCTTACATGCGAGTTGACTGGTTTCAATATGCGAGTTGTCAGTTTTGACTGCAACATGTCCTGATTCAATGTATCTGGTATGATGCGAGTTGCACTCTGCTATTTAGTGAGTTGCTTAATAATGTCAAAGCGAGGTGCTGTTATAATGTCCAAATGCAATGACCATAAAGCGAGTTGTCATGCTGCACAAATGCAAGTTGATGATGCGAGTTGAAATGAGGCGAGTTGGGAATAATGCGAGTTGTATATGCAAAAGTAAGAAGCGACTTGACACAATTTTTATGATGCAGACTTAACTGAAAGGAAGAAGTTTATGACAACTTGACCACAAAACCAAATACAAACATCAAGACGACCTCAGTTTCTTCACATCATCGGTCCATGTCTTTACTCAAAAACAAAACACGAGCAGAAGATTAACCAATATCTCGACACAATCAAAACCAAGCCTCAAATTTATCTACATCTACACTTATTGATCTCAGTTTTTCTTTGTCGTATGCAGCTAATGCCATAAATCTTAAAGATCTAAACATGAAAAGAACAAATCATCACAAATCCAAGACAATCTTAACTCAAATCTCATATCATTACAATCATTGATCTCAGCTTTGTTCCTTGTGTGAGTGGTTCAATCAAACAACATAATATTTAAGATCCTACAATTGGTATCAGAGCTATTCACATATGGACTCATGCTTCATTGATCATTTTTGGAAGATTATTTTTTTAATTTTCGAAGCTAAAGATAGAAATGTTAACAAGAATGTTACATCCTATATCTTGATTCGTTAAATTATAAATCATATCATGTCTCACCATTATTCTAAAGATCTCAGATAATTTGTGTGTTTACTATCAATAGGACCATAAAAGATCTCTCACACAAACTTATCCATCATTGATCCATAACTTATGATAATATCCGAATGACTGAAGTTAGAACAAAACCAAGAATGATTTCATTCCACTTCTTGTTCGGTCACAAAAGGTGAATACAATTGAAGGATTAATGATTACCTATCCATGGTCCTTTCGTTAATGATGCTTGAAGTCGAATACTAAAGCCATCCATGTAGCATGTATGCAAGACATCAAACCATCCCTGTGGTGATGAATTATTTGTAACGAGAGGCGAAGGTGTGATGGAGGCATAGTATATTGAGAGGAGATTTTAGGGTTTGGTGGCTGTGAAATATTCAGAAGAGAGAGGCGTGCAGATTTTTGTGAGTTACGGTATTTTAGGGTTATTGTGTGATTAAGTGCCTTTTACATCTCCCATATTATTAGGGTTGCTATATTGGACGAGATAATACTGGGCTGTGTTTTATTTGGACTGGATCGGTGTGGACTGACATGGATCACGTGAAGTGTTTTGTTCAAATGGGCTTGACGGATTACATATATGATCTTGGTTTTATTTTTGTTTGGTCTTATATTAAGCGTGTTATTATTGGTATCTTGGTACTAGACGTGTTGATGCAATATTGACATCGTTTGATACAAACATCTTACTGTTAAGAATGGGTGTAGGAATAAAGTGTGAAAAGTGCTTGCTTTATTGGTAAATTTAGATCGAATGTACATGGTTGGATCGGGTAAGAAGTAATATTGGACCAAGCTTGGATATGGTTGACATGAGTTTTGTTGAAAAGTTTTGATCATAAGGTTTGATGTGATTGATTGGATTTGGATAACGAAAAAATGGGCTTCTCACAATTGGATTGTATTAATGAGACTTGTGATAATAAAATTTGATGACGAGTTTGATGATAAGATTTGGTATGATGCTGAGACTTGATGGGGTGTGAGGTTTGGTACTTTGGTGTATGCATTTTCATGGTAAATATTATGTCCCGGTTTGAGTTAATGGTAGAACAAAGTGGACTACGGGGATGTTTGGACGGTATTTCTTATTTTTGGAATTGAAGTGAGGTTTTTCGGGCTCGTTTACTTATTTCGTCTTCTTTCTTTCTGCCCTTCCGCGAAGATGACTTGTTTGGGCATTTATAGAGGGTGATAAAGACTTGGCTATTTAGTTACGTTTGTGATTCTTTCTCGCTTACCCACAACGTAGCTATCACTTCGGTGTCTCACTCAGTTGAGAATGTCAAGAGGTTTTGTACATTGGGTACACCGTTTCTTTTTCACAAGGTTGAGTACAAGTTTAAGTAACAAATCTGGGGAATTCTACTTCATGATCAAGTTTAGTATATCGGGTTCACTTCTCCATGTGGTCACTACAATAGCCGACAGAATGCGTGAATGTTGTGTTTACCAAAGTGTTGATTTGATGGTTGATGATGTTGCTGATGTTGGATAATGAACCGTTGATGAACCGCTGCATGTTCCCCTAAAACAGATATTCACTGAAACCAAAGTCGTCATAACACATTCAAGCTGACATTGTTTACGGTTTTGTCTTGATTTTGTAAAATCCCGCGAAAGAACCTATTTCTCGGTTTAAATCATAGATTTTGTAAAATCCCGTGACAATGAAAACATCCTGGTTAAGGTAATGAGCATTTCCGGATCTATCTTACGGTTTATTCTTGGTTTTGTAAAATCCCGCGAAAGAAACTATTTCTTGGTTTAAACTATAGAATTGTAAAATCCCGTATTGATGGATTCATCTTGGAGAAAGGGAAAGTGTATTTCTGGATCTTATATGATGCTGATGCTACGGGTGTGTGTTTGGGTTGTCTTCATGGCAGTTTGGTTATTACATGGTTTTACGGGGTTACGTGCTTTTAACCATGGTCGGGATGAAAACCATTATCATAGTTCACTTTAAACGACAAAGGAGGCTAGAATTGAGCTTTTAATCAGTAGATGTGACAACTGAGTTAATTCACTATTATTTATTTGAAGTTGAAGTGAATTATCACGGGCGAGTGTACTTAGTATCTGAAGATATCAGGGGATGGTTGGATGAAGATTCTTCATGATCCTTGTTCGAGCTTATTATTAAAAACGAAGACTTGGAAATCTAGTTATTGTTGGGTGTCTTTTACCTTTTCTTTTACCACTTGGGGGAATTGGGCTCATACCACCACAAAATAACTATCACTTTAAGGAGTTACGTTGTAGTGCTCAGTGTCACATTCAATTGTGGATTTTCAAGAGGTAATGTACGTCTTATACTTGATGGTTGGTTGGGTGAAGAGTATAGAGTACTTAGAGAGTACTTAGAGATGCTAATGGAAATCGGCACCGCTCTTTGTTACATATGTGCAAGTTTAAGTCACGAGTTTGGGATAGTTCACTTCAAGGTCAAATTCATCATAATGGGTCTTCTCCATCAGCTGTCACTACAAAGAGCCTACTGAATGATAATGGGGTTGATTAGAAGTTTGCCAAAAGAGGATGAAAAGAGTAAGATAATGACGTTTGAACACAACAGTTCAAGCCTCGTACTCTAAAGAAAAGAAAAGTGTACGTTTCAGTGCGCTTTATCTTGGAAAGAAGAGAAATCTTCTTATGACGTTTGAACACAACAGTTCAAGCCTCGTACTCTAAAGAAAAGAAAAGTGTACGTTTCAGTGCGCTTTATCTTGGAAAGAAGAGAAATCTTCTTATGACGTTTGAATACTTCAGTTCAAGCCTCGTTCCTCAAAGAAAAGAAATGTGTACGCTTCAGTGCGCATTATCTTTGCAAGAAGATAAATCTTCTTATTTATGACCATTCTCGTCAACATGCTTCATGCTTTTTCCATGCGCTTCAATTCTCAAGTGAACCGGGCTACTGTTGATTGTTTTTCTTATTCCACTTGCTCAACTAATATGACGATGGCGACATCATGTGCTAATTTTGCGGGGGAGAAGTGTGAATAGACTACATTTGTTGAAGATATTCACTTGTTTAATCAAGAATGGCAACTCCGTATGCAATTCTTGAGGGGGAGAAGAAGTGTGAATTTTTTGCATTGTTCATTGATATTTGAGAATATAAATGGTCATACGGCTCTAAACTCATGTAAGAACCGAGCTTCTTCTTATCGGGTCATCTTCACATGGAGTTTTTCTCTTCTATAATTTTTCTCTTCTAAGAGCCGTTGGTTGACATCTTCACTCGGATTGATGAGTTTATCGACAAAGTGCTTCCGGTTAATGCTTCACGTATACATCAACATGATGATTCTGAAAAATCTATCTGTTCTTGTTTGATGTGATTGGTAGTTTGGTGTTACCATCTTGTGTGTTCATTGCAGCCTGATTGCTGATTTCCTTGATGAACATCTTTCTGTTCTTGTTTGATTGGGAGGGATTTTAGTTAAGGGGATTTGCAAGATGTAAGTTAATTGGGATGCTTTTTGGTGGGATGCTTTTTGGTGTGAGTTGAAGATGTTAACTATCTATTCCCCAACTGCACAATCTTGAAGAAGGTCGAGTCTACAGTCTGTTCTACATTTTCTGATACATGTTAGAAGACTAAAGATGAGTTTCATTTAAGGATCTAAAGACTTCTTCTTAATCTGGGCATCTATCAAACAGATTGTCGGTTTAGGGGAGAGCACTAATTGGGAGAGAGGTATAAGTCAGATTTAATCCCCAATTAGACTTGCTCATATTCTTTAGCAGTGACTCCTTGAGACGTTGTTATTGACTATTTCTCGTATTGGACATTTGACACAAGTTGATTACTTCAGAGTTAATCATTTATCACTTATTTGAGATTGAAGTTGACTTTCACAAAGGCGTGTTCTTATTTGATAACTTGCTCGGGCTTAAGAATTTGAGTTGAAGACTTGGTTTATCTAGTTACCAGCAGTCGAGGTGGATGGTTGAAGACCTGGTTAACTATCACTATTAGGAGTTACTTTGTTTTACTCAGTGTCACACGCATATGACGGTGTGGATAATCGCAAGAGGTGTTAATGTCTCATACTTTGTTTGGGTTGTGAGTACTTAGAGATTTGCTTGAAGCATAAATTCTCTACACCGTTCTTCCATCATTAGGTGCAAGCTTAAGATACAAATGTGGGGAAGTTGACTTCAGTTTCAAGTAGGGTGTATCGGTTTTTCTTCATCAGTGGTCACTTCAAATTGTCTACATAAGGGTTGATAAAAATAGTCAGAGAGAGTCTTCAGCAAGTTGATTCTCACAAGAGTTCAAGTGTTCTTCTCATAAAGATTTCAAGTATTTGGGCTTATTATTTGTTGCTGATTCTGAAGTAATAAAACCAGAAAGGGGCAAGGAGACACACATCTAAACACAAAGCGAGTAAACTTGATTTACTTAATTCTTCTAAGTGATTGAAGATATCCCGGGAAGACAAATGTTATTACCGCAGAGAAAGTCAAGGTTTGACTCATGGCGAGTAAACTTGATGAACTTAATTCTTCTAAGTGATTGAAGATATCCCGGGAAAACAAATGTCATGACCGCAGAGAAACTCAAGGTTTTACTCATCAAGGCTTTTTGTGTTATTAGTCCAATGACGTGGGGGAAGTGATGTAATAGAAAGTTTCTGAAGATAAAAGAGGTACACAAGTGTGTGATTCATTGGGGAGAGAGATTGTGTACATTGGGGATGCTCAGCTGTTTCACTTGAGTGCTTAATCAGTGATTTTGAGATATAATCACTTATTCCGGAGTTGACATCCGCAGAGATTGTCATCCGCAGAGATAATCAGTGACTTGGCCTGCTTTTTCAATGTTATCAGTTATTCATTCCTTGTGTATTGGTATACTTCGAATACTTGAGCTTCATACACGATCATCAAGGAAGAAAAATGTAAACATGGGGAGGTGTTTTCATTCCTCTCATGATGTGTATTCGGGAGAGCTCTTGGATATTGGTGTACTTCGGGTTCTTGAGCTTCATACACGTTCATCAGGGAAGAAAAATGTGAACATGGGGAGGTGTTTTCATTCCCCTCATGTTGTGTATTTGGGAGAGTTCATGAGCATTATACAAAGAGACTGACTACATCAATTCAACTACTTGGGGGAAGTGTTCTCTTGACACCTTTTGGAATGGATCGCTTCAGACTTCAGTGGTTATGAAATTTGAGAAGATTATTTAAATGTGGGATGATTCGGTGCTGTTCTTCTATTGGATGATATAACCTCGAACGATGAATCACGATGATTATTCTTAAAAGGAGCAGTAAGTTCGATGATAATGGTGTGCTTCTTTGTGCACCTGGCTAAGGCAAGCTTGTAATAGAGCTTCGAATCTGCTCAGCTAAAGGATTTTCGGTTTGGGGGGAAGCTGCCAAAGTCTCAATTTCAGTTGGTTCAATTTCTTTCTTCGATTCAAGAGCCCTGGAAGCTTTGGTGGTGAATGTTTAAGGGATGATGACTTCTATCTTCTACAACGGGGCTGCTCGATATCCTTATCTCGGTACTCGTATCATCATCTTCTTTAACTATATCATCTATTCTATCTTTGTAAGTATTTATCAGAAAACAAAATACAAAAATATAAAACCAACAAAATCAAAATAGAAAATTATAAAACCAACAAAAAAACCATAAAAATCAGAAAATTTGAAAAAGACCAAAAATATTGTTTTTCTAAGACATGTCTTTTGGTATCGATAACATCTACGGTCTTAGAAATGTCATTCAATAATGGCACGGGACTTTAGATGAGTTCGAGCAGGAGGTGTAAATATTCTTTTCTAAAACATGTCTAAAAAAAATAATAAAAAATAAAATAAAAAATTTATAAAAAAAATGGCTTACAGTTACTTCAGACTGTAACCCGGGTTTCAAAAGATGGCTTGCAGTCATTTCAGACTGTAACCCGTGCTTAAAACTTTGGTTTGCTATTATTTCTGATAGCAACCCGCTCTTTTAAAGAAAGGAAAGTGCTGCACTTGAACTTTTTTCAAAATATTTCGTGCACTTATCCTAAAAACAAAACAAGGAAAGTATGTCGAAGGACTGCTGTTCCTACACAAATGTTTTTCCGTCTAAAATTCTTCAGAAAAATATTTGGTGTTTTCAAAAATGGCGGTAAATGAGTTGCTTTAAAAACAATCAGATTCAGAGTTTTTGTAAAATTGAAAACTCAATCAATGACTTCAGTACTTTTAAACTTTTCATAAAATGAGTCATGGATTGAGGGGGATAATGTTTTTTCAAATCTACATCATCTAACGGGCTTTCTTAATTTTCCTAATATGCTTAATTAAAAATGATGTTAACCTATGTTGAAGGACTAGGTGCCTGGGATATGATTGCTAGGATTAGATGATTAGAGTTTGATGAACACATTATTCCCATACATTTATATGATCTGATTGATATGTTGCATTGACTTTTATTAGTCGATTGGTGTTTGGGTGATGTCGACCACCATATATTTGTATGTGTGTTCACTAACGTATGCAGGTATATTGGTATAAAAGAATGTTCCCGATCCGGATCCCACAATTGAAGATGATTGGATGCCGAAAGGAAAGGGTAACTATATCTTGGGTTGACAAATGAAGAAACGGAGCTTAATTGGACTTCTATGGAGAGTTGGCATAAATGCAATGTAAGAGGTCTCACTGCATCAGCAGATGGTTTTCTTCTAAGTGATTGAAGAAACGGAGCTTAATTTGACCTCAGTTGGCATTCAAAATGCAACGTAAAAAGAAGTCTCACTGCATCAGCAAATGGTTTTTCTTCCAAACCCTACAGCAACAACAACGGAAGCTTCTCAACCACCTAACGTATCTTTGTGCAAGATACCATTTTTAAACAATTTTGAAAACATTGTTTTGAAAATGGAAAATTATTGTTTTGAAAATAAATTGGACTAAATTTTGTAAATCATCGGACTGCATTTTATCAAAATTTGAGTCACTCAATTATCGACTTCGGTCATCGATTGAGGGGGAGAGTGATTTAATTTAAAATATTTTCAAACAATATATCTTCATAAGAGTCCGTTTGTACGAAATTATGTGGTGATCTAAAGATTTAATGTTATGTCATGGTATGATTTTTCTTTTGAATCGAGGTCTTTCAAAATGAAAATTTTTATGTTCTTGTTTGATTGTGAAATTGTTTTGTTTTACTCAAAAGATCTCGTAAAAACAATCATACGTGACACTAACAATCTTTAATGTCTAAATCTGTTCCTTATTAATCATTTTTCAAAATTAAATTTTGCCACGTCTTTCCCTAAAACTTTTCTAAATAATTTAAATCAGATGGGATCACAAATCTCAAATGGTTTGATATTTTTGATCAAGGGAGAGATCGTGAGTTAAATCTCTTATCTGTTTAAATGGAATTGGTTTTAGTCCTTTAAATGCACTCCTGCCTCCATGTGCCAAACGATTTCATACACAATGCACATGTTGAGAAGGAGGAGTTATCCAAAAACATGATGAGTATTTAAACCAGGCCACATATTCTTCCATGTTTTCTAAACCGTATTAAATCACTTGGGATCCAAAATCTCAAAGGGTTTGATATTTTTGATCGGGGGAGAATTTGTGATTTAATAATGAAATTTGAGAAAAGGTGATCATTTTGATTTAATTGTGCAGGCTGCTCTATCATATGTGCTAAACGCTTTCGAATCTCGAAGCATATATTGAGGGGGAGCATTTTAAAAGAAAATAAACTATCGAGGTGCAAATGCTTTTATGTTTTAACATAAAGTACCTTGATTGAGTTTTAAATGGTTTCTTAATGACTTGTGTGTTCGTGGATGTGCTTCAAAAGAACTCTTGCCTCTATGTGTTAAAATTATTTCTCTTATCCTATGCACATATTGAGGGGGAGAATTTTACCAAGAAAATCAAATGGCTTTTTCTATGAAAATAGTGATCAAAGAAAATATTTCAAAGTCCTCTTGCCTCCATGTGCTAAACGATTTCTAATATATAATGCACATGTTGAGGGGGAGGTTTTCTAAATGATCAAAACTATTAAGGTACAAAATGTTTTGATCTCGTATCACAAGTACCTTGATTGTTTTTCCAAATGATTTTTCAATTAGTTTCGAGAAGGAACGAACTGTACCAAAAGACCGACCATTTTACTTTATGCATGGAGTTATAAGGATGGTTAGGTTAGGTATTTGTTCCCACGATCCCGCCAGAGCCGGAGGGATCTACCCAGGGACAATCCACTAGATAGTGTAGAGTCCTTAGGTATATTGAAAAAAAGGAGAAAAGTGAGATACGGGAAGAGTGCGGACTGAGACAGAGCTAGTACTGGAATAAACCCAACAAGGTTCTAGTTATGAAGCCTCGGTAAGCACTGAAGGGGTTGAAGAATGAAAAAGAATTGAATGTGAAAAGGGGTGAAAAGAAATAGCCATCCAATAATTCAACCTTAGGGCAGAAACCGGGTTCAATACATATGCTACTGGTGGTTACTAAGGTAACACTGGTATTGAAGACAAGACGTCATGGACCCAGTGACGCACTGCACTAAACTTCCCAAGCTACTCAAGTTCCTCTTAAAAGGGCTTGCTTCATTCTCACGGGGAACCTACATAATCTATCGACTTTCTCTTAGAGATTGTTGATATTGAAGAAGGAGACTCTCTCCCTAGTCTCCGGCACAGGAACCAAATATGTACAATTGAGTCTAGAGCCAAGAGATCATCCACAATATCTCGTTAGGACACTAAATTCATGAAGACTTGCTGTTTCACACAATGTGGAAAGTAAGTATATATTAAGAGTCCTACGCATTATCCTTGTGGTATTGCCAGAACATATGAGTGGTATGTAAAAGTATTCACGATGAAGATGGAAATCCTTCTAGAGCCAACATCAAACAAGCTCTTGGTGGGTGACATGTGAGATCTTCTCGTAAGATCAAGCTTGTGACAACTGGATAGAAACGATGGGGAGATTCATTCTTGAATCAACCTTGGTCTAGGAATGGAATTGACGAATACTTTTGGAAAAACCGTTCGATGTGCAAACCTTCTTTTCTCTAGCACGTCGAATGTGTATTCATTTCAAATTCAAAAAGTATCTCTGATTGAAAAATACTTTTAGAAAAACCGTTCGATGTGCGAATCTCTTCTTTTCGCTAGCACGTCGAATGTGTACACATTCTCTAATACAAAAAGTATTTTGATTGAAAATTGATCTTTCTCATAAAACATTCATCGTATTGCAAAACTCTTTCTTCAAGCAATACGCGATTGTTTTTCAAATCATTTTTCATCAATCAGTGAATCTCAATTTGCTGGTTCACTCACTCCGTGTTTTCTTCTTTGAGACGTTCCGGTTTGAGAGCAGCTAGAACAGCTGCGAAACCCTGACAAGGAGATTCTTAGGAATCCTACCTGATCACAGGAAGTACTTGTACTGATCAACGGGGAACCGTGGGCCGTGTACCTCAATTCAACGAAAGTGATGAAAGACACTTTCGTGCGCTTTATTGCTAACTGTCGTATGCAGGTACACCCCGACGATTGCAGCTGATCAGAATTGAGGAGTCAATCCAAAGCCGCATGTTCACAGCAACCACACTTAATTTGAAGAAATCTTGACTGGTGCATATCTACAGAACCTGGTTCAGATATTTTTATACTATGCTTCTGCTACGCTGCTGCAAATATCTTGAACTAGTAAAAGCTTCCGCTACTCTGATGGAAAGATGTCATGATCCAAAAGTGTGAGCATGTCGGTCCGAAAGTCAAAACTTCACATGATGGCAACACAATAAAGGGTGATCCAGAGATTTACTGTGGCTGATGATCTCAAAAAAAGCTCAAAGATCATCAAAGATGTGGATCAGTTAAAGGCCTCCACTGAAAGTACAAATCAATGCGGACTTTGAAGAATCGCTACAAAAGCACAAAGATTGCGGAAGTGAAGAATTCAAGTCTACGAGCTCAAGAACGAAGTCAAAGATAGAATGCTAGGAAGCAAAATGTAATTCATGGGGTGACCTCCCTTAGGGGGAGATTGTTAGGAATTAGAAATTCCATGTTAAAGTGTCGGTCACCCCAATAATGGTCTAGCATATGTTAGCTCGTAGATTTGTCGTAGTTTACGTTATTTAATAGTTAATTAGTAAGTCAGTAGCGTAGATTAGTTTAGAGTAACACCGTGGAGGAAGGATGGGTCTTTACCCAATGTATGCCTGATCCACGGTCCGATAGGAGGACGTATTATTTGTAAGTATAAATACCCCTTCCATCCATGGAAGGGGTGTGGCTTCTTTGAATAAACCTTTCACTTTTGATAAGCAACTCTCTTTCAAGAACCTCCTCTCTACTCTCTTCATTTCTCTAATGGCTTTCTTATTTAATCATTGTCCTAGACCACCCGAATCATCTAACAACAAAATATTGGATCCTAACACTTTTTCCGGTACAAAGCTAAATATTGGGTTCTAGTTCGAGGTAGAACCGACCTAACGTCGCCTATACAATATTTCCGACACTAAGCTAGATGTCGAGTTCTTTTACAAGGGTACAACTACTCCCAATATGTTTTATGGCCCAACATAATAAACCTTGTGTTTTATGGCACAAACACATAAACCATCTAATCTAGTTTGGTGAAAGTGTTGTTATGATGCAATGATGTTTACACTAATGATCCATGACACAAATGTCTAATGGATATGAATAACTACTTCTAAATGAACTTCCATTGATATGAAGCCTTCATGATGAGGATCACAAGTTCCCTAAACTTCTTGTGATAGATCTTCAACTTGTGGTGAGTGGGGATGGCTAGATCTCCAAGATTTCCTTG
The DNA here is from genome assembly GCA_019973895.1 of Chrysanthemum seticuspe. Taxonomy (NCBI): domain Eukaryota; kingdom Viridiplantae; phylum Streptophyta; class Magnoliopsida; order Asterales; family Asteraceae; genus Chrysanthemum; species Chrysanthemum seticuspe. The sequence goes on from BPTQ01000004.1 coordinate 229,017,481, forward strand.
GTTGATCAAAGAGTATGCTTACAACAAAGATGAATGTTAGAAGCATTATGATCATGATCATTAGGGTGTTTAATTTATGTTACTACATTGTTAATGATTGATCTAAATGTATGCAAGAAGGTGGAGAAGATGTGATTTGAAGTGGTGAAGAAATGGGAAAACAATGGGCTTCTATTTATAGCCAAAAGTGGTCAGGAGCGTCCACGGACCAAGGAGCCCTTTAAAGGGTTCCGTCCTTTATGCAATTTGGTGCCGTGGGTGCCTGACAGAAAATCTAAAAAATCTTTCTTCAAATCTTTCCAAGATATTACCAAATCTTACTAAGATCACATTTGATATATTGAGTGTCAATCTAACCAAAATATTCAAGTGATCTTTCAAGGATTTCAAAGATGATGCATGACATGATGTAACATGTATTTCTATTTTTAGATTAAAAAGTTTATCAAGGTAAACATGTAAAATGTATTATGTAACTAGTTAATAAAATATCTAGTTACCTTTTGTAAAAGAGTGCTTGTCAAAATAAAATATATTTTGTCAAGTGTTTGTAAACTCTAGTATTTGTATGAAATACTTGTGAATGCAAAATGTAAAATGAGGTTCGAAATAGAATGGTTAACCTATTAAAATACTTAGTGACTCTAAACGTATTTTAAACATTCTAAATGATTTGTTAATGGGTTTGATCATAATGCCACATAACAAACATGTACGAACCTGTGTTATAACATATGAGGACTTGAGTCATCGATAGGTGTTGAATGTATGTTGAGACAAAGTGTGATTACAAGTAACTTGTACATTTTACGTTATGTATTACAAGTTACATGTTTGTCATCAATCAAAACAAACGAGACTGTATAGATTAAATATCGTAATATTTGCACTAACAAGCTGGTCTTCAAAGAAACAAATGAGTACTTCTATTTCCTCTACAGAGGCTGAATACATAGCCATGTCATCTTGTTGTGCTCAAATCCTATGGATGAGATCCCAATTATCTGACTATGGCTTTGAATTCAACAAAATTCCTCTGTAGTGTGATAATAAAAGTGCTATTGCTCTTTCATGCAACAACGTTCAACACTCAAGAGAAAAGCACATCGAAATTCGACATCATTTCATCAGGGAGCAAGTAGAAAACGGTGTGGTGGAACTCTATTTTGTGAGGACAGAATATCAATTAGCAGACATCTTCACCAAAGCTCTTCCTAGGGAACGTTTTGAGTTTATCCTCCCATGACTTGGTCTAAAGAGTCTACAACCGGAAACACTCAAACTTCTTCAAGAGGAAGACGAGGAGTAAAGGTCTTTCTTCATCCATCTCTTGTAAATATTTATTCAAAAACCAAATAGAAAAAATATAAAACTTTTCAAAAATCCATAAAAATTTGAAAATCTTGAAAAATTTCAAAAAAATATTGTCTTTTTGTCATGATTTTTCTCGATTCGATAATATCTACGGTCTTTGTGCTGTCATTCAAAGAATGACACGGGACTTTAGATGTTTTTCGAATGTTCTTAAAAAAAAAAAAAAAAAAAAAAAAAAAAAAAAAAAAAAAAACTCAAAAAATCAAAAATATTTTTGGGAGAAAGTGAAACAAATGGTTTATTGTCATTTCAGGCAGTAACCCGTTTTTAAAGAAAGAACAGAGCCATGCTTTATCTTGTTTTCTAATCTCATGCTCTGATTCTATAAACAATTACTTACCATCTAGTGAAAACTAATTGCTTTGAAAAATAACTCGGACTCTATTTTTGAAAATCATCTGGTCTTAACGTTTGTCAAAAATATCTATCTCAATCAACAACTTATGTCATTGATTGAGGGGAGAATGATTTCAATTAAATCAAAAGGTTATTTGTCATACAATTGTTTTTCAAAAGATAATCATGCATGTTTAATCAATGGAGTTTAAAGTCTCATAATCCGATCCTTATCAGTTTAAACGTTTTCATAATCAAGTCACAATTCTCCTCAAAAGCTTTCAAAATCAATTTAAATCTACAGAGATCACAAATCTCAAATGATTAGAAAATTGTGATCGGGGGAGAATTTGTGATTTAAATTGGATATAAACTGATGATTCAATAAATGGTTTCACAAGTGTTTTGCAAGCTTTCCTCCCCACATGTGCCAAACGATTTCAAAGTTTCCATGTGCATGTTGAGGGGGAGCATCCTTTTAAAACCACAAAGAATTGAAACGTGATTGATTTGTCTCTAAGTGCAGGTTCCTTCTAATATGTGCAAAACTCTTTGAAACCTCAAGGCACATATTAAGGGGGAGAAAACTTATGAAAACTTCATCCTTCCTCAATATGCTTTATATACTTGATTTGATCAGGGATGTGATGTTGATATGTTTTAGAAAATGGTAATTAAAGAAGTTAATTCTTTCTCTTGCCTCCATGTGCTAAAACGATTTCTAATACATGATGCACATGTTGAGGGGGAGCTCTTTTTCTAAAAATATCAAAAACAATTCAGGTACAAAATGCTTTGATAATATATCACAAGTATCTGGATTGATTTTCAAATGGTTTTCAATTGGTTCCAACGGCAGATGAACAATACCAAATAGACCGACCAAATTTACTTTATGTATGGTGATATAAGGATGGTTAGGTTAGGTATTCGTTCCCACGATCCGCTAGAACCGGAGGGATCTACCCAGGGACAATCCACTAGTTAGTGTAGAAGTCCTTAGGTATGATGATAAAAAGGAGAAAAATGAGATATGAGAAGAGTGCGGACTGAGACTGAGCTAGTACTGGAATAAACCCAACAAGGTTCTAGTTATGAAGTCTCGGTAAGCACTGAAGGGGTTGAAGAATGAAAAATAATTGAATGTGAAAAAGGGTGAAAAGAAATAGCCCTCCATTTATTCAACCTTAGGGCAGAAACCGGGTTCAATTCATATGCTACTGGTGGTTACCAAGGTAACATCGGTATTGAAGACAAGACGTCATGGACCCAGTGACGCACTGCACTACATCTTCCCAAGCCACACAAGTTCCTCTTAAAAGGGCTTGTTTCATTCTCACATTGAACCTACATAATCTATCGACTCTCTCTTAGAGTTTGTTGATATTGAAGAAGGAGACCCTCTCCCTAGTCTCCGACATAGGAACCAAAATATGCACAATTGAGTCTAGAGCCACGAGATCATCAAATAAATCTCATTAGGACACTGTCAATGAAGACTCTCTGTTTAACACAATGTGGAAAGAGAGATTATATCTTATGAGTCCTACGCATTATCCTTGTAGTATTACCAGAACATCTGAGTGATATGCAAACATATTCACAATGAAGATGGAAAGCCTTCTGGAGCCAACATCAAACAAACTCCTGGTGGGTGGCATATGAGATCTATCCAATAGATCAACCATGTGACAACTGAACATAAACAATGGGGCGATTCAATCTTTTGAATCAATCCTGGTTCAGGTTATGGATTGACGGATACCTTTAAAAAACCGGTCGTTGTGCTTAAAAATCCTTTTCTTTAGCACATCGACTGTGTACTAATATTTCAAAATAAAAGGTGTTTATGATTGATAATTGATTTTCTTTAAAACCTTCGTTGTATTGCAAAAACAATTTCTATTGAGCGGTACACGATTGTTTTTCAAATCTCTTTTCATCAATTAGTGAATCTCAATTCGCTGGTTCACTCACTCCGTGTTGTCTTCTTTGAGACATTCCGATTTGAGAACAGCTAGACTAGCTGCGAAACCCTGTCAAGGAAATTCTTCGGAATTATACCTGATCACAGGCAGTACTTGTACTGATCAATGGGGAACCGTGGGCCGTGTACCTCAATTCAACGAAAGTGATCAAAGACACTTTCGTGCACTTTATTGCTAACTGTTGTAAGCAGGTACGCCCGACGTTTGCAGCTGATCAGAATGAAGCGGTCAATCCATAGCCGCATGCTCACACTACACATTCATCTCTAAAGAAATCATGATAAGTGCATCAACGACTCTCATATTTTCACTCCATGCTTCTGCTACGCTGCTGCAAATAACATGAATCAACTAAAGCTTCCGCTACTCTGATAAGAATATATCATGATCCAGAATGTGAGCATGTCGGTCCATAAGTCACAACATCTCATAATATCTACATCACAATGGATGGGTCAGAGATTTATGTTAGCTGATGATCTCAAAGCTGGCTCAAAACTCATTATCACGTGGATCAGTCAAAGACCTCCACTTGGATTATCCCAACATGCAAAAATGATGAATCAATGACTACGAACTACAGAGCAAAGAACATTAACAAGAAACCAAGAACAATCTAATTGTAATATCGGTTTGTATTCTATGTGTTTTTGAGGTGACCTCCCTTAGGGGGAGATTGTTAGGATTTAGTAAATCCAGTTATTAAAGAGTCAGTCACCTCAAGTATATATAATCGTTAGAAAGCTCGTAGTCGTAGATTAGTTAATGTTTAGTAGTATTTAGTTAAGTAACACCGTGGAGGACGAACGAGTCTTTACCCACTGTATGCCTGATCCACAGCCCGTAGGTGGCGATTTGTGTAAGACTATAAATACTCTCTACCTTCCAAGGTAGAGAGTTGGAGCTCATAATAATACTTTCATTTTCTCTCTCTAAGTTCCCAAACTTCTAACTCTTTCTCTCTCTAAAACCTCATCTTGTACGCCTCTTTTGATTGTGATATGATGTGTTTGTGAAATCCAATATGTTACAAAACAATCGTTTCTTATAAACCCTAACCTACCTCTGTTCCGAATTGACGTTCTTTCAGTTTAAGTCGATTTTTGGTTTCCTTTTGTTAATACAAATAAGCCGTAAAAAATTTATTTATATTTTACGATCTTCTAATGTTTTGTCGATAACAAATGTAAAATCACTTGAACGAAACAAATAAAATACGTAAATTGTTTGAGCCAATAGTTTACTAACACACTTACGTTTTCACATAAAACACTAAAACAAGTATAAGTGATTTTATGATACATATGTACAACAACTAGTGTTTACATATTGGGTAAATATATACATAACTAGTATGTATTATAATGGGTAATATAAATGGATAGAAACTTAAGTATTTGACCCTCTGACCAAATACATTGAACGTAGTTGGGTATAACCCAAATTCCATGACCCATACCCATTGCATGACATCATGCTTAAGTCATATATGGATATTATCCATGACCCATGGTTTTAACCTATGACCCATGGACTAGATGCCTTGCATCTTGTAGATACATTGTATCTACTTGGATACCCATGATCCATAACCCATGACCCAAAACCCATGGGGAAAAGGGAGAGTCCCACGGATCCCCAGTATTACACTGGACGGATCCCTCAAGTGAGGGATCTGTGGGATCCGTGGAACAGTAGCTAAATTTCTTCTATAAATAGTGAGCCATTTCTTCATTTTGGGGGGTCACTCCAAAAACATACTTTCCCCAAGTATTGTAACCTTCTAACCTCATATCCTAAGGATCTCTCTATGTAGTTTGTCTTTATTTTTTCTGTGATTCTCTAGGTTTCTCTTAAAGGCGAGATCACCACCTCTTGAAGTCGAGCAAGCTCAAGTCCATGAGTTGCCATGCTTCGTCATCATCAAGACTACTGAGGTTCTCTTGTTGATACTTCTTTCTTCCTCCATAGAAGTGTTGTGTCCAAGGCATTAGTGAAGGATGCCGAAAGAGTCAAGACGAAAGCATTAGTCAAAGGTACTTAACGTCCGTGTCTAGAGCATTAGTGAAGGATGCCGAAAGAGTCAAGACGAAAGCATTAGTGAAAGGTGCTTAACGTCCGTGTCTAGAGCATTAGTGAAGAATGCTAAAGGAGTCAAGACGAAGGCATTAATGAAAGGTGCCAAACATCCGAGTCAAGGGCATTAGTGAAAGATTCCTAGAAGTCAAGTCAAGTGGCATCAGTGAAGGATGCCAAGGTTGTATACTTGATGAGGTGCATCGATATACAAATAGAGATATGTTGTATCCAAGTATATTGATATCATTGATTGTGTTGTAATAAGGAGTTGGTCTCCTTTGAGGTTAGGTGTTGTGTAGTGTTGGGTAATAGTTCCTCCATTGTAATGAAACTCGGTACTTAGCCTAGTACCGGATAAAGGGTAGGCGACGTTGTGTTAGGTATGGTTCTACCTTGTGGAAGAACCCGGTGGTTAGCCTAGTACCAGAAAAAGAGTAGGCGACGTTGTGAAGGCTTTTCCGCCATAAGGAGTTGGTGTCGTGTAGTGATTACGAACTCTCGAGTAGGTGACTCGGGGAGTGGAGTAGGGCAAGGAAGGTGTCCTTGTAGCCGAACCAATATAAATACTCGTGTCGTGGTTATGTGCTTCTTACTCTTTATCTTTCATTACACATTTATATATCTATCTATCAATGTCCAACATACACATCCAAATAGATTGACATAAGTCGATCTAAATATAATAAAACAAAGTTTTAATCGGTAAAACTATTCAACCCCCTTCTAGTTTTCCACAATTGGCATCAGAGCTTCGTTACCAAGTTTCTTAGAGTATGTTGTACTTTAAAAACTTGATACGATCCGTGTATGTTTGAAAACTACAAAGAAGGATTTTTTTTCTCCAAAGGTCATGTTTTAAAAATCATCATATTGCTTAATGTTGGACAATGATAGAACGTTCTAATATTTTCCTTGTTAAGAATTCTCCATACTTGGATTTGGGCATACCAAGAAGATCATGAAGAAATTCTCTAAATACTTCTTTTCGTAAAAAGAATATTTAGCAAAGTATTCCCCATACATAGATTTGGGCATCATAAGAAGATCACAAAGAATTTCTCTAAATACTTCTTTCCTTAAAAAGAATATTTAGCAAAGGTATGATATTTAATAAATTACAAATATTTTTTTTTGTTTTGTTATTTTTTTTCTTTCATGATTTAAGTCTTAGTAGTATGTTTACACTTTCTTAGTAATCTCTAAAGTAGCTATCTATATTGAACTCCTCATCAAGAATAGTATTCTTCGTTGAGTTGTATAGACAGGACTACAAACTAGTAATAATGATATCTCGGCTATTCGAGAGCCTTGATCATTATTCCTCACAAAAGGACTATTGCCATTTCATCTATGTCAATGAGTATCCATGTAAATTTCTTATATTATGATAAAATGGGATTTTATCATTGATTGTACAAAAAGATGCACATATCAGGCCGTCAATGGTGATTGACGGAGTTAGGGGTGATGGTGGTAATGCCGAGTGCAAGATAACCTGAAAATAAGAAATAGAAGACACTACGTTAAGTGATTGCGCAGGGGTAGGACCCTGCGAACCACCTCCGGCGTGAGAGTAAGTATAAGTTATGGTTGTATAAGTGTGTGTAAGTAAAGAGATGAGTGTGAAATCAACTTACCATAATTCTCTGCCCGTCCAACCTATTTATAGTGGAAGAAATAGGGTTAGGGGCACCTCTATGCAAATGTAGGAGAACATGGGGGCGTCACATGTTTATGGGTAACTGCTAGGGCTTAGTGACCCACGTTCCCTAACTTGTCGGGGAAGTCAGGAAAGAGATGGAGATTGTGGGTTTGACCAAGTCAAGACACATCTCGAAGGGGGTTCCATCGAGCTGTTCGGAGGGGGCTCCAAACAGTGACGGAGGCCTTGACAGAGGGGGCTTCGTACAGTGACAGAGGTCTTGATGGAGGGGGCTCCGTACAGTGACGGAGGCCTTGATGGAGGGGGCTCTGAACCGTGACGGAGGCCTTGATAGAGGGGGCTCCGTACAGTGATGGAGGCCTTGATGGAGGGGGCTCCGAACCGTGACGGAGGCCTTGATGGAGGGCAGGCTCCGAACCTCGACAGAGGTTAGACACTATGAGTGCTTTGGGTGCAGGTCGAAGGCATAGGCTTCTTCCTTTAGGAGGGTACATCATACCCTCTGTACAAATGGTAAGCTAAGTACCAGAGAGACGGTAACGCTCGTTAGCAGAGCGGAGGGTACGTCATCAAGCCCCCCAGTCTAATGTTATGCATGCGAAGAGTGCATGGCTTTAGACTTATCATTGCTTTGTTAAAAAAGACTTGGTAATAATTTCTACTACTTTTGTTTTGTTAAATCAAATATAAAAGTAGGTATACTTGTTTCTAATAGTCCACATTTGACTCTACCGTGGTGGATACCCTATTAAGCCCTCAGTCTAATGTTATGACTTCGTAAGAGACATGAGATTAGACTTAAGTAGTCCATAAACCCTTTGTTATATAAGGAGCGTGTGTATTAGGTTTTGCCATATAACTTTCGCTTTTAGTTATAAGCGAGTTTTATCGGAACCTATTTGTACATACGCTGCGTTGTCGAAAGGTACCAAGGTTTGTGTATAAACTTGGCTTTGTTTTATAATGCATGACATAATGGCATTTTATCGTGAATCTTAGGCTCTGGCATGCTCACCTACCTAATGCGAGGATCATGGGGGTGTCCCATGATTTTAGATAACCGCTTGGTTAATGTCCCACGATCCCTATCTTTTCGGGAAAGCCTTGATAAGGTTGTGAACGTAGGTTTGACTTGGTCTTATGAAACCTTTGCATTAATATCTTCGAAGAGCATACCCCGAAGGGCTTAGGCCTTCGATTGGCGGATTCCCAACTGGTAACCATATCATAGATGAATGGTTTTACGCCAAAGAAGATTTTTGGAGGTTTGCCAAGTATTTCGGAATGTAGCTCCGAAGTGAGTATGAAGGGGAGTCCTTCAAATTGAATGGAGGGTATATCATCAAGCCCCTCGATCGAAAGTGATGCGTACACTTTAAATGTAAAGATTTTGACTTAAAAGAAATACTTCCTTGTGATAAATCGAACAAGGATTAATCTTTAAGTAATATAGACCTAGAAGGTCGTATATTTTGTATGTATACGAAGCTTATGGACTTCATTTAAGCAAAGTAGTAGTCCTTGGACAATTTACTATTCTGCATGGTATGTGGCTCCGGCCAAAGACAATATTGAATGGGCTTCGACCGTATGATGCAGGTACTAGGGTTAAGGCCCTAGTTTAAATGGAATCAAGTAGGGAAATATATGCCTCTTGTGCACTTCTCGTACGCCATTTTTCCGACGCTTAAATTTTACAACCTAAGGTGTAATAACCTCATTGTGTGTAAATTTCACCACCAAGAATATAATGACCGATTTTGATCATTGACAGAGGGTCGCGACCCACTCCATCTTTATCCTTTGGTAACATAAGGCTTGGAATACCTTAAGACCACTTAGGAAAGTTAATGTGAAGTGTAATGGATGTTGTATATGTATTCAAGACTTATAGTTGTCTTGTTTCATCCCTTCGACATTGAAACTTATAAACGACTTGGCTGAACAAATCTTTGTGTTTAAGAAATGAAGCAAGAGATTTGTGGGAAATATATTATATCATTGAATTGGTAGAGAGGATTACATCATTTTGAAATGAACACTAAGACAACTACCAATAATGCTTGCTTTCCCATGAGAAGCTTTTAGTACATTGATTTTAAAAATAAAGTAAGTTTTACATCTATGAGGTTATGTAATTATACTTGCAGAGTCGATGCTCTATAGTTGTGTCTACATAGACACACATAAATCATGTGAACATAGGCTATGCTCTGTAATCGTCTCGACAGAGACACCTATATATTATGTGAACAGAGCCGAAGCTCTGCAATCCTATTGAAGGAGACACCTATGAATCAAAGGCTATGCTCTGTAGTTGTGTCGATAGAGGCTTATGTCATCATATGTGATGCTCTGTAGTCATATCGACAGAGACTTATGTCAACATATGTGATGCTCTAATAGAGATTCTAGGAACGTAGGGTATCCTCTGTCAATGTTGTAGGATTTCTAATGATCATTGTGTCATAAGCAAAGGCTCAATAAAAGATGGTTTATAGTGCTCTTAATAAACATCAAAAGTTTCATACGTAGATAATATGATTTGTAGTGAAACATAGGCAATATAGCGTATTAGTTTCGTAGAAAACATACCAGATTGACAAAGTGTATCCTCCGTCATTAGTGTATGGTCTCCGTTCACCTTGTGGTAAACATTTTGCGAAGGAAGGTTCTGGCCCTTCTTCTTAGGAAACCCCATGATGAAGACTGCAACAGAGACTTCTTCTCAAAATGAACCCGAACAGAGGCTCCTAAGAAGGTTAATGAACCTTCTATCCAAAACAGACCATAACAGAGGTTGCTACGGAAACTGCAACGGAGGCTCCTACGAAGGTTGTTGAGTTTAAACCTTCTTCATAAAACGAACCCAAACAGAGGCTGCTACGGAGTCTGCAACGGAGGCTCCTACGAAGGTTGTTGAGTTTGAACCTTCTTCATAAAACGAACCCAAACAGAGGCTGCTACGGAGTCTGCAACGAAGGCTCCTACGAAGGTTGTTGAGTTTGAACCTTCTTCATAAAACGAACCCAAACAGAGGCTACTACGGTGTATGCAACGGAGGCCCCTACGAAGGTTGTTGAGTTTGAACCTTCTTCATAAAACGAACCCAAACGGAGGCTGCTACGGAGTATGCAACGGAGGCCCCTACGAAGGTTTTTGAGTTTGAACCTTCTTCATAAAACGAACCCAAACAGAGGCTGCTAAGGAGTCTGCAATGGAGGGCCCTGCGAAGGTTGTTGAGTTTGAACCTTCTTTATAAAACGAACCCAAACAGAGGCTGCTACGTAGTCTGAAATGGAGGGCCCTACGAAGGTTGTTAAGTTTGAACCTTCTTCATAAAACGAACCCAAACAGAGGCTGCTACGGAGTATGCAACGGAGGCCCCTACGAAGGTTGTTGAGTTTGAACCTTCTTCATAAAACAAACCCAAACAGAGGCTGCTACGTAGTCTGAAATGGAGGGCCCTACGAACAGAGGCTCTTTCTTCTCCAAATCAGAACATAATGGAGGCCATAACAGAGACTACGCCATTTAAACCCGACAGATGGGTTGAATTGGTAAACGTAAAGTTTGTGGTTGGTGGAAAATCTCGTGATTTGAGATAAAAGTGGAGATTTCAGTGGTGCTACCATGTGGTAACAAGGATGTAGGGAATTACGGTTGAATTTGACCGTTATTTACGAAAAACGGTTATTTGACTCGGAAAACGAGACTTATTGTTGCGTGTCCCACGGATGGCGCCACTGATTGTACAAAAAGATGCACATACCAGGCCGTCAATGGTGATTGACGGAGTTAGGGGTGATGGTGGTAATGCCGAGTGCAAGATAACCTGAAAATAAGAAATAGAAGACACTACGTTAAGTGATTGCGCAGGGGTAGGACCCTGCGAACCACCTCCGGCGTGAGAGTAAGTATGAGTTATGGTTGTATAAGTGTGTGTAAGTAAAGAGATGAGTGTGAAATCAACTTACCATAATTCTCTGCCCGTCCAACCTATTTATAGTGGAAGAAATAGGGTTAGGGGCACCTCTACGCATAGGTAGGAGAACATGGGGGCGTCCCATGTTTGTGGGTAAGCGCTAGGGCTTAGTGACCCACGTTCCCTAACTTGTCGGGAAGTCAGGAAAGAGAGGGAGATCGTGGGTTTGACCAAGTCAAGACACATCTCGAAGGGGGTTCCATCGAGCTGTTCGGAGGGGGCTCCGAACAGTGACAGAGGCCTTGATAGAGGGGGCTCCGTACAGTGATAGAGGTCTTGATGGAGGGGGCTCCGTACAGTGACGGAGGCCTTGATGGAGGGGGCTCCAAACCGTGACGGAGGCCTTGACAGAGGGGGCTCCGTACAGTGATGGAGGCCTTGATGGAGGGGGCTCCGTACAGTGATGGAGGCCTTGATGGAGGGGGCTCTGAACCGTGACGGAGGCCTTGATGGAGGGCAGGCTCCGAACCTCGACAGAGGTTAGACACTATGAGTGATTTGGGTGCAGGTCGAAGGCATAGGCTTCTTCCTTTAGGAGGGTACATCATACCCTCTGTACAAATGGTAAGCTAAGTACCAGAGAGACGGTAACGCTCGTTAGCAGAGCGGAGGGTACGTCATCAATCATAATTTTTGAAAAACTTCCCAAAGAATTATGATTTATTCATAAAAAGGGAACCTCGTCAAATAGGATTAGTATAAACCGTCAAAACCCCAAACCACAAGTTACAGAACTTAAACCTTGACCCTAGGCATTTTAAAACTCCCAAACCAAAATTATCAAGGAATACTTAAGCTGAATTTTTGCTGTTGTACCGGATCCCAGCGTTTGAACTAGCCGGATCCCTCATGCAAGGAATCCGTGGGATCTGTGCAACAGAAGACAACATAAGTTAGAAATGATCACTGTGGAAGTTCCACTATCACTTTCCTCTATCAAAGACTCACGAACAAAAACTTATTTACTGTTCACAGGAGCAAATTGATCATTTCCTTCAAGCAAAACAATCTCTTGTGTAAGTATGATCTTCACTACATTGTTATTTCTATTCCTTAATTCCTAGGATTACAATTTTCATCTTTAGAAGTTGGGTTCAAATGGGTTTGTCATAATTTGTTACCACATTGTTTTCTAAGATAATCTAAATCAAAGAATTAACATTGTTAATACAAATTAAACTCATTCCTTGAATTCAATGAAGATGTTTTGAGCAAAATTGTGATCAAACCCTTTAGGCTACTATTCACAATTAACACCACATTGTGGTTTTGTTGTATAGGAACAATAATGCCTAGTAACAGCCAACAAGATTATCATGATACAGCCCACTACATCCCAATGTATCATCGAAAGGATGGACTTAGCCCGGAGGATAGGAAAGCTTTCAAGTTGCTCGAAAAGAGGCTTTTTCATGAAGGTCGTGTGGTAGAACCATCATTCCTTGCTAACACCAACATCCGACAAGTTTTTGAAACAATTGCCTTTGATTGTCTTTTAGACATGAACGAGCAAATTTTCCCGGTGTTCGTGCTTGAATTCTATAAAATAATGAGAATAGTTAGGAATGAGAACTAGACCATCTCAATTGTCTTCATCATAAATGAGCATGAGTACACCCTTTCACTTGTAGAATTTGGAAGAATACTACGTGTCTCTTATCAAGGACTTTGTATGTATTCCAATGAATGGTATTTGGCGGAGCTACACGACATGGTAGATCATCATGAAGTATACCACATGAGAATCCCAGAAGCAACCACGGTAAGGGATACCGTGTTCATGGAAAGGGCATTTCCATCGAGGGTCACTAGAAATTCCAAAGTGATCTATAGGGATCCATTTCAAATGGAGCTTTCCGAGATGTTCCCATTGTAAAAGAAATGGGAAGTCGTGGTAAGGGAGAATGTGCTTTGCTTGGGAGGGAACAAGGATCATCCCAATACGTGCTTGAGCTTCATGTTTTATTGCCTTGTGACCGAGACTCGCTTCAACCTTGCATATTACATGATTAAGAGAATGGAGAGTGTGAAAAGCATGGACAAGATGGTGCTCCCTTATGCAATGCTCCTATCCCGTCTAGCAAACTTCATCTTTGCTTTAGAGCCTTCTCCGTACTCCTTTGATCATAGATTTTGCAACAAAGTTTTGGTTTCGTTATCCGAGGGAAAAACTACAAGGTTCATGGTGGATGGCAAAAGACCTCACCCACCAACGGATTCATCGGATGAGCGAGAGAGACAAAGAGAAGGAGAAGGAAGTAGCAACCCCCTTGGCAACACCGGTCTCGACCCTTTAGATTACATCAATCAATTGCCGGACATTCCTAGCCCATCACAAGAATGGCAACAAACTAAAGGGATCTTCAAGTGTTTCGCTAACTTCTTGAAGAAAAAGAAGTAGAGATGGTGGGATGAAGAGTGAAGGGGATGAAGATGAGGATGAAGAAGGGAGTGATTTGGAAGGAGATGAGGATGAAAGGTAAGGTCATAGGACCTTAATTTGTGAAAACAATTTAAAACAATAGTTTGTAACAACTTAACAATACTTATGTAGAGTAGGAAGTAGTGTGTAGGAATTGCCATGATTTGGCATTGAACATCTTAACTTAGGAACAAGCAAGATGAGATTTTACGACATATTGAATTCATTCAAGTAGTCGTCGTCACTCATCTTTAGTTACCTTTTAGTTCCCCCACACTTGCTATGTGTGCATACATTTACTGATTGTAGAAATGATTAGGTTAAGCATTTGCTAAGAGAGCAAAAATTGCACAATTGCTGAAAGCCTTCTGTTCTGCAGTAGCCAGATCTCTGGACTATAACTAGCTGGATCCCTCCAATGAGGGAACCGTGGGATCTGGGCATACAGATACCAGATACAGATCACTATACATCAAAGTTATCCCCTTGATCACATCATGTTAGCTAAACATGATTCTTTAGGAGAGAGATCCTCTCAAGTTAAGAGGATAACTAGAGTCAAGTTAGACAATTGTGAGCCATTGGATTTGATCCAATGGCTTAAATCAAAAGAAGTTCTTTTGATTTGAGCCATTGGATCAAATCCAATGGCTCACAATTGTCTAACTTGACTCAAGTTGTATAACACAACTTGAGAGGATCTCCATCCATTCTTTAATACTACTTAAGGCTTCCTCAAGCACAGTAGGTCTCACATTCACCCATAGCTAACTTAGGATCAAACTCAAAGTGCTTTTGATTTATCAACTCACCAATACCCACCAAATTTCCGCTCCAACACTCACACATTGTTTCTCACATCTCAAAACACTTAGTTTGATATTTTTATCAGTTTTAGTAATCCTTACCTTAAAATAGGCTTAAAACTAGTTTTTCATTTTTCTTTATTTTTTAGGAATTTCTCAAATTTCTCTTGAGTCATCATCTGATCTCTAAGACTAATTGCCATCATTTGTCATTCTCAAAGCAAATGGTATCTTCCTCAAACACTTAGTTACACTCTCATAAGTCCATTTTTTTACCCAAAACAATCATTAAGTATCCTCACTCCTTGTGGTTGGACACTTAAGTCACCTATCACTTAAGACATCTAAGGAAAGTCAAAACCTCAAGATTTATAGGCTTTAGACCCTACAAGAGCATAATCACTTCACCATTTTTCTGTCTGACAGACGGATCCCTGGCTTATAACCAGACGGATCCCTAGTGAGAGGGATCTGTGGGATCCGTGTATGCAGAAAGCTTCTAATTAGCTTTTCTTTCAAATTTAAACCATCTTTGGTAAACTAAACACTTTTAGTTACCATTTAATGATTCCATAGAGATGAACAACATCATAGTTGACCTTGGTGCATGCCTAATCCCCTTAGTGGTCATGAATTTAATTCCTTAATTCAAATTCACCCTTTATAAATCAAACACTCTTGAGAGGTTAAGTCATCACTCTTACCACATTCCTAAAAAATCAGTAGTTAGAGACTTCTATTACATCCTAACCATCACTATGGCCAAGGCACTTAGCAACAACTCTTCAACCAAAGGTACATCCAAAAGGAATGGTCATATGGTTTATGAGATTTCATCCACCGAATCATCACCCGTAAGGGATCATAATGCTAGAATCCCACCTCAACAAACCCAATCAACAATTGCCAAGAGAACCGCAAGAATTAGCATTAGACCTTTTGGGTTAGAAAAGGGTTCATCAAGCTCTAAACCAAACATACCTAGTTCTAGTAAAACGTCTAAGCCTTCATTCCTAGAGCATAGACTACACTCCTTCACCGAGCCTCTCTCCCATTCAAATCTCTATTCATTAGAGCACTCACCACCGAGAACTTCCCACTCACCAACCTTCTCGTTAAATAGGGAACCACCTACAACACCAACTAGTCCACCGTTGGAAACAAGGAACCACCAAGGACTTGATCATATGGAGGAATTTCCATTACCACCACCTTCGTTCTTAGTAGAACCTCATCCTACATTGCTCAATGTACCCCCACCATCATTTGTAGAGCCTCCTCAAAACATCCAATCTCCTCCGGTTCCTAATCAAGACAATAGTTGCTCTAATTGTCTAATCACCCAAGGACTTGTTCAAGAAGTACGAAATGAGTTGCATCTCATGTTTAATCATCTTCTTGAGAGATTGGACCAAATCAACAAGTCTACTCATCCTTAGACTCAAGCACATTGATACTTCTTAAGTTTTTGGTCACTTATTAGTATTAGTAGAAAATATATTACATGGCTAAACCATTCTCTTAGTTTTTAGAGATTTGTAGATCATCTCTTATGTTTTATTGAATGAAATTTTATATGCCATATTTCTTTGAGTATATGTTTGTTGCTTGAATACATATCTAACTTTGATGTTAACATTATTTGTTACAACACCATTGCTGAATTCTGTTATCAGACAGTCGGATCCCTGCGTTTTGCCTTGGGATCCGTGCAACAGAAGACATGTTTTCTACTAACTTGAGTCTTATTTGCAGAAAATTATGCATTATATACTTGTTTTCTAACCTTTGATTTGTAGATTTTCAAAACATACATGAAGACTTTGACACCCTAAGCTAGGGGAGCTTTGTGTCAAACATTACATTGCAAAACCATTTGCAATACAATCCTCATTTGGATTACATTTCATGACGTCCATTTGCAAGGTTGCAATCATCAAGGGGGAGCATTATCGTCACAAAGACGAAACCATTTGCAAACATTGTTGCAATAAATTTTTTTTTCTTGGCGCCCTCACAAAGGGATGGACTCGTCAAGGGAGGAGTTAAGACGAGAACTCTTCCCGTCACTTGCTCTCTATATTTCTTTTAATTACATGTTTTTCTTAAAACAATGTGTTAGTTTCTTTTCGACGCTTTTTTTGTTTCGACAAAAAGGGGGAGAAGAGAGTAAAAACTCCAATTCGAACTTTTACGAATTTTAGTTTTTTCTTAAAATAATTTTATGTTTTGTCATCAACAAAAAGGGGGGAGATTGTTAATATAAATAATCGGTAAAAACGTTTATTTATATTTTACGATTTTCTAATGTTTTGTCAATAACAAACGTAAAATCATTTTAACGAAACAAATAAAATATGTAAATGGTTTGAGCCAATAGTTTACTAACACACTTACGTTTTCACATAAAACACTAAAACAAGTATAAGTGATTTTATGATACATATGTACAACAACTAGTGTTTACATATTGGGTAAATATATACATAACTAGTATGTATTATAATGGGTAATATAAATGGGTAGAAACTTAAGTATTTGAACCTTTGACCAAATACATTGAATGTAGTTAGGTATAACCCAAAGTCCATGACCCATACCCATGGAGCATGACCCATAACCCATTGCATGACATCATGCTTAAGTCATATATGGATATTATCCATGACCCATGATTTTAACCCATGACCCATGGACTAGATGCATTGCATCTTGTAGATACATTGTATCTACTTGGATACCCATGATCCATAACCCATGACCCAAAACCCATGGGCAAAAGGGAGCGTCCCACGGATCCCCAATATTACACTGGACGGATCCCTCAAGTGAGGGATCCGTGGGATCCGTGGAACAGTAGCTAAATTTATTCTATAAATAGTGAGCCATTTCTTCATTTTGGGGGGTCACTCCAAAAACATACTTTGCCCAAGTATTGTAACCTTCTAACCTCAGATCCTAAGGATCTCTCTATGTAGTTTGTCTTTTGTTTTTGTGTGATTCTCTAGGTTCCTCTTAAAGGCAAGATCACCACCTCTTGAAGTCGAGCAAACTCAAGTCCATGAGTTGCCATGCTTCGTCATCATCAAGACTACTGAGGTTCTCTTGTTGATACTTCTTTCTTCCTCCATAGAAGTGTTGTGTCCAAGGCATTAGTGAAGGATGCCAAAAGAGTCAAGATGAAAGCATTAGTCAAAGGTGCTTAACGTCCGTGTCTAGAGCATTAGTGAAGGATGCCGAAAGAGTCAAGACGAAAGCATTAGTGAAAGGTGCTTAACGTCCGTGTCTAGAGCATTAGTGAAGAATGCTAAAGGAGTCAAGACGAACGCATTAGTGAAAGGTGCCAAACGTCCGAGTCAAGGGCATTAGTGAAAGATGCCTAGAAGTCAAGTCAAGTAGCATTTGTGAAGGATATACTCGATGAGGTGCATCGATATACAAATAGAGATAGGTTGTATCCAAGGATATTGATATCCTTGATGGTGTTGTAATATGGAGTTGGTCTCCTTTGAGGTTAGGTGTTGTGTAGTGTTGGGTAATAGTTCCTCCATTGTAATGGAACTCGGTACTTAGCCTAGTACCGGATAAAGGGTAGCGACGTTGTGTTAGGTGTGGTTCTACCTTGTGGAAGAACCCGGTGGTTAGCCTAGTACCAGAAAAAGAGTAGGCGACGTTGTGAAGGCTTCTCCGCCATAAGGAGTTGGTGTCGTGTAGTGATTACGAACTCGCGAGTAGGTGACTCGGGGAGTGGAGTAGGGAAAGGAAGGTGTCCTTGAAGCCGAACCACTATAAATACTCATGTCGTGGTTATGTGCTTTCATTACATATTTATATATATGTCTATCAATGTCCAACATACACATCCCAATAGATTGACATAAGTCGATCTAAATATATTAAAACAAAGTTTTAATCGGTAAAACTATTCAACCCCCCTTCTAGTTTTCCACACATTTGATAACCAGCCGACATATTAATCTATTTACGGTGATCATTGGTTGCTTGTTGATAACCAGTCGTCTTGTATCACACGTTTTAAGTCGATCGTTGGTGTTTGTTGATCACTAGTCGACCTAAGTTTTTAGTTTGTTGCTTTCTGTTTGTTGATCGTCGAATATTTTAGTTTGTTGATAGTTGAATATTTTAGTTTGTTGATAGTTGTTGTTTGTTGCTTTCTGTTTACCGCGTTATTGTTTGCTGCTTCTGCACAACCACTATTGACGAAATATTTACAAGCCCTAACCATAGTTATACAAAGTACCATTGATGTATTTCCATTTTTATAGTTGCTCATTGGTTTGGTGATAGTTGCTCGTTTATAGTTGTTGATCTTGTTGCTGCGTTTACGTGGGTTTTCAATTTTTATAGTTGCTCGTTGATCTTGTTGTTGCGTTTATTGTTGTTACTGAAACACTAAACCCTACCACATCATTGTTTACGTCATTTTTACACAAACCCTAGTATGACTCAAGAACAACTGATGGCGTTAATTCATATACAACAAGCTCCCTTGGCTCAATTTGGATGCAATAGGTATACTAGTATTACGAACAATTCCCCAGTTGCCAATTATAATGTTATTCGTCCAGTATCATTACATACGGTTGGTAATTTTGGATCAGTCATCCCATCAGGCTTTGTATTGCCTTCTCCTAGTCAAGCCTAGTTAGCTAATCTGTCGGCCCATCAAGGACAACAATCATATTCGGTTCCATCCTTTTCTCAGCCGGTCAAACAACAGTTTGTTTCTTAGCCCACTTCTATGGGTCACTCAGGTCAACCTGTCAATTTGGTATAGTCAGGTTCTTTTCTAGTGGGACACACAACTTAATTGCCGATTGCGTTTAGTGTCATGTACAAAATCTCACTACTAGTGCTTGGGATATGGATACAAGTGCAAGTTCTCACCTTAATAATTCAGTTACTAGTCTTAGCGATGTTTTAAATATGTGCATGTATCCATCTGTCTCCACTCAATACCGATGCTATTCCCACACCGCCGCCCATTCTCAAGCCATCCCAAACCCGGTTATTTTTCATCCTATGTTCACACTTTTTCGTGTTGGGATAAATCGTCCTCCTGATCGTTTTACTCTTCATGTGTCTTCCATTTCACCTTTACCAAAGTCGTTGATAAGGATTTAAAACGCACACTTTTAAAGGGTCATTTAAGCCCTTAAGCGACCACTTTTATATCCGTTACTGCTTAATTTCATTCTTTTTCACTTTTTAGGTATCTTGGAAGCAAAATGCTGGAATGATGCATATATAGACGAAAAGGAGTGAATACATGAAGAAAATGGCAAAGTCAAGATCGAAGCCACTCAAGCTACTGAAACTGAAGCTGACGGCGTCCCAAATAAAGGGCGACGCCGTCCCTCTCTACAAATTTGATAATAGATGCACCTGACGGCTCAGAAGACTTTTTGCTCATAACACCTGACGGCGTTAGGCTTTGAAGAAGAAGGGTGTCACTAAGACTTTTCATCTCAGACGGCCCAGATCCAAAACCAGACGACGTCCCTGCTGAAGCCCGACGGTGTCACAACTACAACGTGACGCCGTCCCATTGATAACTTGGCCAAGACGAAAACCCTAATGACGGCGATCTGACGGCGTCCCACATATAAGGTGACGCCGTCGCAAGTGTAAATCTATATATAGAATTCAATTTTTCAGTATTTAAAGAGGTAGACTTGTGGAGTAAAAACCCTAAACATTTGTAGTCTGACGTGGACAATATCTTAGGGTCCCAAACCCTATTTTACACATCAAGATAAGTGTTTTATTCCATTAGTATCATTATGTCTTCCATTGAATGTGTGTATGCTTTCTTGTTTAACATGTCTAGCTAACTTTATTGTGTGTTTGCTTAGATCTATGAAACCTACTTGTTAATTATTGATTGGTTGTCTCTTTTCTTAATTGTAAATGGCTTAGGAGTGCACTAGGCTATCGTTGTGTTTAAATGCTTGAGTAATATTTGTGAACATTAGTTTATGAATCATTTAGTGGATTTCGTAGTCTAAACATCCAAAGATAACCTTAAAGTTAGTTTATGAATCATCTAAAGGATTTCGTAGACAATAACCTAAAGGTATTCTCAAAGAGTTAGGGCATAAGCATTCCCTAAAACCTTAGAAAACACAACGCGTTAAGAATAAGAACGTGACAATTCAATCAACAATAAAAGATAACTAGGGAGTAATAGTATCTAGGTAAACACATTTTTAATCATCATACGAGCACACAATCAAAAAGACATAGCTACCCGTAGTATTAGATAGTTAGAATAGTAGAAGTAATTGGTAGAAGTACCACCCCCAAACCAATTGCCCCGAGATTTTACCCTTAGCTTTCTAAAAAATATATAAAAGATAAAAAAGAATCATCTTCAACCCCAACCTTAGCGTAGTACACTTCTTGCTAGCATTCCTATTCCCCTAGAGAACGATATCAATACCCAATGCTTACTTAATACTACACTACAACGATTAGGTTCACTGCCTAGGGTGTTGAAAAACTTGCTCAACGAAAAGGAAGTTCCTTTTACCCCGAACGCGCTTCGTACGCGCATCAAGTTTTTAGCGCCGCTGCCGGGGAATAGAATAGCTAGTTAGATTTTTATCTCGTTTAGGTTCCCTTGCTTGATTCCTATCAAGTAAGATTTGTTCTCATTCATTAGCTTCCTTGTAGTTTATCCCCCTAATTTGTGTTTGTGTTCGTAAAACCCCTTTCATTTGTCGCTATGGCAAGTGAAGTTGCATTTGAATCATTAACAAATGAGGAACAATTGAATTTCGCAGATTGGATAGCTTTTTATTGTTCTAATGAATTTGTGAGTGATCTTAGAGATATCCAAAAGGAGACGGGTGCAAGGTTAGATGGATTTGATAAATTTTGTGCTTGTGTGGCTTCTATTCAACAATCATTGTTAGAATAAACTCTTTTTGGTGAGACCCTCTGGAAATTTTTTGAGAAAAGCCTCCTAAGCATAAACCACCAGTTGAATGAAGTCATAGGCTTGTCTACATCACAACTTGAGGAAATAGATAAAGAGGATTTATCCAACCTTAGGCAGCATGAACAAAAAGACCTAGATTTTAAGAACATGAAACCGAAATCCGAACAAGATTGTGAGATGGTTAGAGTTGAAATACTAAGTTGCATGCGTGGGATATATTTCACCAAAACATATGACACGCGTGAGGAATCCTTTAGGCAAATAGAACATAGTAGTCAAGTTTTTAAGAACAATTCTTATGAATCGGACCAAGAATTTGAAATGGCTAAAGAAGGATTTGAGATGCTTAGGAGTGTATTTGGGTTAGATCATACTAAAACATATGATGAACATATAGGAGATCTAGGTATAATGGAGAATGAGGTGGAAACTCCAAGCCCACAAGCGCTACCATCACTTGAGGAACACACACCGCCTATAACTTACCCAGAAGAAGTAGAAGAGACTATAGAAACCCCGATTGATATAGAACCTTTGGACCAAACACCACTAGAGAATGTAGGTTTAGATGCTTGTTGTCATGACCTCTCTCTTAGTCCTAGGGGAGTTCCTGATTTTGATGAACCGGAGCCTCAACCAAAAACCTTACCCAATTTTCCGTCTTTAGATGTGAATCTAGGAATTGAATTAGGCCCCGATCCACTTATCAAAATAAATAGTCTGAATAGTTGCGTGATAAAGGTAGTAGACTCTAAGCCATGTAGAGTGGAAGCTAATATAGGAGTAACCCATGACCTTACACACTTACATCACCCATTCATGGTTGATAAAAGCTAATATAAGAGTAACACATGACCTTACACACTTACATCACCCATTCATGGTTGATAACAAGAAACATTATGGGTTTAAAACGGGTTTATTAGGTTAAGATGGATCTTTAACTAATAATCTTTTGAAGTTGATAGAAGATGATCCATTTCTAGGAGAAAGATTTGATTCACCCGCTACACCAATTGAATTAGGTAAGGCTAATATGATAGGAGCACACCCCTTTGAGCATAAGTATCACCCATCACCCTCTCCCCACGTAGCAAATTTCCACCCTAAGGGTGTGTATCGCTACTATCACCCGCACTTAAGCTTAAGTGTAGGAAAAACTTCCCCTTTATCCGTTAAATAAGGGTAGAGTCAATCTCGTGACTCGAACAAAAATAAGCACTTCTTGGGAGGCAACCCATGTGTATTTGTTTTTCATCTTTATTTGTGTGTTTATATGTCTTTTTCATTATTGTTTATTCTCATGTTAGACTTTGTGAAAATGCTTTATTATGTTTTTAACTTCGTCTTAATTGCATATAAAGGTATTTTACAAAAAGATAAGTGTAGGGAAGATCACATATGTTTTTAAGAACGTGAACATGAGAATTACAACTAGTGAATTTGATGTATATGTGTGTTTGTTAGAGTCAAATACTTGTATCGAGTCATAATAGATGTTTTGCAGGAATTTTTCCAGGTTTTAAAAATGTAATTTTTCCAGAATTTTTCCAGGAAAACGTAACAAACCAGTTTCTGTCAGGACAACCTGATGGCGTCAGGATTAGAACCTGACGACGTCAGGTCAAGCATAAACAACTTATAAAATTTTCTCGTTTTCTGTACTATGTATAATTTTTTAGAAATTCTCAGGTCTTAATTTTCCAGAAAATCTGCAAACATCCATTCCACAAGTATTATATCCTAGTGTAGTTGTGTCATATATAGTTTTACCACCGATTTTACGTGAAGGTTTCGTCTTTTTTCTTAAAGTGTGCAAGTTATATTTGGCAAGAAGAAGAAACTCAACATTTGATGGAGCTTATCACGTATACATTCTTCTAGAGAAAGAATTTAACCACTACTTCACACGGATCATACCGGGCTAATCAGGGGAGTACTAGTTTTCTTCTCTTTTAATTACCTTCCTTTATCATAATTTTGATACTTTCGGGAAACATTGGGGACAATGTTCAGTTTATGTGTAGGGAGGGAGAATAAAACGGGAACTTAGAAACTATGCTTATCCTTGATTATTTGTCTTGTCCTAGTTCATTTGTGTAATAAACTATGAGAAATATTTGTTAGGGCAATTTTAGCACCAAATTTAAATTTTTTTATGACAGGTACGAGCAAAAACTTTAGTCTTAATAAAGCGTCTCATGGATAGGAGTTATATGACTAGCACAAAAACCGTTTACCAATAAAATTCCACCCCAAAAATGTGAGGTTCGCCCCTAGATCTATAGGAATTAAAGCATTCGTCTTTAATGCTTCGAGAGTGTACCGGTAGCATATTAGATTCTAGAACTTGTTTTGTGATGCATCCCGAGATCGCTAGTGAGACTACACTTGTGTAGTTAGGAATAACTAAATGATAAGAGGCATTAGGATAACCCTTGTTTGATACCCGTATTATAATTACTTCTTCAACATCGGTTGAGTAATTCCCCCACACCCTTGCGTTGTACTCATCTTTAGTACACGATACCCCTAGTTAACCCCTCAGAGCCTATCCTTTTCGCGGTTCTCGTGATGTTTCGGTTTTCCGAAATATCAATGAAGAGCATTGTTTACAATTCACCCCCAAATGTACACCAAAATCGCCTTAGCCTACCTTGTATGCACTAACTTTTAGTGCATTATTGTTATCATACTAAACCCTTAGTTCAATTATCTAGTTACTTGCATGGTTGCTAAGTCGAGTCATATCTTTTGTACACAGTTTTGGGATGATTGGGACTCATGGGAAAGTAAAATTTTATGGAGTGACGGGAAAGAATGTTAAATTCAAATTCCCTTTATTTACGTAATTAAATACTCTAAGTGTTTTGATCTTTTCAAATCGGGTCAAATTAGTGTTAGAGTAATAAAAACTCAAGTGTATGGATGCTCCTATAATCCCTTATATTTTGATATTATCTTAGAGGATGGTAGAGTAAAAGTGTATGCAAAAAAAAAAAAAAAAAAAAAATCGAAAAAAAAGAAAAGAAAAGAGAGTATCGAAAAAAAAATATATTGGCTACCATCCTACATCTATCTTTATGTTTATGTTTTTCAATTTATGTATGTTTGTTTCAAGTTATCTACAGTTTAGTGAGTCGAGTCTTGGCTTAGCAACGTCATACTTTCATGCTTGTAACATAAGATTTTTGACTTGCCACCACTAAATAACCTATCCAACAAAACCCTTTGTTTCTCTACCGTAAGCCTAACATTACAACCCTTGAAAAGACCTCTTAGATAGTTGTTCCTAGGTGCTTACGCCAAAGCGGTGGAGGTTTGATCTAGTCTCAAGCCTATGGTAATCTATGTACTATGCCAGGTAATGAGTGTTTATCTTCCATTTCCATTTACTATATTTCATATACACCCGAGAGATGAGAGAATCCAAATACCCCTTGTGAGGTGCTAGTATATAATTTCCGTGCTTGTTATGACTATTGCGGTGCTTTTACTTGTTGTGAATTATGTTAAACCAATGCTTCATGCCCCCTAACTTATAAATTGATTGTCCAAAAGCACATTTGCTTGAGGACAAGCAAATACCAAGTGTATGGATATTTGATAAGGATTTAAAACGTACACTTTTAAGGGGTCATTTAAGCCCTTAATCGACCACTTTTATATCCGTTACTGATTAATTTCGTTCCTTTTCACTTTTTAGGTCTCTTGGAAGCAAAATGCTGGAATGATGCATATTTGGACGAAAAGGAGTGAATACATGAATAAAATGGCGAAGTCAAGATTGAAGCCACTCAAGCTGCTGAAACTGAAGCTGGCGGCGTCCCAAATAAAGGGCGACGCCGTCCCTCTCTACAGATTTGATAATAGATGCACCTGACGGCTCAGTAGACTTTTTGCTCATAACACCTGACGCGTCAGGCTTTGAAGAGGAAGGGCGTCACTAAGACTTTTCATCTGAGACGGCCCAGATCCAGAATCAGACGACGTCCCTGCTGAAGCCCGACGGCGTCACAACTACAACGTGACGCCGGCCCATCAATAACTTGGCCAAGAAGAAAACCCTAATGACGGCGATTTGACGGCGTCCTACCTATAAGGCGACGTCGTTCGCAAGTGTAAATCTATATATAGAATTCAATTTTTCATTATTTAAAGAGGTAGACTTGTGGAGTAAAAACCCTAAACGTTTGTAGTATGACGTGAACAATATCTTAGGGTCCCAAACCCTATTTTACACATCAAGATAAGTGTTTTATTCCATTAGTATCATTATGTCTTCCATTGAATGTGTGTATGCTTACTTATTTAACATGTCTAGCTAAATTTCTTGTGTGTTTGATTAGATCTATGAAACATAGTTGTTAATTATTGATTGGTTGTCTCTTATCTTAATTGTAAATGGTTTAGGAGTGCACTAGGCTATCGTTGTGTTTAAATGCTTGAGTAATCTTTGTGAACATTAGTTTATGAATCATTTAATGGATTTCGTAGTCTAAACATCCAAAGATAACCTTAAAGTTAGTTTATGAATCATCTAGAGGACTTCGTAGACAATAACCTAAAGGTATTCTTAAAGAGTTAGGGCATAAGCATTCCCTACGACCTTAGAAAACACAACGCGTTAAGAATAAGGACGTGACAATTCAACCAACAATAAAAGATAATTAAGGAGTAATAGTATCTAGGTAAACACATTTTTAATCATCATACGAGCACACAATCAAAAAGACATAGCTACCCATAGTATTAGATAGTTAGAATAGTAAAAGTAATCGGTAGAAGTACCACCCCCAAACCAATTGTCCCGAGATTTTACCCTTAGCTTTCTAAAAATATATAAAAGATAAAAAAAAAATCATCCTCAACCCCAACCTTAGCCTAGTACACTTCTTGCTATCATTCTTATTCCCCTAGAGAACGATATCAATACCCGAGGCTTACCCAATACTACACTACAATGATTAGGTTCACTGCCTAGGGTGTTGAAAAACTTGCTCGACGAAAAGGAAGTTCCTTTGACCCCAAACGCGCTTCGTACGCGCATCAGTCGTATAATGATGCGTTTAATTATTCAAATTGGCAAAATGCTATGAATGATTAATATAATGCACTTATTAAAAATAAAACATGGACTTTTGTGCCCCGACCCACATACGCCAATATTGTTCGTTGTATGTGGTTATTTCGTTATAAGTATTTAGCTGATTGCACTTTTAGTCATTATAAAGCTTGTCTTGTAGCGAATGGTGGTACACAGTTAGAAGGTATTGATATTGATGAGATCTTTAGTCTGGTTGTCAAATCGGGTACTATTCCGACAGTTCTTAGTTTGGCTATTTTTGAGCATTTTCCTGTTCATCAACTTGATGTCAAGAATGCCTTCTTACATGGAGATTTATCTAAGACTGTTTATATGCATCACCCTCCAAGATTTCTAGATTCTAAGCATCATGACTATGTTTGTTTATTACAAAGGTCTTTTTATAGGCTCAAGCAGGCCCATCGGGTTTGGTTTCAGCGGTTTGCAGCTTATATTACTCGATTTGTGTTTGTTCACAGTCGATGTGACTCTTCATTATTTATTTACCGATAAGGGACTGACGCTGATTATTTATTATTATATGTTGATGATATCGTTCTTACTTTTTCTTCTAAGCTTTTGTTTCAACGAATTATTGCTTTCTTGCATCAAGAGTTTTCTATGACATATCTTGGTTCGCTTAATTATTTTTTGGGTATTTATGTTACACGAGATTCTTCAGGGATGTTCCTTGATCGATGCTGAACCGTCAAGTTTTATCACACAAGCTAGCCACTTGTGAATGGCCAACCGTAATAAACTTCAAACAGATCAGACACCAATGCAATGAAGATCAAGAGGAGTGTAGTGTTTCCCCAGGTCGTTATGTCCCAACGAGCTTTGCGATGAATCACCAAACGAATAGTGATCGAGAGAATTTGAACGGAAAAAAGGGTTTGTGATAGATTATAACTAAAGAAAAAGTATATAAACTACAAGGGCTTAAATGCAAATTAAAGAGAATTAAAAAGATAAACTATATTAATAAACGCTATCACTATTTGCAAAATGATGTTTTTGATTTTTCTTTTATAAAATTTAACTTAAAAACTACGTGACGTACAAAAGAAAATGTGAAACTAAAACAGTATTAATCCTAAAAATATAAAAATGACATTTTTACAAACCTAATGATAAGAGAAAATTTTAAGAAAAAGAAAATTATTTTTAAAACTATTTATCTAATTATTATTAATTAAAAACTATTTTTACTTATTTAATAATACCCTAAAATACAAGAAAATATGAAATAAAGCTAGAAAAATGAAATTATGACTTAGAAAAATCTAAAATAACTAAAGAGAATTTTCAAAACTAATTTTATATTTTTCTGATTATTTTTCTATTTTCTATGAATTAAAAACTATTTAAAACTAATTAAATTGCTAAAAATTACAAATTAAACTATGAAAAATCTGGAAAAATATTTTTTTTACTTTTTATATTTATCTTAACCTAGGAAAAATGAAAACTTATTTTTTTGAAGTTTTTCTGATTTAATTGTATTAAAAGCTAATTAAAAAGTACTAAAAACTGTTTTAAATGAAGAAAAATAGCAAACTGAACTAGAAAAATCTGAAAAATTCAAGAAAAGTCTAAATTAATATTCTGATTCTAATAAAAATATAAAAATAGTGGCTTATGTGCAAGATTATGGAACTGCAATGCAAAGTGCTTATAAATAAGCACTCAAAATAAGCAAAAAGCCACAAATAAGCACCAAACTATAAGAAGAAGCTATAATATGCTATAACTACTTAAAAGCAACTAGTTACAACTGGCCTAAACCTCTAAAACACAAGCTACTCAGATTTGATGTTTTAAAATCAAGTGCTAAAACAGTTTCCAACTACTACTTTGGAGCTTGAAGATAAGCTACTCAATAAGCTGAAAATCAAAAACCAGATATAGGATCCTACACTAGACCTGGCTAGCTACTTCTAAACCAAGAATGAGACCAAGATGAGCTAAACTGAGCTCTTGACAAGCTCTGCAAATCACCTGTGCACACTCAGTATACACTGAGTGTGTGCACAGGGGAGATAAGACCTGTTTGACAAGCTATTTTGGAGCTTGTACAAAATTACCAAAAATCTACAAAATTCATATTAAGAAACTAGACCAACTGAAGTTTTTAAACCCCAAGTTTCACTTGATTTGGCCCAAATTTGAATTCATGAAAAATCACCCAAATTGGGTGAAAAATGAGATTTTCACTTTTTGACTTTTGAAACAGTTTTGATATTTTGACTTTTGTGAACTTTGAGCTTAATTTGTGGACTGAATTTGATGTATTATGATGAAATAATCCTACTGCAAGCTATCTCTATGAATTCTAAACACAAAACAAGTTTTTGATCTAAGAAAATTCTAACAGTTATGAATTTAAGAGAGTTTCAAAGTGAATTTGACTTTGAGAGTGTGCAGACACAATATTATGACTAGAATGGTTCAAGTGACCTTGATCAAGACTGATAATGCAAATGTCAAGTGCAAACCAAGGCTCAATTTCCAATATACCCACTGATCCAAACACCACTGTCAAAGCTAAAATGCAATCTACATTACCCTATACTTAAATTTAACCAATATCAACAATTAAACTATAATCCTACTACTGAATATGAATTAAAAACTGTAGAAACAACAAGCAAATACCACAGAGACAGATTAAGCAATTTTCTTGGACTTACATTTGGTCCTAGCCACTATGGCTTGAGATCAATCAAACAAAGAACCACTAGCCTATTTATATCAACCCAAATAACTCTAATTCAACCCATATCCAATTCTGCATCAACCAATATCATTTCATTGCCTGCTTGACCAAAAATGCTTCACAGTTTGACTTTCGTTGACCAAGTACCCAAGTTGCTTGAAACTGAATTGTGAGCTTACCAAAAGCTATAAATAGCTTAAATAAAATTATTTGGATTTAAAAATAAGCTACTAAAAGCTTGGACATAAGAGTTTGAAACTGAAATTTTAAACAGTAAGCATGAAACTTGAAATCATACTAAAACTTTGAATTGAAACTTGAAAGTGCATTACAATGATTATCCAACTAAAGTTTAATACATAGGAACTGATATTACAAATTTCTTACTTAAACTAAAACATTTATATAAAAAACGACATAAAGGAAATTTTTAAACTAAGAACTACTACTTCTCATGCTTCTCTTTCTTCCTTTTATACACCAAAATGCTCCCACGTGTCCTCTGAGTGAATCCCACTTGCATTTGAGACCATTAGATGACTTAAGATAATCTTGGCCGTTTGATTGAATTTTGGCGCCAAAAGTGGATATATGCCAGTTGGGGTTGAGTGCAAGGGGGGAGGGAACATTAAATGCATCTTGGATGGTTGTTGAGGTGGGGGGAACATGGGGGTGAGGTTTGAGCTGGAAGGATGGGGCTTGAGTGTTGCAGGCGAGTTTGGTGAGGAAGAAGAAAAAAGAGAGGGAAATGGGGTGTGTTTGTTTGACTGGTGGGTTTGACCGGGTAGGAGTATTATTGGAAGGGGGTCAAAAGTCCAAAGGGTTCAAGTGACAGGGGCTCAAATGGTTTATATGGCAGGGGGTCCAAAGGTTAAAGGGTCATGGCTTGGTTTAATATCATAAGGACCATATTTGCAATTCACCAAAAGAACAAGGACCAAATCTGCCAATTTTCCAAAATTGTTTCAAGGGTCACTTTTGACAAGTTTCAATAGTACAAGGACCATTTTTGACATTTTCAAACCTCCAAGGACTATTTTTGCCAATTTTGAAACTTGAAGGACCAAACTTGTAATTTCTCAAAACTTTTGACATTTTTCACCAAAGGACTAATTATGACAAGTTATGATTTTAAAAGGACCTTTGGTGATTTTACTTTTGAAATAAGTGCTCAGGGACTATTTCTGACAACTTTTGAAACTTGGGGGACTGAAACTGCCAATTATGCAAACTTAGCTCATTTTTCATCTGATTTTAAACATTTTGCATCTGAAACATATAAAATGCAATTTTGAGATATTTTCAGTATTTTGATGCATTTCTGAGCATTTTTAAATGTTTTGCAGTTCAGATTTGACCCAAAAATGATGAGTATTTACACACTCATCATTCCTATCTCAGCGTAAGTATGCTGCTGAGATTCTTGAGCGTGCTCATATGGTTAACTGCAATCCCAATCGAACTCTTGTGGATTCTGAGTCTAAACTGGATGATGATGGTGATCCAGTCTCTGATTTGACATTATATTGGAGTCTTGTGGGTGCTATTCAGTATCTTATCTTCACTCGTTCGGATATTTCTTATGCAGTGCAACTGGTTTGTCTACATATGCATGATCTCCGGGAGCCTCATTTCTCAGCGCTTAAGCGGATTTTGAGATATGTTCGTGGTACTTTAGATCATGGGTTGCAATTGTTTTCATCATCTACTACATCTTTGGTTACTTATTCGGATGCGGATTGGGCGGGTTGCCCTACTACTCGGAGATCGACTTCTAGTTATTGTGTATTTCTTGATAACAACTTACTCTTTTGGTCCTCTAAGTGTCAACCCACACTTTCTCGTTCTAGTGCCTAGGCAGAGTATCGCGGTGTTACCAATGCGGTTGCTGAGACTTGTTGGTTGTGTATATATTTTGTGAGGGGTTATTAGCACGAATATGTATCATACTTACCGCTTTTTGTCATTGTGTGTGTCGTCCTTTATTTTTTTCAATTTTGACACCAACCTTTTGAATTCGTGCTATTGTGTGTACTGAACTTTCAAATTTTGATCATTGTGTGTATTTTTGTGACTATTTGGCCATGTAAAATGACCATTTTACCCTTCAAAATTTGAAAAAAGTAAGGGTAAAATCGTCACAAATACACACAATAGCACGAATTGAAAAGGTTGGTGTGAAAATTGAAAAAAATAAAAGACGATACACACAATGACAAAAAGTGGCTAGTATGATACATTTTCGTGTTAATAACCCTTTTGCGAGTTGCATACTCCTTTGTTTTTCGCTACGTTTGTCTACTGTGATAATATTAGTGTGTTGTATTTGTCATCCAATCCGGTTCAACATCAACGTATGAAGCATATTGAGATAGATATTTCACTAAAGGCTTACCTTCAGCTTTGTTTAAGGAGTTTTGTACTAGTTTAAGCGTCCAGTGTCCTTCCGCTCAAACTAAGTGAAATAATTAGTCGATATTTTGTATTGGGCTCAAACCCAAATTCTAAAATATTGTATAACCCTATACATATATACTTATAGGTTGATTAATGAAGGTCATACAAATTCTAAAATATTGTATAACCCTATACATATATACTTATAGGTTGATTAATGAAGGTCATACAAACTGTGGACGTATGGTCCGGACTGGGCCAGGAATGGGTCAGGCCCGGCAGACAGCGGCCCACTCTACGCCTAAACCCTAATCCATGCCTTATAAATACATGACAAGTTATCTTTAACCCTAACAAACTTTGATATGCTACATCGCATACTAACTTGACCGTCGGAGGTGGACCCCGGGGCTACGGCCTCGGGTCCACTCCTAACGGGTTCTCTTTGTTGACAGGTCTACTAGGACTCGAGAAGACGACTAACGGCCCAAGGAGAGTCGTCGAATCCAGCCCACGCCAGATTATGCATCAACAAGTTGGCGCCATCCGTGGGACCACGAATAAATTATGTTTCGTGTTCTCATATTACCGAAAATCAGAAATCAATTTCTAAACTCGTAAACCTTTATGGTATACTGCTCCTGCACGACAAGTTCTAGTAAGGCAACTATACATTATCATGATGTCCTTCTTTTTATCATATTATAATTATCATTATTAGTTGTTTAATTCATGTGAACCAACATCTAATATAACATGTATACGATTCATGATTTTCTTTACATAAGATACAAGAAAAGAAAAGTCCGCACGATCGGACCTATTTTATCTTTTAGTCCGCATGATTGGACCTAAGAAACTATCCGCACGATCGGAGTTATTTTATTTTTTAGCCGCGAATTAATTCGCGCACATACTGTTTTTACGGTTGGTATGCCTGTTCGCGCTCGAACAACGCAGTCGCGATACATCTACCCACATTAGGCCGTGCGTTCAGACATCTTCGCAGAGAACGCGTACGCGCGAACACCACGATGCTAGTCAATCGCCATGATGCGCACTGGACCAAAGGCCGTGGTATACACATCTGCGATCATCCACAAACGTTCGAGTCTATGCGGTTACGATAAATCTATCTGTGTCTATTAGTCGCGGTCACGGTACATCCATCCGAGTTTTTATTTTATACATTAAAAAAAACATAATTAATTATTTCGTCGGTACGCATCCCACGACGGGTGCGCACTACCACTTCTCTTATATATTATTCATGCTATGTGTTGTCTATTGTTTCAATTCATTAGGTTTTATATGCTGCGATTCGCGGCATATACTTTTAATCTTTGCATCAAGTGTTTTACGCAGGCATAAATAAGTTTAATGCTCCTACATGAGTAGCACCATCAAACTTGGGGGGCTACCAGGTTATATGCTACCACTGTTTCCGTACGCGTCACGCAGACATATTTGGAAGCAGATCGTATGTAAGAGGTATTGCAAGCCCGGTACAAAGACGGATTTAAATATTCGCACCATCTTGCCGCAGGGGAGACGTCCTCTGTCGGTTGTAAAGACGGATGTAATGCGCGCAGAAGCACGTCTTCTGTCGCACCTCTTTGTCGCGCACAGCGCGCACTTATGCTACAGAAGCACGTCTTCTGTCGCACCATGCTGCGTCGCTACTGATACAAAAGGTACGCCCTTATCCAGGATGCAGCATGCGGGATCCACTTTCACATACGCGGCCATGAACAGAACTTAAGTTTAGCATAACATAGCCATGCGCTATCTCATACTAAACTTGGGGGGCTTGTGGACGTATGGTCCGGACTGGGCCAGGAATGGGTCAGGCCCGGCAGACAGCGGCCCACTCTACGCCTAAACCCTAATCCATGCCTTATAAATACATGACAAGTTATCTTTAACCCTAACAAACTTTGATATGCTACATCGCATACTAACTTGACCGTCTGAGGTGGACCCCGGGGCTACGGCCTCGGGTCCACTCCTAACGGGTTCTCTTTGTTGACAGGTCTACTAGGACTCGAGAAGACGACTAACGGCCCAAGGAGAGTCGTCGAATCCAGCCCACTCCAGATTATGCATCAACACAAACTTTGTACATTTTCAGTTGTTAGCAAAACCAAATAAATTTCTATAAAACTCAAATATTAATAGGACGTCTTCAAGAAACTCTACACTAAATTTTCACTTTCTTATTTAGCTAGGTTGTGTTTTTAATGGATGTCTTCTTTGATTCTCAAGGAAAACAAAAGGAACTCTACAATCTACGCTAGATTTTCACTCTACAAGATCATTTCATCATCTTCCGTCACTTACTTGAAGGGTCTTTTATGATAATTTGTAAAGCATAATCACTTTTCGTCGAGATTCGCATAACATGTCATAATGATGAGAAAGTGTACAAGCATAGATTTCTTTCCCCAAAATCGGGGTGTTTTTTGAGACGCAGGTCCCACCAACTGTTCTATAAATACAAGTAAAACGTACTCTTTATGAAGTAACCTCTTTCACCACAACGTGCTTCACTGTCAACTACTTGACTCTTATTTCATCTTCTTATACCACGCTACCCTACCTCAACTCCTTTATAAATCCCAACTCTTAAAACATTTTCAACCTCTTCCATCATAACATTTTCGTACACACCAGTATAAAATTAAGCATAAGTTGCATAACACCTTAAACAAAATATTTACATAAGTTCAAAAATAATGTATAGGTGTGGTAGTGGTTCAAATAATGCTATGATGTTTTCAATGCCTTATGATGAGTCACCTACTTCATCAGCAGTTGATTGTACACTCTCTTTAGGTACACCAGCCACTCGAGATTATGAAAGGGTTCTTGAAAGAAGACCTTCTGCTAATTGGTCTGCTAATTTATGTTGGGACATTTTGCATAACTCTGCCACGGTTTCACCTTCTCACAAAGTGAACCATGGCGGGGTTGTGCCAGACAATCTTCTAGCGCGAAGGTGCGCTAATTGTGACACTACTTCTACCCCACTTTGGAGAAATGGCCCACGAGGCCCTAAGGTATATGTTGTAACGGCATTTCTATTTTATATGACATGTTTTAAGTTTTGAGAAACAGTAGTTAAAATTTTGTTAACAGTAAAAGTGACTATTATAGTCAAAATTGTAGTATATTTCATTTTGATACTTCTATTTAGGTAGTTTTTTTTAAAGTAACCAATTAGTATCACTTGTTAGGTTCAAGATGTTATGATCAGTTTAAGTATGTAGCAAGTTAGCTTATTGTTCTGTCGCAAAAGTTAAGTTTAATGGGTTCGTCATTTTACGTTTTGTAACATATTGCATGCATATTACTAAGTTTTTAAGTCCACAAAAGCTTGATATTTAAGTAAACCAATAGTTTTGTTCCACGACAACAACAAAACCTAATTATGTCGGAGCGTGTTATGGGTGAGTAAGATTTAAAGACTGCTTCTAGAAAGAGCTCGAACAGTTTTTTAACCCATTTTTTGTTTACTAAATATGCAGTCACTTTGCAATGCATGCGGAATAAGGTTCAAGAAAGAAGAAAGACGAGCAACCGCAGCAGCCACCGGCGGCGCCGACACGGCAGAGACACATCAACACTACCACCACCAACCAATGATAAACGGAAACCCATGGGTTACAAACCACACACAAACCACAACCCATAAACTCCAAGCTTCATATTACTCACCAGCAGCAAACGAATTTAAGTTCATTGATGACGTGGACGACATAGATTCTCCGTTTCTTTCGTGGCGTCTCAATGTTACTGACAGACCTGGCCTTGTACATGGCTTTACGAGGTGAATGTGGGGCCCAGTTGCTTGTTTATTATTTTTGTTTCCAGAGGAAAACTTGTTTAGTCCAGGGTATGGCTTTTGTAATAACGTGTACTTCATGCATTGCTTGTCGTGCATTGGTTATTGTATATCGGTTAGTGTTTGGGCTTTGGAATGAGTTGCTTTTTTAATTGTTTGTTTACTAGTATTTGTTAGTAACAGTGTACGTTTTGTCGTTTGGGTTTTGTCGGTCAAATGTATCCTTTTTGGTCGCCAAGATATAACTTTTTCCCAAATTTAACTAAAAAATAGCTTTTCCTTTTCCTAGATAATTTTGTTTTTAAGTTAGTAAAATTCATTTTACAAGAATAAAATCACCCAATCTCTTTGGAACAATGTATAAAGATAGTGATTTGCATATTTTTATTTTTTATTTGAATATTTTAAATTATGCAATAAACAGTTGATATTTATTATATACTGTTTTATCTGGTTATATATTTAAGTGCGTAAATAAGAATTGAGAATATGTCAATTAATTTTCAATATATAAAAAAGAGAATTTCTTAAATGAACACTTTTGCTACTACTTTTCACATATAAACATGCCTATATATTTTTCAAAAATGAACTTTTCAATATTATGCGTTAGATTTCTACCGGAATATGTTTTAAACCGTACACGTGTATAACCAATTTTCTGGGCGTGAGTTTGGGTGTGATACAAACCAATAAGAAGTGAGGGCGTGTTCTAGGCGTGCTCTGGGCCAGAGGTTGAGCTGGGCGTGGCCAGGGCGTGGCAGCATGGGCTGGGCGTGGAGCTAGGAGCTTGGGCGTGGAGCTTGGGCGTGGCAGGGCGCTTGAGTTTTCAGTTTTTATCTTTTTTTTGTTTGGTAAAATCATTTTCTACTTTTTTCTACTTATAAATACCCATAAACCCATAAATGTTGCGCATTGTATGGACTCAAAACTCATAATATTCATTAGAATATGGTTGTTCGTGAATGGAGATCTGAAGGTCAGTACAACTTCACTGAAGCAATATACGGTGAAGATGGTGATGAAGATGAACTACTTTTTTCTATTAGACTACATCACTATGGTAGTTTCTCTACTAAATTTGGTTGTATCACCTTCGACGAGGGTGTTTACGCTTATGTTGATTTTCTAAATATGAACACGTTTTGCATGGATGAATTGCATCAACTTGTAAGGGAATTGGGTTATGATGAAAAAACACCTAGATATTTTTATTTTCAAAAACCGAATAATAGTTTGGAAGATGGTTTGCTACCTTTGGTCACTGATACTGATATCCGGTGTGACATGTTCCCATGTATAACACTTGAAGAGAAACTAATTAACGTTTAAGTTACAAGATACCAATTCAATCATACAAAGATCAAGCCAAAGAAAAGAAAGGTCAAAGTTTCCAAAGAAACCCACTATTCATGCTCTAAGAAGGTTAAGAATGTGTAAGTTTCCAAAGAAACCCACTATTCATGCTCTAAGAAGGTTAGGAATGCGTAGTTATTTTCAATGTAATTTTATGTTATTTGCATTCGTTATTCAACGTAACTTGTTTGTTGTTTTTCAATTAAGCTTGTTTTTTGCAACAAGTAACTATTGTTTTTTCAATTACAAATTGCAATTATTTTTTAGTTAACATATAACTGGGATTCATCAATCACAAGTTGCATATTTTTTCAATAAACATAAAGATATTGTTTTTTCGATTAACCTTCAATAACACCCAAACAGTTACATAAAGATGTCGTATGTCGATCTTTGTGAAGATGTAGGTTCATGACATCTATCTTTAGAATGCCCAATTTTTGTGCATCGAGTACAATATGGTTCTCTTGGCATCTCTCCTTTAGATGGGATACGATCTTTATTTTTAGGTCTCCCTGCTGAACGTTTACCTATGTAAGGAGGTAAAATAGGGTTGACATAAGCTGGAGTGTCCCATGCTTCAATATCACCGACATGATTAATTGATTCTTCATATGTTGCTCTATATGTAGATTTCATGAACCATTTTTCTGCCCAAATACCCAAATTGGTAATATTGAGAAATCTTGAAACAGCTATTACGTGATTGCAAGGCAAGCCTGAAAGTTGCCATTTTCTGCAACTGCAAATACGTTTGCTTATATCAACAACATAGCTTGCATGTTTATCATCCACTTGGTATCTGTCAACATTGATACCGAAGACATTTAATGAATAACTTTTTTGTATTCTAAATGCCACTTTAGCTTCTGCCCAAGGTGTAAGCTCATTTTAACCATCATCTACATAATTAAAAATAAATACTATACAGTTAAGTGTTTCATTTAAAAAAAATTCGATAATACCATATTTTGAAATGATAGTAAAAAAAAAATACCTCATGTCTCCCTCCTTTCGTAATACCACCTCTGTAGTAGATCTCTAAAGAATTCCAAGAGCATTGTAACTGGAAGTTTACGAGCTTTCCGGGTTAATGAATTAACGGACTCTGCACTATTAGATGTTAGGTAATTATAACGATTAGCAACACAATGAGCCCGGGACCATTTTGAATATTGTGCATCTTTAAGTTTGTTATATGCATTAGGTCTAGCAACCTTTATCATGGCCAAGTAACTGTCGAACTCAGGGATCGTGTACGCCTTGCACATCTTCCAATATATAGATTTGAATCTTTGAGAATTTATGTCGGCGTTCATCATTAAATGACGACAACAATAACCATGAAAAGCTTTTGGGAAAACCTTTTTAACAGCCTGAATGATCCATGGGTGTCGATCAGATATGATTGTCAAACCTTTTTCACCGATGCAAAACTTCAACTGTTCAAGGAACAATGTCCATCCGAGGTCGTCCTCACCTTGGCAAATACCATAAGTGATAGGTAATATCTGGTTGTTACCATCCATACCTACAGCTAGAAGATTGACTCCGTTGTAGAAGTCACTTTTTAAGTGAGCACCATCGATTATGATCATCGGTCTTAAATGATTCCGAAAACTACGAATCTGTGACAACATGAAAAATATGACTTTAGTTAGCTAAAAAAAAGCGAATTTTTGAAAATTTATTGAACTAATAACTTACCACAACACCAATGGAAATAAACAGCATTTCAAATCTTCCTTCATTGTCAACTTTTATATTTGTCACAAAGTGAGGGTTTTTCTTTTCTAAATTTTGACAATAATAAGGCAATTTCTCAAAAGATTCATCAGGACCACCCCTAAGCATCTTGATGAGTGTCTAAATACTCATCATTTTTATACTGTTAGAATGCCAAAAACATCTGAAAACACTCAGAAACACATCAAAATGATAAAAATATCACAAACAAGTGTTTTATATGTTTTAAATGCAAAAACATCAAAATCTGGTGAAAAACGTATCAAGTTTGCATAATTGGCAGTTTTAGTCCCCCAAGTTACAAAAGTTGTCAAAATCAGTCCCTGGTAATTCAAAAACTTGTAAAATATCATTTTAGGTCCTTGAGATTCAAAAGTTGTCAAAACAAACCCTTTAAAGTTTAAAAATCACAAAATGACAACTTTAGTCCTTTAACTTTGAAAATTGTCAAAAATAGTCCTTGGTTAAGTTAAAAAGTGAAAATTATCAACTTTTAACCTTGTTCTATTTATAAATGACAAAAATGGTCCTTCATGATAAAACTTTTGAGAATTTACAATATTGGTCCCTCAAGTTTCTAAATTGGCAGTTTTGGTCCCTGGATTTACAAAAATGGAAATTATCAACAATGGTCCTTGTACTATTCTTACTTGGCAGGTTTTACCCTTGTGAGAGCTTTGGAAAATGTTCAAGATCAACCCTCAACTTTCAGAGAATTACATGATTGGTCCTTGTTGTTAACACAAACCAAACGGATCCTATTTTATAACTAAGCCCAAATCCAATCCAGTACCTTGACCCGGCCCAACTTTTAAAATCAAATAAAACCGCCTACACTGTAGACCATCTCCCTCACCCCTGTTTCACCAATACCAGTGGTTTTTAACCACTTGATTTCCAATCCAGCTCACCCCAAATCACCTTTCCACCTCCCCCCTCCACCTCCACACCAAACCAAACCCAATTAATGTGAAAAACCTGCTCTTTGAAAAAATGGCGCCAAATTCGCCATTTGGCAAAAATGATTATCTGGCTCAATCCAATGGTCAGGATGTTGTGGGATTAGTTCAGAGGTCGACAAAGGTTGATTGAAGTCAATAAATATCAAGGGTGAAGCAATGAAGAAAGATATCTAGAGTAATCTTAATTTTCTTATGTCGTTTTTAAGTATTTAAGTTTTACAGTGTATTTTAAAGCTTTCAAGCTTCTTGTTAAGTTATCTTGTTGTAATAAAAACTCATTTCCAGTGTTAATTCCAGTCAAGTTTTACAAACTCAGTTTATGCATATTTTTTAGTTTAAATTATCAAAATACCAAATTGTTGTTATTAGTGGTTATAATTGCTTCCTAAAGCTCTTATAAGCTCTTAAAAAAGCTTATAAGCTGTGAGAAACATTAAAATTCCAGTTTAGACTCATAATAGAAAAATACAAAAAAAATTACCAAGAAAATAGTTAAAAAAAATAAAAATCCATGGTGCAAGGTTCAAGAAGGCTGGAGCAGGATATATAGTGGATGGTCTTGGGATTAGTGCTTCATGGGAAGCTTTAGGATGTGTTTTTAGTCCTTGGTTCTCAGCTTTTACTTGGAATCTCATTTGTAAGCAGTTTGATCATTTTGGCATTTCAATATTAGAGTTGTTCTTTAACTTAAATTCCTGTTTGTTTATGTTTATTGGTCATATTTAATCACAACTAATGAATAAAATAGATAGGTTGTTCTTTTAAATCTGTATTTAGAAAAAATCTTATTTTCACAGTCAATTTAGCTTATTTGGTAATTACTAGTTTAATGTTGTTATGGCTAGTATTTTATGTTTCATTAGTCTTATAAAATGATTATATAAGGTTTGAAATCATGCTCATGATCTGAATCAGTGAAACTCTTTGTAAAATACCAAGACAGTCATTAAAAAGGGTGTTTGGTTTTACTTGTTTTACTGTATTAAAGTTTGTGCAGTACTTTGGTTTTAGTTATTCTAAGTCACACTTGGTCTAAAGAACTCAAAGAAACCTTAAAATCCTGTGCTTGTTATAGTAAAAGTCAAAAGTACCTTAATTCTCACTTAGCTTGTTAACTGTTGGATTTTAGCTTATCAAATTCACCATACTAGCTTAGAATCTTATAATTTAGCTTAATCTCATCTTATTCTAGCTTAATATATCATAGTCAGTCCTTAGAATTGATTTAAAACTCAATAAAGTCAACTTAGTTATTTTCAAAAAG
This sequence comes from Chrysanthemum seticuspe, assembly GCA_019973895.1. Lineage (NCBI taxonomy): Eukaryota > Viridiplantae > Streptophyta > Magnoliopsida > Asterales > Asteraceae > Chrysanthemum > Chrysanthemum seticuspe. Next base: position 229,058,472 of record BPTQ01000004.1, read on the forward strand.
TCAAAATGTGCTCTGTGCACAGTTTTAAGCTCATTTTTATCAGCTTCTAAAAAGCTCATAAGTTAACCTCAACCTGTGATTTTTGTTTCTTTGGATAGTTAACCTGGTCCTTTTTAAGTTCCAAGTTTTAAATTTCCAATTGCAGCTTATTTGATAAGCCTGCAAGTGCTTATCATTTTGTCCCAAGTCACTCAGCATTAACTGAGTTTTACTCAGTTGTTTGTCAGTTTTGAAAAAGCTTCTCACAAGCTCATGTTAGCTTATCTGGACATCATCTTTGGTTTCTAGGTAGTCAACCAGGTCTTTTCCAAGTTCCAATTTTTACTTTTCATCTTTAGCTTATTGACAGGTCTGTGCATAAGCTTAAAGTAACCCATCAAATCTGTTGTATAACTTATAAGCTCAATCATCAAATCTGTTGAGCTTGTGATTCTGTGGGTTAAGACTTGTTGAAACCTGTTCCATTTTAGTTCTTTTAACTTATTATAGCTTCCTTATCAGTTTGGTGGTCTTTGGTTATCAATTGGCTTATTCAAGTGCTTATTATTAAGCAGTTGCCACTGCAGTTGCTTATTTCTCCACACAAGCCCATGTTTTTCTATTTTTCTTAGATTCTACATATTAAAATAGACTTTTCCTGAAATTTTCATAATTTTTCATAACTGTTTGCTATTTTTCTTAATTAAAAACAGTTTTTAGGCATTTTTAAATAGCTTTTAATACTAATAAATTATAAAAAGTTCAAAAAAATAATTTTTCAATTTTCTTAGGTTAAGATAAATATAAAAGTAATAAAAAGTATTTTTCCATAATTTTCTTAGTTTAAAAAGTATTTTTTAGCATTTTAATTAGTTTTAAATAGTTTTAAATTAATAATAAATACATAAAAAGTCTTAAAAATATATTTTTAGTTTTAAAATAAGTTTTATCATATTTTAGACTTTTCTAAGTTATAATTTCATTTTTCTAGGTTAATTTTGTATTTTCTTGTATTTTAGTGCATTTTAAATATTTAATAAATAGTTTTTAATTAATAATAATTAAATAAATAGTTGTAAAAATAATTCTATTTTTCTAATAATTTTTTTTTACTATTAGGATTGTAAAAATATCATTTTCATATTTATAGGCCTTTTATTTCTTAAAACTCACATTTTATTTTGTACGTAGACGTAATTTTATTTTAAACGTAAGTTTTAAGTTGTAGGTTTTAAACGTTCATCAACTTTAAAAATAGTGATAGCGTTTATTTAATAGATTTTATCTTTTATTTCTTTTAATTTGCATTTAAGTCGCTTTAATTTGTAGATTTTCTCTTTAGGTATAATTTTCCATCCAAAACCCTACTGATCACTATCCTTAGTGATCATTCTACCATCTGATCAAGTGTTTATTACACCAATTCATCCTCCGTGGGACTTAACGACCCAGGAATTCCCTATATTCCTCTGATCTTAATTGCATTTGTGTTTAAGCTGTTTTAAGTCTGTTAGACTTGACTGTTTAGCACAGATCACATCTCTAACCCCTTATGCAACCCCCTATATGCTTGCTGGTAGGAAATATTGACTCCAAAACGAACAACCATATCCTTTATTATATCTTTTGGTTTATATTCCCGATTGGGATCCGCTAATTGTTCTTTGATAAGGTAACCAATTAATGCTTTGTTAGCATTTCTGTGATGCTGACGTGTTATGGTTCTTGGACAAGTGTGGTTGTCTACAAATTTTTTTGTAACAAACATCGTACTACCCTTATAACTTCCACAATGTATTTTCCATAAACATTTTTCCACCACACAACAGACATTAAATGTTTGAGGATTTTTTCTTTTAACTTTGAATTCATAACCATATAAAAAACAATTTTCACTGATTTTCAATACACATTCATCTTTTGATTTAAACCAACATCCTAAAAAAACAAGTTTTGAAGAATCATTATTTTTTGAGTTTCTTGGTTTGGCTTCAAAAATTGGTGTTGCTAAAAAATCTCCTGGCATGTGCTTAAAAGTATCTTTTTGCCAGTCATTAAAACATTTTTGTCTCTTCTCATGTTGAACTTCACCAACATCCTCTTCTTCCTCTTCATCATCAATATCAATGTCTGGATTATATCCAATTTCAACTTTATCGTCTTTATCATCATCTTCATCCTCTTCTATTATAGTATCAGCTTCAGATCTAAAATGGCTTTCATGGTGTGGAGTGAAATATCATTGATTTTGGGTGTTGTAACTTTGGTATTGAGTGTCATACTGTTGGATGTAGCCATTGGCAACAGTCTGAGGATGATGTTGATTTTTAGAATATGGGATATATTCATTATATTTAATATTCTGAGAATATTGAATATTTTGAGTATATTGTATATTATGAAAAATTTGAAAATTTTGATGTTGCTGAAGATTTTGTGAAAGCTGAAAATCTTGAGAATGTTGAATGTTTTGAGAATATGGAAAATTATTACAAGGTTGATAATTGGTTTGAGATGGAAATGTTTGGGAAGGTTGGCCAGTTTGACTATGATAAGGATCTAAATGTGGTGTTTGATAAAAGTGATTGACATACAATATCATTTGATTTTTATTTGTAGATAAAATAAAATTTATGAAATACCTCAACTCTTCATCATCGTTGATATCGTAAACTTGGTCACCAGAAGGAAGACGGTATGATAAACGTATAACCCCGCTAGTATCTAGAGCAAATGTATTCCCGACGTATTGCCTAAAACTACTATAAGTGATTTTTTTTTATAAAAGAACGTTAGAGTGACGATCACCATTAGCAATGCACAATCTAAAATTTTCTTTTGTTAAACTCGTATCCATTTCGATATTAGAAGTGAGATGTATCAAAAAGATGTGAATAATGTATGAAAAACTTGAAATTTGAGCATGTCTTAAATAATTTGAATGATGTCTAAATTTTGTATCTGAAATGGACATGTCTTGTGTATTAAATTTGCCAGCACACAAACCAGTAAATAAAAATTCAATGCATAAAAAATAGTGAATATTCAAAAGCTTCTTCACCTCGAACCTCTGTATCGATCTAATCATCTACATCGACTTTATAATCAGTCTTTGTGGGAGCCTTTGTATTCTGCTTAAGTATAGACTCAAGATCCTTCACACGTTGCACCCATGCAGAAAATTGCTAAATTGTAAATTGAATAAGTATACATTAGTCAATAGTGCCTAAAATCATAAAACGAAACATAGGTAAACTAAGTTTATTAATAAAATTACCTGGCACGGCTCGATGATTTTCTTCATCTCAATAATCTCGTCAAAAACTTTTTGTAAACTAAACCATCACGATTTGAAGAAGGTGGACCCGGTGGTCTGTTTGTAGTAGATGAAGCTTGTGGCCCATTTGTTGCAGCTCGCAATGGTGGTCTGTTTGTAGTAGATGGAGCTTGTGGCCCATTTGTTGCAGCTCGCAATCGTGTTGGCTTCCATCTATGTAGCCTCTTTTTAAACGACATTTGTGGTAAAACATCATTGGGCTTTGCATTAGCAAAAAATTGTGTACTAGCTATCCAAAACGGAGCTTTGAGCTCTAGAGCTCTCTCACGGATAGATAGTTCCTGTTGTTGGAACTATGTGCAACAAAAAAATTACAATTATGATAATAACAAAAAAATATATACCAACAATATTTGAGTTTTAATGTGTTATAACTTACATCATTGTCGTTATGGCCAAAATAATAATCCGAATGCTCTCTAAGAAACTTGACTCTAACACGCCAAGAGACGCCCCTAGGTACAACATTTTGCTCCTTTATCCAAAACCGATTACTTTCGCGCATTACCACTTGAATCCATGTCTAAAAAAAATATAAAGTTTGTAAGGCTAAAAATTATTAAACATATATTAAAAAAAAAACAAAAAAAAAAGGAAAAAAAAAAATAAAAAAAAAATACCTTAAAACCCTAAATAAAACCATACAAAGTATACTTAATCAGCTTCTCTTCATCAGTTTTTTCATCCCCGTTTCCTTCATCCATCTCTTCATCCTCCTGATCCTCCCTAAGTACCTTCTTTTTACGGTTTCTAACTTTACTATCATTAATCTTAAGATGTTTAGGAATATGTGTCCAAGCTGCGTTTCTCAAACTGTGATACGTTGGAACCCAACAATATGATCCCCATGGGAAATCATCAAATGCATCGAGGTCCTCAACCAACGCAAACAAAAAGGTTTGAACCTCATGTTTAGGTTCCCGACCACACAATATAAACTCAACAAAAATGACTAAACACAATCTAAGAGCATCCTGCTCCTCTAACTGTAAAAAATCAGAACCGTCAAATAATGTCTTAAGATTCAAAAATGTTAATGCATCTTGGCATTGAGGGAATATACGTTGTACTAATGGAGTAGGCTTGTTTTCAAAGTCTTTAAGATTATAGGCACCAAACTTTAAACCGGTCATTAGACAAAATTCCTTACGGCCAAAATTGCAATAATAATCACCTACATTAAACCTTAACATATGAGATTGATTATGAATATCTTCATTAACTTCTTCTTGTCTAAGAAGCATACCGTGAACTAAATTAGGTTCCTGATCAAGATACGGTACATCTAACCAATCGCCAAAACAATGATTCCTAAACATACGTACAACTATATCTCTACCATGCATGGTTCTAAAAAATTTCAACAGGCTAAAACGACTACGAATGGTGACTTCTGCTGCATAAGTCTACAAAACAAAAAAAACAAACAACAAAAATGTGAATGACCACTGATTACTTTTGGATTTTAGTTTAAGGTTTGTTATTTGTTATAATTACATATTGTAGAAAAACTATGAATATCTTTGTTAAATCAAGTCTCACGTTAATAAAATAAATCAAGTCTAACATTAAACACTAAATTAAAAAAAAATAAAATAAAAATACGAATGTCTTTGTTAAATAAATAAATAAAAAATTGTGAATGTATTTGTTAAATCAAGTCTCACGTTAATACAATGACCACTTTCATATAAATCTAGACTTTACTAAATCTTTAAACCCATGTTTATCAAACACATAGTAGACACACCCACTAATTACGAATGGAAAGGCATCACTAATTACCAATTGATTGTAACTTACCAGGCATGAAGCCATTGTGCCAACCAAAAAGAGAGAACCCCACAACAACAAAAAAGAGGATAAGCGAGGCGAGGTGCGTCTGGGCGTGGCCTGGGCGTGCATTATAGATATGAAGAAAACACACAAACACACAAACAATCGCCTAGGTATTGCTTTTTATAAAAAGATTGAGTTGGGTGTAGTGGAGGATGGAGGAGGTGGAGGAAGATGGGGATTGAATGAGTTGACTTGGGTAGTTTTTGGCATTTAATTGTGAAGGTGTAAAGTATACGATTTAATTGAATTTAATTGAGTTTAACTTACCGGAATTGAATAGGTGCGTGGCTTGGGCGTGTCCTGGGTGTGGCCCTAGGCGTGGCCTGGGCGTGGGATATAGAACCAGGTTTTGTTATAGAACATCAATGAAACAGAGCGTTGTGTTGAAAGACCAAGCCTCATCTTTGTTTACTTAGTTTAAATTTTTTCGTTGTTAGCTGATTTACCACATGATACATTGTTTTATTTGCAATGTATTGGTTAAAATTTGAAAGTTAGGGGAGTTATAATAGCTCCCATCAAAGCCTGCAGGATGTTACTAAGAAATTTAATGAAGGATCATGTTTATAAAAGATAAAGATATGTTGTGGGGCAATGGAAAAGGTATGATTGTGACAAGGTATGATTGTGACAAAATGAAAAATGTATGATAGTGACAAAAAACGGTCATCTCGGTAAACTATTAAAAAAATGTTCACTCTCGTATAATCACTGTGTATATGGTTTATTTTCGTAATTTGATTTATAAAGAACGTAGAATATCATTCACATAAGTTTGTTATACGTGTGTGATAAACGATTTAAAGATACTTTATTATTATTTACATTTTGTTGTAGTATTTCTTCCTTAACTACTACATCTCATACTATAGTTTTAAGTGGATTGCTGTCTCATAGGGAACTATATCTATATGTACTGCTTTAAAAGAATCAGTTTCAAGAGACCTAAAATAAATACAACCAAAGCATTCTTCCTACATTCTGTCATACTTTCGGGTAGAGATATAACTATCCACTACAATCTCACTATATATAATTCACATTTGACTTCTCACGATGTATTGAGGACTTCTCCAGCAAGTTCGTGAAGGTCCAACAATTTTCATACTATCTCATAAATCATAATAATATAGTATACCACCGAGTTACAAGACCTTTGGCAATATGAATTTAGTTATTGCTATTAGAAGGCACAATTTAGATATGAACCAAAATCACATATGGCGTGCGCCGTTATAGGATGTTAAATTGCACCGGGGTTGGGCGTTATTCGCAACATGTTATGGCCTTGACAAGAGCTATTTGTAATTTCTCTCTTTTTTTAGTGTAAAAGTGAGGTGACTGATAAGCAATGTTTTTTTATGATGTGATATAATTTTTTTTGTTGGGGAGCGTGTTTTATTTTATTTTTGTGTTATTGAAATATTATAGAGTAAACTTGACGTGACAGATAGATACTGCAACTAGCTCTCTTAGCGAGTAAAATGATGAGAAGGCGGATAATTTATGTTTAATAAGAAAATAGTTGATTCGGCTACTAGTATGCAAAGCTATATTTAGGTTTTAAAAAAATAGGCAAGCTATTAGGGGCGGACCTAAGGGGTTCTGGAGGTTTATGGAAACCCGATAGATATTTTCCGCCTATTGTTAATTTTGGTTAAAACTCCCGATTTTTTCGAAAAGAACCTAGTCCTGACATTTTGTATCACATAAATACATGTCTTATTTAGTTGGTCTACTAAGGCTGGGCACACTCGAAAGAATAATATCGGTCGGTCACCCAGAATTCTCTCCCACGATCGATATTCATATCGATCATCTCGACTGTGGGGCTTGGGTCATCAAATCGGTCGTGGCTTTAAAATGTGGATATCAGTTGTTTTTTCGACCGATAGTATACACACAAAAAATATGTCACATTTGATATTTAATAATAAAAAAAACTTGGTCATCGACTGTGACAACTTGATCGTGTCTGATCGCTGGAGAGAGAAAGCTGATGTGGCACCTGGTGACCTGGGTCACGAGTGTGCCCAGCCTAATATATTAAAAGAAATAAACGTCTTCTTAACTTGTTTACTATTTTTTTAAAAAATTGTACCTTTAGTTCATTATTATTTCTTTTATATTCGTAAACAAATTTTGTGCACATAATGACTTATAGTTTTGAATCTGCCCCTGCAATCTACTACAGCTAGATTAGTTGGATCTACTTGAAGTACCAGTAATACTCTAATAGATACATTCACAAGGAAACAATTTTTTTTCTTTCTAACAATAGTTTTCAATTTTTGGAGGCTAGTTTTGTGCTCACCTACTTAAATTGTGTTAAAACCCAAGCATATATAGTTCAAAAACCGCTCGCATATTAGCAGAGCTGTATATGAGGGTGTGCGAGGTGTGTTGTCGCACAAGGCCTCCAAATTACAGGGGCCTCAAATATTTATATGCTACGTATATCTAATATATAAAGTGACTACCAGTAATTGATTCAAGAAATTACATCGATTTTTTTTTGGGTAAAGAGTTTCCCCGGTAAATATATTACTCCAAAAAAAATTCAAGTACAAAGGATATGTGTGAAGTCTCATATCTCAGCCCATAACATAGACGGTAAAGCTAAGATAACAAAGCACTTCCTATTCTTAAAACAAGAAAACAAACCACTATGCACTAGATTATATTTGACCCAAAACCAAACATAAACTAACGCCTAGATTACTTTCTACCACGACCTTGGAGCTTGATATCATACATGTTATAAAAGCATCTAATTTCCCTGGTAAATTGTAGACCTGATCCGCATAATCATCATAATAATCTTCAAGCTCATGACCGCCGCCAGTCGATGCGAGAAATTTAGCCATAGGATTATCCGAATCAAGCACTTCCTCATTACATCGAAAATTTTAAGCAGGGGAACGTTTAAAATAACTGTTTCTCAATTTATCTCTTTAGAAAAATGTTTACGTTGTATTATAGGCCTCATTTTTGTAGTTAAATTGAGTTCTGTATAGGACCTCGATAAACTTAAAGACGACACTACATATTAGTGATGCTAGTCATTAGATACATGATGGTTGAAGGAACAAAATTTGATTAGCCCATGCAAATTATTATTTATTTATTTATTTATTTATTTATTTTTTATAAAACATCACTTCATTAAAAACCTAAAAAAAATTATAAAAAATTGGTGGAAAGCCGAAACACTAGTTGGGCTCTCACTCCTTTCTGGATACAAAAACTTAGTCTATAAAAAATAAAAGCACCACTGTTGACATTATTTGAGTGGCTAACAGCAATGTTCTTGATGCGTGAAAGTGTATCCAGCGCCTCCGCGTCAAGCTCCCCAAATGTTGAAAAAGCAAATTGTACACGGCGTTATTATTATTATTTTTTTTTCCTAAGGTTAAATGTATCAATATTTGGCTGTTCAATTTTCTATATGTATGTAGGGCTAAGCATGGTTCGAAAACTGGACCGGACCAAAAACCGATCTGGCTCACAATTGCGGATCGAGGACCGGACCAAAATGCTTGGTTCATGTCCGTTCGGTTCGGTCTGGTATGGTTTTTCGGTTGGTCCGGTCCAACAAAGCATAATGTCCAATTGTGCGTAAAACCGAACCGGATCGGACCTGACCGAAGACCGAAAATGGTTAAAAGGGTGGACCGAGGACCGGACCAAAATACATTCGGTCCGGTCAGGTTGGTCAAGTTCATGCCGGTTTCTCGGTTAGGTCCGGTCCGTGGTCTGTAATGCTTGGCCCTATATGTACGTAGCCATGTCGGTATGGAAGACATGTATGCATGCATGTGTATGTTTTTTCAACTTTTGAAACATGTACTTGCTGGCTTGCTGCAGTTCCATTAACAATGAATAGTGATGTTGCTATTGTTGGATGTGATTCTAGTCAACTTACAATAATTGCTCGAAAGAAATATTCCAATGCAATAGATTCCCCTCAGTTGTCGCATCACATCATGAATACTTGTTTGTTTTATTGGGACGGTTTAGGATTTGAGCATCTGGATGTTCTGTTTTTACTGTAACGTTTAAGGACTCAAATTTACAACTGACCCTTGTGGCAATGTAAGAGTCAAATTTATCATTGATGCAGTTTTGATACAAGATCTTGCAGTCGTACAAAATCTTTGAAGTCCGAATATCCCAGATGTTTCGTTTCAAGTATCATTATGTTTAATACCCGTCATATTTATTCGACGGTGAACCCATTCGAACCACGTTTGATGACTTGAAACGTTAATGACATAAAATAGTTGCACTTCCAATGACTTTGGATTGAAACAAACCAATTAAAGATTATCTTTTTTCTCAAAACATTAGATTTGACACTAGGAGTTTTATAAGAACAAGTTACTTTACTACTTAGAAACCAGTTAAAACTTGATTTTGAATGTTAAAATTGACAAAAATAGTTTTGGTTCAATGAAATCTATATTGTTTTGACATAATCTGATAACTCTGCGTTAGACAAAACAGTGCGCCATCGCTGTGCGAAATTGAGTTTCATATAGTGTTTACTACTAGAAGACGTATGCTTTTACAGTCCATATAACCATATGGTGTTTTGTAGATGAAGGCAAAGCGACATATGTCCCTTACAGATAAGGTTGCACATAAGCTTTGAGGAAAAAATATTATAATTACCGAAGAAAAATAACAAATTAATGCCACCATCATTTTATGAGTCGTGTGTGCATCATGTTGATATACTTGATGTTTCATCTCATAACAAGTAGACAGGGATGAAGGGCTTAATAAGTACTAGTTGGAGGGAAAAATCATGCCATTGGTGGATAAAATCCCCCCATTGTGGGCTTGAACTCAGTGTGTAGATTGCTTTTTGGAAAATACAACTTCCATTGGACAAAATAACCCTTGAAGTGGTTATGATTTTGATGGACATTATGCTCTCTAAGCATAACGGTAAAATCGTGCAGTGAACGAATAATCAGGTAAGAAATCAGTTAATGGCTTTTAAATTTCAAATCTTGAGATCAACTAAAGGCATGATCCTACAGTCCAGAAATATGTAGGCAATATTCAACGACATGCTTAATCCAGCTCTTTTTGTTGTGACCACGGGAAACCATGAGTTGAAGGTGTAAAAGAAGGCATGGCACCTGGTACATGTTGAAAGATCGTGTCTTCTAAAAATGCCTTTCTTCCTGCCAGCTAAATTCACTTTGGTTAAAAGTCAGCATCCATTAGACCATCAACAAATTGTCCTTTTACTAGAAATACATACACGAGTATAAGTGTGAGCATATGTATGTCATACCTGTCTGTTCATACAAACCGCGTTATACTACCTTTGTCCCAAAATATACGTAATACTTTATGTTTTGGCAAGTTGTAACCAATTCAAAAATTATTAAACCACATTGGTAAGTTTGATTTTGCTCCACCAAGTTACATTTGTTTTTGTCTTTTAGATGGTTGACTATTAAATGACCAGACAAGTCACATTTTTTCCCCCTTTTTCGGGACGGAGGGAGTAATAGTTATGCAAACATTTTAAAGACATATGCGATGTCCCGGTTACACAGACATACAAACAAACGTGTCCATAACATAGATACTGGTAATTTAACTAGCAAATGTAGAAATCAAACCGTAACACTTGACAGGTTCAGGAAGAGTGAATTTTACCGTTAAAGATTATGTCAGAAGACCATATAAATGTCATCTGAAGGACCATTGTATCTCTTCCAAAGTTTTTCCCTTTGTTTCAGGAACCCATAGTTTCACAAAAGCTAGAGTAAATGTCGAAATAGCAGCATAGATGATGAAGGTTCCTGTCGAAGAGGTATCGGTTCAGTATATTGGTTACAAAACCACACACACGCTCAAACACACACAAAGGATACCTCCACTGCTCCAGTCCAAGAGTAGCGGTGCTGTCATAGTAATAATCGATGCTGCTAACCAATTAGATAGTGTTGCGACACTGCCAGCAAGACTCTTGATATTTACTGGAAGTATCTGAAATTAAATAACATATACCAAACATCTGATTACTTAATTCAGTATGATAAACAGGTCATAAAGTCATGTGTATTTTCATTTTAAGCCAAAGTATATGAGGCTGAATAGGGATGTATTTTTATCGATTCTACTCGCTTGTTTTTTTTAAGTCTTTGAGTTGACAGTGACATATAACCGAAGCAGACACTCGCGCTCAGAGTATTAACTATAAACAACCTTTTAAAAGAACTTTGTAATATTCCTGAACAATTCTAAAACCTGCAATGGAAGACCCTTGAAAAAATAGTTCTTTTTTGGGATGTTCGGTCAAAATTTAAATTTTTAAACCCCTAAATAACTGAAAGCCATTGCATAAAGGAACATGATTGGGAGACCTAAGTTGTGTGCCTAAATTCATGCCTAAACATATGTGGCATGATCCAGATGGTCTGTAGAAAAGTGGGTCTCCTGATGCCACATAGACTTAGGCATTAGGCACATGTTCTAGGCCTCCCAATCACTACTCTTGCATAAAAAAGCACATGACAGACACCTCATAAACGAAAATTAGAAAAAATGTTCAAGAAATGCTGAATTTGAAACACTAGATTTTAGACCCATTGGCTTGGCCAGACTACCCCAGGGAGATATTCAAGTATTTAAAAAAATTAGTCCTTTTCTCAAACATTGACACCAAAAGTATTAACTTGCTGCCTTGCTGGAAATGAAAAGAGTAACCTTAATAAAATAAATGACAAGACCGTAGTTATCTTTAATTCTTTGAGAGCTAAACTTGATATAAATTTATGATATTCCAAAATTGTTGACTGATAGAATGCATTAAACCAAAACTAAATTTATCAATACCTCAGACATTATAACCCAAGGAATAGGTCCAAGTCCAAGAGAGAAGCCGGTCACCATCATCTGGATGGCCAAATTAACAGTAATGACTCATCATACAATAATAAGGTTAACACGGGGTGAAAAAAATGGCTTAAAAAAACATACCACTAGACCAATAAGGGACAATATTACCAAGAAGCCATATAGGGATGAATCTTTAGAAACAATGGTCTGAAATTCATAATTAGGGAGCAAAATCGAGAAATATTTAGAATTGCAGTCCGGATGCAGATGGTATTTCAATAACAAAAACTAAAGCATTACTAGCCTTCAAGAAGAAACTCATTGAAGCTAGAAGACTGCTTGCAACCATTAGAGATGAAGACAGCTGCAACGTTGAAAACGAGATTTAATCTTTTCATCAAGTTAATCATAAATAGTCTTAGTTAAGATTGAAACAAGTTATTACCATTAGAAGAGCTCTGCGACCACTTTTGTCGACCAATGATGTTGTAATTGCAGTAGCGGCAACCTACATAAACGCAGGTGCTGACCATGACCGACAAGTGTTTTGGCTTAACAACGTTTGGAAAAATTAGTTGGTTAATACCTGAATAGCACCAAGTCCAAGTGTTGCCACTTTGTTAGATGAAATTCCTGTCCACATGCAGTGCATTTTGGGGTTAATATCAAATGTTTCATGGAGATGACAACATATTAAAAAATCCGAGCTTTGTTTTCAGTAATCCATCAAGTTTGTGCGTCAAAGAAAGGGACACTTTTGCATGACGGATATTCGAATTTAAACAATAGTACATAAATAGGCCTGATGTATAGTAGATACAGTTTAAAGTGTCATGAACTAACCAGCTGATTTAAAGATGTTACTAGAGTAGAATAGAACACCATTTATACCACTGAGTTGTTGAAGAAGAAGTAAACCTATTCCTACCTATAGTCCAACAAAAAAAAAACAATTTTCAAATGTTTTTTGAGTGAATAATAATTCATATTATTTAAACGCAGAACTGGTAAATTATACCATTAAAGGGTACCAATATCTTCTTCTTTTAAGCTCAGAAAACCGAATTGTAGCTCGTTTGCTTGATGTTCCCACTGACCTCTGTTTATGTGCAGATATAGATGTGAAGCAAATAAAGCCACTGTTGAAGTGAACTAATTAAACTTATACCTTGATCTCATTAAATTCACTGGTAATATCTGTATCAAATCCCCGCAAAACTTGTAAAGAGGTTTCACAATCTTCCAGAAACCCCATCTTCGCCTACAGAATAATGAAGTAACCAAAAAATCATGATAATAAGCTCAAATTACATAAGAGATTATAGTAAACTGAATGCAAGCTAGTTTTAAGATTCTTACCAACCAGCGAGGAGATTCAGGAATGAAAAATAGACCAGGTATCAGAATTATGCATGGCAAAGTTCCTGTTGACGCGTCAAGAGTATGGATTAACTTTGAAGACGATGAACTTGTACTTAGTTAATCCATAAATGGACACAGTTTATGTTTCAAAAACAAACCATACTATCAGAAAATAGCTCGTAGTAAAACTTTCTACATTAAACCTCACCGACTACTGCGAGTGCTCTCCAAGGAAGAAAAAGTCCCAAAAGGTACGCCAACAGTATCCCTATAGTAACCGACAGCTATAAAAAGGGAGAAATCCATGGTAAGTTATGTTACACCAGTTCACAGGAATACAATAGGGAGTAGTAGATAACTGATCATATAATCCTGAAGATGAAAAACGTGTCATGACTGACCTGGTTCACGGATCCAAGGCTACCTCTCATGTGTTGAGGTGAGATCTCAGCAATATATACAGGAACCTAAACATCATATGCAATAGTAGTCCTAGTTAATTTTATTGCAGATGGAATAAGGGATATCACAAGTATGAGCCTTAAATTCACCGTGTAAGATATTACTCCAACACCAAAGCCTTCCAATAACCTTCCCATATACAAGAATGAGTAATCCTATGAAAAACAAAACAGCATTACCCTGTTAGATAGTCGACCATGGAAAAATTATAAGAGATGATCGCTTATAAGGTTGGGAATGTGCTTAATGATTGTCACTCACTCTTGCAAATGAAATAGCAAGCCATCCAAGTATGTTAGGAATTGCAGCAATCATCAAAGACTGCACTAACAGCGCAGCAAATGCACATTATTCATAGGTTTATTCATTTTACACATACAAACAAAAGCATTAGATTGTTAGGAAATAGGCGCCCAAATATAATCATGTATGGATACTTGACTACTCTAACGCACAAAATTAACGGCTACTTAACTCACAAATAATAAGAGCGGAATTATTAAGTATGTACACACACCATTTCACATAAATGTAGATCACACACGATTTGCATACTAATCTTACCCCTTTTCGACCAATATGTTCCGCAATCTGACCACTTGCTATCGCACCCACCATAGCTCCAACATTTGCTAAAGAACCAAACACTGAAAACTGTTCATCAACAAAAATTCAAAATTAAAAAACCAATCATAGTGAACACTAATGTATCAGTTAAAGATAAAACCTCAGATATCTTAAGATTAAGATCCGCTATAATATCCGCCTGGGTAGGATTTGAATATCCACACTACAATACAATTACAAACACTAGTAAACATGATTCACATTTTTAGCATTTTAGGAAAATATATATTGTGTAATAAACTGTTGTAAGGGAATATGGTGATTACTGTGAATCCAAACTGGATAGGACCCAATGCCACAATGGACACACAAAGAAAAATGGAAACCGATTCACGAAGGATCTGAGCGGACGATCCTAACATGCTGGACTGTCGAGAACTCATACCGGCCATACGGTACCAGCTTCCGGTGTGGAGGAGCGGCTTCTTGAGGCTGCCAGCTCCTCCTCCGCCACCTTCATCGATCTCCGGGTCACGTGAAGCCATCAATAGGGTGCTAGTTTGAAATTATGCGAAGGAATTCATTGGGTTATGAGATGAATAATGTGAAATGCGTTAGAGAAGGAGAGAGCTGATAATAATAGGCTGGAAGAGAGAGTCTGTTGGTTACGACTACGGTTTTCGCGGGAGTTTTATTCTTTGTCTTAAAAACTATTAAAATAAAGAGAAAACGATTACCTTAAAAACTGTTAAAATAAAAGATAGAAAATTACTAATTTACCCTTAATCTTTATTAGTAGTATCCGTAATTTTGGATTTAAATTTAAACAAATCAAGAATTGAACATACTTCAAAATTTTGAACCACAAAACACTTCATTCCAGCAAGTTTCAAAATAGAACCGACCCCCAAAGTACACCTACATACGGACGAATGCAACAGTGGCGAAATACGGCCTACGCCATGATCCTGTCCTTGTAAGTGAAGACTCTATAGTACGTGCTGGAATATTTTTTGTAGTCTCCAACTTCTTTGACCTATTCCTCTCACGACTGGTTGCCTGAAGTGATTACCTGAAGGTGTTCAAACCGGCTAAAATGGAAATATTTTCAAACAGTGGACAAGGGCTCAACAGAAAACTTGAGGGGAGGATTAGATCAAACTGGTTAGCATGGAAATACTTAAAACACATCATGGAATACCTAAACCTGTCACCATAAATCACTCTCGACCACCACAAAATACCTACTATAAAATCAGTCTCGAGCGTAATATTTTATGATAGGAAGCTAATAAGTTCTTATGAGAAATCAATAGAAATGAGATAAGAACAAGTTCAATAATAGGAAATTGAATGAAAGAATGAATAACAAATTAGTGAACCAAATCATTTGTTATTAGGATAATGAGTTGTTCCCAAGTGAAAAGAGAGAATTACTATTACATTGCTTGGTTAAAATGACTAATGGAATGCATTTTTATACAAAGTTGGTTATAGAGGTTTTTGAACTGTTCTTGGCCATTTTGACTTTTCCAGTTTGACTGTTGTTGTGTTGGCCTCAACGATTAGGGATCAACGATCTTATTAAGTCAAAATCAAAATATACCAAACAAGGAATTGAAACAAAATTCTGTAAATATGCTTTGTATTAAATCAATAATGTCATCATTGTAATCTGTACAAATGCTAATCTATTTATACAAAATGAAGAGGTATGTTGAAGGGTTGTGTCGATTAGGGAGATAACTGCCATAAGGCAGTTATGTTTGTAACTGCTAAATAGCAGTTACTTTGTAACTGTCATGTGTTGACTTTCTGTGTTTGATCAGTTGGGTTGACCGGGTCGTATGGGTTGAATGGGTCGATTGGGATTAACCAAATATTCTCCCCCTTAATCACAATCGCTGCAACGTAGATCTTTAAGTCTTTTGTAGTCGTCTCACATAACTCCATTTTGCTTCCTTTAACATTCGCTGCAACATTGATCGAATTTTAGAATCTTCTGCACTCCCTGTTGTCTTCTGCATTCTCTGTTGTTTCTGCATTCTCTACGGTGTCTGCACTCTCTGCGATTTCTGCACTCTCTGCGGTTTCTACACTCTCTACTGTTTTTGCACTCTCTGCTGTTTCAGCACTCTCTGCTGTTTCTGCAATCTCTGCTGTTTCTGCACTCATTGCGGTATGCTCATTGTATCATTTCTCTTCAGCTATAGTCGCCATAAGCAATGTTGGCTCTAAGTCTTCTTCAATAAAAGATTGTTCTCTGACTTGATTCTTGCGTTTATTTTGACATTCATAGGCATAATGTCCAAGTTTGTGACATCGATAGCATGTGACTTGAGATTTGTCTCTTGTATCTTCTTCAAAAGACACTCGTTCTTCCCTTTTAGATTGATAATTGTTCTTGTCTTGTTCTCGGCCTCGAGACTTGTTAAATCTTCCATAACCATATTCTCTAAAAGGTTTTCCTTGTCCTTCATATCTTGTGAACATCAAACTCTCTTGACTGTTCACTTGTTTATCCTTCTTAAACTTAATCCTTTCTTCATAGGTCTTACGTCTTCCAATTGCTTCTTCCATAGTCATTTCACTTAGGTCGGAATATTGTTCTATAGATGCGACTATTTGCAGATACCTATCGGGTACAACATTTAGTAGTTTCCGTACTAAGGTTTCATCTTCTATGGTGTGTCCTAGACTAGCGGTTTTGTTTAGGAGAGTTGTAAGTTTTGTAGTGAAGGTGTCGATTGTCTCGTCTTCCTTCATGTATAACATCTCAAAGTCGGATTTGAGTGTTTGAAGTCTTGCTTGTTGAACTCTGTTTTCGCCAATGTGTCTAGTTTTCAAAGCATTCCAAATGTCTTTGGCGGTTTTGTGCTTTGTTATTTGAAGTAATTATTCTTCGGGTAAGGCTTGGTAAAGAAATGCAATAGCGGTTTTCTCTTTTTTCTTATTGGGTTGAGTCGTGTCAGTCGGCTCTATTGTTTCCCATAAGCTATTTGCTTCGAGAATGATTTGCATGCGAATTGCCCATAATGAGTAATTCGCGGGCTTTAGGATTGGGCATTGAAATTGGGGTGTACTATTTGAAGTATTAGTAATAGGTTCCTTATTACCACTGTCTTTCGTCATATCTTAAAGATATTGGCAATAAATCTCCAAGAACATTTTAACACGATGTGTGTTGAAATTTCTTATTTTTAGTGAGCTTTAATGTTTTATTTTCCCTAAAGGTATATAAAACTTTTATAGGTCTAGTTTTGAAAAACTATCTCGGGAAGATTAAAAAATTCTTAAATAAAATATCCTAAGGTTAATTACTCCTTAAAAGTTATTTCTAATATAATAAGCAGTGTAATCACTAGGTTACTATATCTATTTTTTTTTTGATGAAGTACTAAATTTGTAAATTAAAGTAACTTATCAAACAAAATAATATATATCAAAATGAAAAATATATACTATATAAAAAAATGAAAGAATGGTTTTGTAACTTTTGAAACCTGGAGGGGTTGATGGTCTAACCCGATGCCTTAAAATAAAAAATCCTTTGTTTCCCTAAGGATATTATGCGCCTCTTTGTATATTTTTTTTATCCCTTTTGTGAGATAAAAGCTACGCTCCTTATATATTTCTTATATCTCTTATTTGAGATAAGAAAATAAAAACGTCTCCTTTGAGAGACTGAAGAAACAATTTCGTCTCTTCCTTCTGGGCTTTGATGCCGTTTTCTTCTCCTGATCTTTATGGTTTTCTTGCCTTCCTATCTTCTCCGGTGTGTGGTGTTCTTCGCGAGCACTTCTTCCCTTCAATCGAATTTTTTTTAGGGTTTCGGTGAATTGGGGGTTTTCAATCCGTGAGAGATATGGATGATTGGAGAGTTTAATTAAGTCGATTTGTGGCTTAATTAACGATCTGGGCTTGATTCTTAAATCGGAACAGGTGTGTTTGTTCTAATTTGAATCTTTTAATTCTGCCATAATTTGATGACTTTGTTTAGTTTTGTTTGAATCAAATAGTTAAAATGATTTAATCGTTTTCTTAATCCTATTGGATTAATGATTCAGTTTCGAAAGAAAAAAACGTTTTTTTTTTGCGAATGATTTTTTGTTGCCCTGTTTGAGTAGTCACTTCGTGATTGTTTCCTTGTTGCGACAGAAGATGGAACACAAAAATGATATCTTTGATTTGTGTTCAGATTATCTTTGCGAGATTTTTTTTTAACGAGACTGTTTCTTGGTTCTTATTGATTCTGAAACTAGAACGAAATATTGGTAAATGATGATCTTGGTTAGTATGACCAAACCGCTCTGATACTAATTGTTGGCCTCAACGATTATGGATCAATGATCTTACTAAGTCAAAATCAAAATATACCAAACAAGGAATTGAAACAAAGTTCTGTAAATATGCTTTGTATTAAATCAATAATGTCATCATTGTAATCTGTACAAATGCTAATCTATTTATACAAAATGAAGAGGTATGTTGAAGGGTTGTGTCGATTAGGGAGATAACTGCCATAAGACAGTTATGTTTGTAACTGCTAAATAGCAGTTACTTTGTAACTGTCATGTATTGACTTTCTGTGTTTGGCCAGTTGGGTTGACCGTGTCGTATGGGTTGAGTGGGTCGATTGGGATTAACCCAATATGTTGTTAACCTTTATTGACTTATTTTGATGCTTATCAATGCCGCCTCCTTCAAACGATTATTGTCCTCAAGGATCTCATGAAAATTGAGGAAACCTTGCTATCATATCATCCAACAATTCCCAAGTTGCATCTTCCTTAGTACCATTCACCCACTGAATTAACACATACAGTGCGGTAGTACCATTCTTTGGCCAGCTTCTGGTTGATCACTTAAAACATTATCAACATCCAATTGTGGCAAAGCTTGTTGCATTTCAGGATTGTTCCCACTGTGTAGCTTGAGTTGAGAAACATGAAACACTGGTTGGATTTGAGACTCAAGTGGTAATTGTAGTTTATAAGCTACCTTGCCCGCCTTAGCAGTAACTTGATAACGACCATAGAATTTAGGGGATAGCTTGTGATGTTTACCTTTCCTCAAAATGACTTGTCTGTAAGGCTGCAGTTTAACATACACCTAATCATTCACCTCAAAATCTCAATCACTCCTTTTTCTATTAGCCATAATTTTCATTCTATCTTGTGACCTTTTCAGATGGAATTTGAACATCGAAGCAGCCTTTTATCTTGCACTCAATGATTTGTCAACCACATCTACATTGATGTCTCCTTGTACATAGGATATGTGAGACAAAGGAACTTGACAATATAGGACTTAAAAAGGAGTAGTGTTGATGGCAATATGAAAGTTAGTATTGTACCAATATTTAGTTAGTGAGATCCATTATACGCATTCTTTTGGTCTCTCCCCTATCATACACCTGAGATAACACTCCAAGCACCTATTGTCTACCTCACAGTTTATGGGTGGTATGCAGTGGGCATATGTAGGCTTACACAACCACAAAATCTTCCTCAAAGTTGGGCAGTTGAAGAATTGGTGCTCACATCATAGCTTGCTTCAGCTTGTCAAAGGCTTGTTCTGCTTCAATACTCCAAAGTCCAAACAAAGGCATTCTTTCTTAGCAACTTTGTTATTAGGATAATGAGTTATTAGAGAACGAATGAATAAAAAATTAAAGAACCAAATGATTTGTTATCCATTTACTCTAATGACCAAATGGTAGAAATGATTTGGGCGGAAAGTTGGTTATGAGGTTTTTTAAACGTTGTTGGCCAATTGACTTTTTTTGTTCGACTTTCGCTGTTGACTTTCATTGACTTATTTTGATTCTTATCAGAAGCATTGCAGTTATGCAAGACAAATCACTTGAAATCACCACACAAGCCAGTTTTATATCTAAAAGTTCACTCAAGAGTCATTAGAGTAAATGGATAAAAAAAAGCTTTAAAAGTTCAGTTTAATAAACACTTCGATTTACATTGTGTAAAGCTAACTCTATGGTTAAACAAACACCACTATGAAATCAGTTTTTTCTAATATCTTACAAGTGGATTTTTGTTCACCAGAAGCATTCAAGGTTATAGAATTGTTTGTTTCACACGCATTGCTACATGTATGGTACCACCTTGGCATTGCTACACTAGTTAAGACATTAAAGTGCATACCAAGTATCATGAACATGCTAACAATCATTTAAGAAAGAGTAGCAATTTAGTAAAGTTAACATTTCACAAACGGTCAAAAGAGCCAAAAACCTATATAGTTTAGGCATTCAAAGGAAACATGATTAAACTCAAAACCTAGCAGAGTGTTTGATAAAAAAATAGTAAATTACCCGAGCCACATAGACATGCACACAAGGGAAACCACCCAAATACAATATACAATCAACATCACATCATCGACATCATATCAAACTGATCTAACTGCGCATAAATGCAATAGTGGCAACACGGGACCCAACAGATCCTCCAGCTATGAATGTTGGGTAGTAGGTACGAATATGATCCACGTAGGAAAAGATACAAGAGTTCTTGTATGACTCGGTTTCTTCTGGGGCTTGTGTCTCCTTAGGGGTGCTAGCTTTTAGTTGATTGAAGTTTTCAAATTCTTTCACCAATTCCTCTCTTGTATGGTTGCATGAATTAATGACCTAAAATCAGATCAAATTGTTAAGATGGGAAATACTGAGAAAATTGGATTTGTAAGAGTATTATGCCTCACAAATGACTCACTGTATCAAGAGCAATACTAACTGAGATGTATCTAAAGCAGAAATAGGTGTAGCTTTAAGTGTTAGCTCTTTTTGGACCAAAATTCTCAAGGGCGATGGTTTAAAATGTATTATTTTGTTTGTTTTCCATCATACTTCATGTGAATATCGATAAGTATGTAAAAACATCAAGCCATCAAGGGCGCTAAGCTAATTTTAATTCTTCACAATCTAGATAGCACATTGCAACTTCTGAAATTCTAGGGTGGTCACCATTAACTACAAAATACGACTTAAGAACATATATAGTTTTAAATAATAGCTTACCACTATGCCACCAGGAGCTACAAGTCTTGAGATGGACTCCTAGTACATAATCCTGTAATAGAATTAAACAATATATAAACCTGTAAAAAATTGACCTTTTAACAAGAGGGTGGCACACAAACTATAATGTAAACGGATATTCGAAAACACCACAAAGTTAGTAAAACACTAACCTTTTGACTGGACCATCGTGTAGCTATCTGATAGCATTAACAGTCTCTTTATCCATTATTAAGCAGGATTGGCCCTTCAAATTGGTCCCCAGAATGTCATCCACCTAAGTGTTGGATTTATAAGATCAAATTCCACTCTTAATTCATGTTTATATGAGACAATTCTACTACTTAGTATATGTAATACTTAGCAGACATGTATATGCCAATAAGGCTATACATAAACACTTGGTTTGGGCCATAGGCCAACAAACCATTAGTTTATTATTATAGTTAGTCGTTTGTGACATTTAACTTAGCTAACAAAACAGTTATTTTGACAGTTATGGTTAAAGGACATGTTTGTTGGTCTTTATGAACCATCATATCCTTTAAGTCATACCTATTCACATAGTATTTATAGGACTTTGTATTTGACTGTTAATATCAATTTATATTTGATGGGACTCGAACCCATCAACTTAGCGCTCTCCTCCTCCTCCTCTTCTTCTTCCGTGCCTCCGGCCACATTCACTTGCGGAGGCGGAGAGGGAACCATGGGGCTCGGAACGCTTTGGAGGGGGGTCGCCTCCACCGCAACTGATGAACTGGTCCCCTCCTCTCCCAAATTCATTTCCAGAGTGCGCCCTGAAGTGGCCTCTAGAATAGGCTCTTCTCCTTCCCTCAGCGCGCGCACTCCCACGTCAACCTGGCGTGGCCTTGCCAGCTGCACAACTGTGAAAAGATCCATCTCTGCGCAACAGAAGACAACAAATAAAGATGTTACATAATGTGCAAAAGGAAAAGAAAGCTCTTACATTAATTAAAAAAGGGGATGCGAAAGGACGAGCACCCACCCTGGCCATCAGCGCCTAAGAAGATTGGTATCTCATCCGGCATACCAAAGTAGTTACGACTAATGCCCATATGCACCAAAAATTCCTCAGGATAGGAACTAATGGGGATGCGGTTGGCGTTTATCAGTTCCGCATCCTCCGCGCTATATAGTCCAGGGAGGGGGTGCTCATCCTTCGGCAATGTACCCTGGGTGAAGAAATTGTAACGCCACGGGAAGCACGAGTCATCTACCCAGAAGAATGACTCCCTCCAATTCCTAAGCGCGTCTAGTTTTTCAGTATAACACTGAAGTTTACCAGCGCGCTTAGCGAAGGATACCCACCCGTGTGACCACGTCGTGAGATAAAACGTGCGGAATAGATGGATAGTAGGGTTAATCGCCAGTAAACGACAGTTAATCTCGAAGTTGGTAATTTTAGCTGCACCGATGCAATGCAGCTGGGATAGGTGCAGACTGTAATAATTTAATACAGCGCACAGAAATAGGGATATGGGCACACGTTGATTCGCGAATTCGAAAAAACGTGTGTATACCCCTACTTTCCCTTCGGGGAAGTCTGCAATCGATGCTCGCGCATCCGGGACAAATGGATGCACGTCAAGAGGAATAAAATAATCCGAGGTAAACTCTAGAAGTTCGCCCTCGGTTATCTCGGATGTGAAGTCAGATAACACCTTCACCATCGAATCATTTTCTGTACGCGCATGCGCGGTTACCTTTAGAATATTAAGGTTTTCTTGCTGGAAAGGTTTGAAGCTTTGTTAATGGCTGAAATGTTTTTACTGTGGTAATCACCGTAATAGAGAGATAGGGGGTTATATAAGTTTTCTTACCCACGCGATGAGCGACACGTGGATCCTACTATCTCCAATATGTGGCTCTGATCTCTTGACGTGACCCTGCCAC
Source organism: Chrysanthemum seticuspe (assembly GCA_019973895.1). NCBI lineage: Eukaryota > Viridiplantae > Streptophyta > Magnoliopsida > Asterales > Asteraceae > Chrysanthemum > Chrysanthemum seticuspe. The sequence goes on from BPTQ01000004.1 coordinate 229,081,838, forward strand.
AGTTACTTTCCCCCGATTTCCTAGGCATACATTTTTAGATACTATGTATCTCTTGTGACGGTTAGCCTTTTTGGCTTCTCCGCTACGCTTCGCAGTTTCTTTCTTTGACTGCAGATATAGTCTAGCATCCGCAGCTCGTCACTGCGCATACTAGACTGGGGGGACATGATGACGTATAGTCTACATTCGGGTCACGAACCCGACTAACGATTACTCTTAGTAAGCCCAGCACGAACTGGGCTAAGTTAATAAGTGTTTGGGCTCACGAAAGCCCAAACCTAAACTTATTTATGGAATAGGATATCGGCTATCTCCTAACTTTGGAGATAATCATTCGCAAACCGACTTAGGCGGGATACACCTATGCTTGAGGAACACGAAACCAACAAGGATTCCGTGTGTATATAAAGGGTATCTCGACTCTCATTAAAGGTACGATCTAAAACCCTAACTCTCCATAACCCTAAAACCGATTACTTACTCTCACGCAGGAGGATAATCGTGGGAGACAATCCCACGATAAGCCTAACGGTGTTTTCTGTTTATTAGTGATAAGGTCTCAAGCAGCAAACAACCAATTGATACGAGAACCGGAGCCCCAACTAGGAACGTCCAACTTTTGTATCAACAATATTTATAGTTATATTTCATTTATCTTTCCCTCCATATTTCATCTTACTGCACAAACATTTTTGCATCACAGTTAACTATTGCATATCACAATGGTCAATACTAACTCACAAATAGAAAGAAAATGGACAAACCACTTTAAGGTCTGTTGCCAACTCTAAAACTAAGAACCAACAATGGCGCATGTGAAAAGCATGCTTCTATACTCTTCATAGAGAAAGTCAATAGCACACATCTTTAGTTTACAACTTTAAAACTTGAGCTTGTCTTAACTTAATAACAGATTTGATAGCCTAGAAACTGTATGTACTTTCCATTATGGTGCATGGAAATATCCTAAATGTCACAATTTTATCCCATTTACCAAGCAATGGAACTATCTAGTTTATAACTTATCTTCAGCAGCTGGTAGCTCAACATTTTCGCTTATACAATTCACAGAAATTATAATTGATACATCATTTGTCTTATATCAGGTACCTAAAAGTGTGGCGCATTAGCCAAACCTACAAGTATACATTACCCATTTATCTCCAGCAGCTGGTAGCTCATCATTTTCGCTTATACAATTCAAGAATTTATAAAGTGTGGCGGATTAGCCAGACCTGACATGCATATGTTACCCATTTTACCACCTCAAAAAGACCCAATCTCTCAACGAAAAATTATTAACAATAGCATTCATGTTGTCCTCAAATTGTGCTTTTCAAGCAAGCTTTCTATCATGACGTCATGTACAAAACAGGATCTTTTGCAGTAGATCACCATGTATGCACATAACTATTGGAAGGTGAATAATGCCTTGATTATTATCGATATCATGACACAAATATATAAGATACAAAGGATAATTCTAGAGTAATTACAAATGGGCTAGGCCGAATAATATTAAACATACACTTGGGCCTATACATACACATATCTACTAATAATAACTTGGATGCAATTCATTTCGATAAACTAAATTTAAGGCAGATCAACCATAAATCATACATTCCACATGTACATTATTGACTGGGTATAGTATAGATAACCAAAAGCAAATAATAATATTGTATCGTATCATACCAAAAACTTGATACCAGGGAAGTCGTTACGATTAGCAAGCTTCTGAGCAGAGTTGACAGTTTCATGAGAAAAATCGTTCCAGTGAGATCCGAGAACCTATACTCATCATTAACATATACAGTTACACTCTATAAAATTAAACTGTATGCATGAACTACACTAACATAACCAATAGATTGAAGAGGAATCATGACACAACACTTCATACTCAAATACTACAAGCAAGTTCATTCTCTAAAAAACGATGCTAAAAACACAAAAGATGGCATAATTTGAAAAAAAAAAAAAAAAAAAAAAAAAAAACTCTGACTTATTTGAGCTGCTACAGCCATTCCTATAGAGAACGAAACTACTATAAAACCTTAGCTTTCATCACAATATGTATATTGACAAACGATAGTTAACCGATGATATTTTCATCTACCTACACGAGTATTATATCCAACATGAAATAAATGAAAAGTGGACATACCCAATGAGTCTATATTCGGGTCACGAACCTGACCAAGGACTGATAATAGCGAGCCCAGCACGAACTGGGCTACGCTGATAAGTGTTGGGGCTCACGAAGGCCCAAACCCAAAACTTATTTATGGAATAAGATATCGGATATCTCCTAACTTTGGAGATAATCGTTTACCAACCGATTTAGGCGGGATACGCCGAAGGTTGGGGAACACGAAACCAACAAGGATTTCGTGTGTATATAATGGGAATCCCATCCCTCATTAAAGGTATGATCTAAACCCTAACTCTCCATAACCCTAAAACCGATTACTTACTCTCACGCCGGAGGATAATCGTGGGAAACAATCCCACGATAAGCCTAACGGTGTTTTCTGTTTTCTTAGTGCACATGTCTCAAGCATTAAGATTCAATTGATACGGGAACCGGAGTCCAAACAAGGAACGCCCAACTTTTGTATCAACAAGTGGCGCCATCCGTGGGACCATCACTAAGAACTAAGAACTATAATGACGAAGCACGGAAATCAGCGATCGCAAGCAGACCTTACAGGAAAGAAGCTGCAAAGCGGATCAGCTTCTAAGCAGACTACTGGGACAACCAGTGTCGCTAAAAATCAAGGATTAGGCCCAGACCTAGTCCTCTCTACGGTGGAGCAATGCTCGGGGACAACCCAAGCCACTACAACCACCACCAGCGCAGGAGATCCGCTGCGCACCCTTTTCGCCACTCCCCTCCAATCAGTGCTAGAAACTGATCTCTCAAAGGCACCAGATGCACCCGATAGAAACAAGGGCCCAGTGGTCGAAACATGCACCCTTGCCCTAGAAGGGGTCGCACCAGAACTAGCACCGGGAGATTTCGTATCTCAAAATTACGAAACTTTGACCGCTCTCATGTAAGAGGAAGCAAAAAAGAGGTCGAGTCGGAGCCTGCATGCCCGACTAAACTTTGACTCAGAATACGAAACATCCCCACCGCGCCGTCAGAAGGAGAAGCGCGGGAGAGATAGCCGCCGACCCCCGGTGTTTAACAGAATTGGGAGGAGAGTTGAGAATGATGAGACATCTAACTCGCAGCATTCGGAAGGAAGCGAGGAGGATGAACAGCGTACCAATGTCCACACCAGGCTTGGTGGCCGCAGAGTCCAGGACAAACTTGGGCGAAGGTACTCCCCAAGTGAAAGCCTTTCAAGTGCAGATTCTGAGGACAGTCGGCGCAAACGCCGAAGAAGGAAAAATTCGTCCTCTGGTAATTCCTCGGACAACGAGGATAGCGAAACTGGACACTGGAAGTCCAAGAGGAAATATCGTGACCAGGAGGAGGAAGACATGTCTCTTCCGTGGCGCCGCCTAAAGGTGGATGCGTTCACTCGACAGATCAGTAATTTCTCAGAAGATAAGAGAAGGCGCATGCCCGCTAATGTCAAAACCTATGATGGAACAGGTGATCCTGATGATCACCTAAAATTTTTTGAATCAGCCGCTACTATAAAAAACTGGCCACAACCTGTGTGGTGCCACATGTTCAATTCCCCACTAGTGGGAAACGCGCAGAACTGGTTCAGTAAGCTTCCACGCAGAAGCATTGATGGCTTTGAAGAGTTGAGAAAGGCGTTTTGCCTAAACTTCACTCAACGAAAGAAGTGCGCTAAAAACCCTGTCGAACTCGCCAGGGTCAAACAGCGCCAGGGGGAATCTACAAGCGCTTACATGGAGCGCTTCAAAGATGAGTGCCTGTTAGGAATTAGAAATTCCCGGTATTAAAGAGTCGGTCACCTCAAGTATATGTAATCGTTAGAAAGCTCGTAGTCGTAGTTCTTTTAAGTTAAGTAGTTATTTAGTTAAGTAACACCGTGGAGGACGGACGGGTCTTTACCCACTGTATGCCTGATCCACAGCCCGTAGTGTGGCGAATTATGTAAGACTATAAATACTCTCTACCTTCCAAGGTAGAGAGTTGGAGCTCATAATAATATTTTTCACTTTCTCTCACTAAGTTCCCTAAACCTCTAACTTTCTCTCTCTAGAATTCCATCTTATTCGCCACCTTGTGTTATGGTTTGATGTGTATGTGAAAAGTTATATCTTACAATTGGTATCAAGAGCCATGGTTAGATCATATCTTGCACATCTTTGGATTTATAGTGGTTTTTAGGTGGTTTTTGAGTTTGAAAAAGTTTAGTGGTTTTTGCATCATTTGGTTGATTTCTTGTGTTAAAGTTTGAATTTTGTTGGTACTTTTATGTTTAGAATCATCAAAAGTGTTTAGGTTTTCATTTGGTAAGCTTGAATCATCTTGGTTGGGTTGTTTTTGGATTGAAAAGTGAAGGTTATTTGGTTTTTCAACCTGGCGAATTAGCTCTCGGACTTGTTTTCTTGGTAGCGACTTACAGTTATAAAATCTAGCGAGTTAGAGCTAGCGAGTTACAGTACAAGTAGTGGAATCTCCACTACGGTTAGCGACTTGTGGTAGCGAATTAGTCTGTAGCGAGTTGCTCTTTAGCGACTTGCATATCTAGCGACTTGTGTAGCGAATTACTGCACAAATTTGGCTAGCGACTTAGTCTGTAGCGAGTTACTACTTAGCGAATTGCTCTTCTGTTGGCGACTTGGGATTCTAGCGAATTAGACGTGTAGCGAGTTAAGGGTTAGCGACTTAGTGCACTAATTTCTAGCGACTTAGTGCATTATTTGGTAGCGAGTTAGCACTTTATCATCTAGCAACTTGAGTGATTGTTTACGGTTTTCTCTTGATTTAGTAAAATCCCGTGAAAGAATCTATTTCCCGGTTTAATCATAGAGTCATAAAATCCCGTATAATCTGTTAACATGTCTACCAACATTCCCACTGTTTCCACTGTCATCTCCACTGTTGCCGAGGATGTTCAAGCAGCTGGCTCAGATACTCGTCCACCAATGCTTGACAGAACTGACTACGATTCTTGGGCTCAACGAATCAGATTGTATTGCCTTGGAAAGGAAAATGGTGTCAACATTCTCAAATCCATTGATGAAGGACCATATCGGGTTGAGACGACTAGAGACATACTTGATACTAATGAAGATGGTACTCCTGTCTACGGAATGGACAGACCTAAGATGTACAATGAGCTTGATAATGAGGAGAAAAAGAGATTCGATGCAGATATCAGGGCTTCAAACATTGTTCTTCAAGGTCTTCCTAAAGACATCTACAAGCTGATCAATCATAACACTGATGCAAAGGCTGTTTGGGATAACGTTAAGATGCTTCTCTCAGGTTCAGAATTAACTATGGAAGACAGGGAATCCCAACTCTATGATGAATTTGAGCACTTCAAGATGAAACCAGATGAGAGTGTCTATGAGTACTATGTGAGATTTCATAAGTTAGTGAATGACATGAGGAACATCAAGATGACTATGCCTAACATTCAGTTGAACTCAAAGTTTGTGAACAACATGAATCCCGAATGGCACAAGTTTGTCACATCTGTGAAACTCACTAAAGGATTGAAGCATACAAACTATGAGCAACTCTATGCCTTTCTCCTTCAGAATGAGAGACATGCTATGTTTGAAAAATTGATTCTCAATCAGTTCAAAACTAACCCAGGAGAGACAAGCTCATCTAATGATTCAACTGCCTTCTACTCAAACATTGGAATCACAACCAAAGCATCACAAGTCATTCCCTTGGGTAATGGTAATCACAAACTCATCCCTGATCCTCAGTTCAAACAAGCTGATGCTGATGCACGCGTGGATAACATCGTTAATCAACTAGCTCTACTCATTAGTCAAAACATGAACTCTCTCCCACAAACCAACAACAACCTACGAACTGCATCTAACCCACATAATCAAGCCACTGTTAAAGATGGAAGGATCGTGGTGCAACCAGTTCAGGAAAGACAGTATGATCAGGGGAGAGGTGGAGCTGGGAGAGGTTATGTTGGAAACCAGAATCGAGGAAGAAATGGTAACCAAGGTCAAGCTAAGCCAATCAAATGCTTTAACTGTGGTGGTGAGGGACACTTTGCAAGGAACTGCACATCTCCAAAGCGTCCACAAAATGCCGAATACTTCAGAGATAAGATGTTGCTGGCTCAAGCTCAGGACAATGGTGCTACTTTGAATGAAGAGGAACTGCTGTTTCTTGCTGAAGGCAATGCCAAGACCTATGATGCAGATGTAGATGTGCAGCCCATTCAGGAGATAGGTCACAATCATCAAAATGCCTTTCAAGTCGGTGACTGTGATGCATACGATTCTGATGTAGATGATGGACCTACTGCACACACAATCTTTATGGCTAGCATCTCTCCAATGGCTTCTTCCAAGATCTCTTCTTCACCACAAGCTGGCCCATCCAGGGACAAACTCATTTCTGAGGTATTAAAGCTATATGATGATGCTGATGTGCAACAGATGCATGACAAAGTACAACCAACCGAAACTTTTGAATCAAATATTGAAAATACGGGTAATATCAATATTGTCCCATATGATCAATATGTGAAACAAAGTGAAAGTGAAGTTGTACATAGTGATGCATCTTCTGCAGTCAACAATGACTATGTTTTTGATGAATTCACTGCATGTGCTCCTGATGATTCCATTATCTCTGAACTAAATGCATATAAGGAACGTGTTGCCATTTATGAACAACGTGCAAAATTTGAGTTGACCACTCGTGAGCAGGAAATGGATGACCAAGTACGTACAGTAATTAGAAAAAGTAATTTTAGAGAAGAAGTATTGAAACAAGAATTAAATTCTTTGCAAGAAAAACTTTCTAAAACAGCTAAGCAAAAACAAGAACTTCAAGAAAACGTGAAAATGCTTAAGCAAGAATTTAATGCAAAAGAATCAAAGCTCTTGAGAGATTTTTCTAATCTGAAAACTTTGAAAAACAAACTTGAAAACAAGTTATACATACAAGGAAACACCATTCAGACTGCTCACATGGTCACCAAACATCGAGTATTAAGCGATAAGCATAGCATTCCCCTTGTTGAGGAACCAAATCCTGAGGTAATCAAAAAGGCTAGAAATACTCAAAAGGTGATTTATGATGGTAATGAAATTCTTAAGCCTAGGCAGAAACCTAGTTGCGTTGAGTGCACGGAGGAAGATAAGATATCAGATGAAGTCACTAGGGAAAGGATGAACAAAAAACTAGATGACCCCAAATGCAAAGAGAAGAACATAAATATCACTCCTCATGATTATAAGAAGGAAAACTGGATTGCATTAAACAAGTTTAAGCCTCAGACTTTGTTGACTCCCGAACAAGTCTTCTGGAAAATGGATTTAGATAAGCAGAAAGCCGAAAATATTGTAAAAACAAATCCTCCCCTTTGGAAAATGCCTAAAGCTACTGTGTATCCTCCTAACACACCAATGCATCTTGTTCCTAGAACAATTGCCACTAAAAGCAATATCTTAATTAGCCAATACGTTATTTTTCAACTATTTGTTGATTTTGAGAAAACTTGCAAGAAAAGGATCACACCCACTGGCATAACTGAAGGAGAAAGGGGTTTTGAACAAATGAAAGAATGTTATTTAACTGAGGTCATGCCCTTCTTTAAACTTTTAAAGGATCATTTTGAGAGTCTTAAAAAGGGGATAGAAACAGACATTAAGGGGATGGAAAAGGAATTTGATGCAATAATAGTTGAAATTAGTGATTATGAGCGTGCATTAAAATATAATGAGATCGAAAGGAAGAACCTGCATACATTGAATGAGAATCTTATTACTGAATGTGTTGCTCAAGATGTCTTTTTTACTGCTTCAAATTGCTCTATTAATGCTTCCAAATTTCATGAACTATCTGTGGCCCTGAAAGTCTCCCATGATCGTGTCATTGAGCTTGAAAAAACTAATTCTAAACTTAATGAGAAAATTGAACTGGATGATCATGACAATTTGGTTAAACATTTTTCTAAACTAGAAGTTGAGTATTTTAATCTACAACTAAAATATCAACATCTCAAAGAAAATGTCAAAACTTCAAATTTCAAGACATCTTCAGATGTTCCAGAGTTTGATGCAGTTTTTCAAATAAACAAACGAGATGAACAGATTCATGCTCAGTGTAACACGATCAGAAAGTTGAAAGTCCAAATCTCTCAATTAAAGGGTCAAACGAACAATATGACAGGTTCCCAAATGCCTCCTTCTTTAGATTCTCAGAATTCTCAAACGTTTCATCTTCAAAACCTAGTAAATGCTTTACAAAAGGAAAACGAAAGTTTCCTTGAAGAGAATGAAAAGGTTAAACGTCATTTCAATGAGTTGTTTGAATCAATTAAAGTCACTCGTAACAAAAACAACGAACAAATAACTTCATTGCAAAAGGAAATTGAGAATCTGAAGAGTCAGGTAAAAGGGAAAATGCCAATGTTCAATGCGGAGAATGTTGTATCTAAGGTTCCCTCTGGTAATAAATCTACTTTATCTGTGACATATGTCCCCCCTCACCTAAGGAACAACAAACTTGCCATTCAAACATATTTCTCATCCCTTAAGGATTGCTTAGAATGCCTGCGTGAGATTGTTGAAGAGGATAAGCTAGAGAAACCTCATGATAATGCAATTGGACATGCATGCTTATATGCCAAACGATCTCAAGAAATCTTAGAATGTTTGATCACTATATGCCCAAAGACATTAGGTGAGAGAGTTAACCCCTTGATTCCATGCTCAACGCCTAAGGCCAAACATGACATGCACTCGATTCCCAATAGTTTGAATGTGAGGAGTAGTGCACCAGTGAGTAGTTCAGATTTTAGATCTGTCAATACTAGGAAAGTGAACTCAAATGTGCCTTCTAGGAGTACTAATCTCAGTACCTCTAATGTTAAGAAAGTGAACCTGAGTGCACCTGCATGTAGTTCAGATCCCAGCACATCTAAATAGGTGGTGCAAAGAGTAGTAAAACAAACTAATGTTCCCATTCCCTCTACAGGAGTAATCAGTGACATTAAAGGGAGCAGGTCAAAGTCTCAAGACAATACAAGGAATGATAGGACCTCTCAAGCTAAGAATGTGCACTGGAAGAGAGTAGAAGAACAATCTAGGAACCTTAAGTTTGAATCGAATAAAACGAATCGTGTTGATTCTAGTATTAGCCATAGGCGTACTGTGATTAATTCGAATTCTGATGCTATTTGCAAACCTTGTACTGATGATTGCTTGAATTCTGTTTCTAATCATGAATGTGATGTTAATGTTTTGCCTAATGATGTTAATTGTCCAGTTAATGTTGTTAATGCTAAAATTCATGCTAAAAAGGCTAAAAGGCAAAAGCGAAAGAGAGTTAGAAAACTATGGAAACCCACAGGAAGAACATTCAGCAGATTAGGCTTTTATTGGATACCTGTTGGTCATAAGACTAATCAGATAATGCCCACTAGAAAATGGATGCCTACTGGTAGAACTATTCCCTTAAGAAGTGGTCACACTGTAAATAGGGCTAATACAGACACTAGTATTGCATCTATTCACAATGATTCCATTACTTCACTGTCTGATATGAATGCTTCTACTTCTGATGTGGGTGGTCCAACTGTTGCTACTAACCAAATGGAACCCATTCTTGCATGGGGATCCCAATTATCCAGTTATCCATTCTTGTCTGTGTTCAACTGCAGATCGTTCAAATCGTTCTGTGGTACCTGGACTCAGGCTGTTCCAAGCATATGACTGGAGACCGGTCACGGCTCATGAACTTCGTGAGCAAATTCATCGGGACTGTTAGATTTGGTAATGATCATTTCGGTGCTATTATGGGTTATGGAGATTATGTTGTTGGTGATAGTGTCATCTCTAGAGTGTATTATGTGGAAGGTTTAGGTCATAATCTGTTCTCTGTTGGTCAATTCTGTGATTCTGACCTAGAAGTAGCCTTCAGAAAACATACCTGCTTTGTTAGAGATCTTAATGGAAAGGAACTGTTGAAAGGAACTCGTGGCTCAAACCTTTACACTATCTCTATCGATGACATGATGAGAGCTTCACCAATCTGCTTGTTATCAAAGGCTTCTAAAACAAAGTCATGGTTATGGCATCGTCGTCTCAATCACTTGAACTTCGGCACCATCAACGATCTTTCCAGAAAGGACTTAGTTGTAGGTCTACCTAGACTAAAGTATGAAAAGGATCATCTTTGTTCAGCATGTCAATTGGGAAAAAGCAAGAAGTATGCCCATAAACCCAAACCTACTAACTCTGTCACAGAAGTTCTTCATATGATTCATATGGATTTATGTGGACCAATGAGGGTGCAGAATATCTTTGGGAAGAAATATGTGTTAGTTGTGGTTGATGATTATTCTAGATTCACTTGGGTCAAGTTCTTAAGGACAAAGGATGAAACTCCTGATATCATCATCAAACTCATCAAACAGCTGCAGGTTAGACTAAACAAAACTGTCAGAATTATCAGAACAGACAATGGAACTGAGTTTGTCAACAAACAACTTAGTGAATTCTATGAAAGCGTTGGAATCAGCCATCAAAGAAGTGTTCCACGAACCCCTCAACAGAACGGTGTAGTTGAAAGACGAAATCGTACTCTTGTTGAAGCTGCTAGAACAATGCTGATCTACTCAAAGGTTCCAATGTTTCTCTGGGCTGAAGCAATTGCCACTGCATGCTACACACAAAATCGCTCCCTGATTCACACCATTCATGGAAAAACTCCATACGAACTTGTCCACAACAGGAAACCTAATCTATCTTTCCTTCGTGTGTTTGGTGCATTGTGCTATCCAACTAATGAGGGTCAAGACTTGGGTAAACTTAGAGCTAAAGCTGACATTGGAGTATTTGTAGGATATGCACCCAACAAAAAGGGATACCGAATCTACAACAAAAGAACCCGAAATATCATGGAAACAATTCACGTTACGTTTGATGAGCTGACCGGTCAAATGGCTCCTGGACACTCCAGCTCAGGACCCGCACTTCAAAACAGTCCTATTGGTTCATCTCTTGTTCCAAACTCCTCTCAAGAAACTCCATATGTACCTCCATCTGAAGATGATGTAAAGAAACTGTTTGATCCCATGTTTGATGAACTGTATGAGTCTACTACTAATGAGGTGCTGATCCCTACAACAGAGGATGCTCATATTCCAGTGAATGAAGTCAATTCATCAGTCTCTATATCTGTAAGTCAAGAAGCACCTGCTGCTGATCCTTCAGTCTCATCAACAAATCATCTCTCTTCAAATGTACATCATGGAAATGTTTCTGGCACCAATGATGAAGTTAATCCCTTTGCAACTCCTGAAGATGCTCCATTTGAAAACATATTTGCTACTCCTGTATCATCATCAGAACCATCTTCTTCAGGAGACATCGACTCAGCTACTTCAGTTCCTCAACAAATGCCACATGAACACCTCAGAAAATGGACTCACGATCATCCATTAGACAACATCATTGGAAATCCCTCTCGTCCTGTATCAACCCGGAAGCAACTCGCAACCGATGCCTTATGGTGCTTCTTCAACTCCGTACTATCTAAGATCGAACCAAAAGACGTTAAAACTGCCATGAATGAAGATAGCTGGTTCAATGCTATGCAAGATGAAATTCATGAGTTTGATCGTCTGGATGTATGGGAGTTAGTACCTGCTCCAGACTGTGCTATGATTATAGCTCTAAAATGGATCTTCAAAGTAAAACTTGATGAGCATGGTGATGTGTTGAAAAACAAGGCTCGATTGGTTGCTAAAGGATATCGTCAAGAGGAGGGTATAGACTTTGAAGAATCATTTGCTCCAGTTGCTCGAATCGAGGCAATCAGAATCTTTTTGGCTAATGCTGCAAGTAAGAACATGGTGGTATATCAGATGGATGTAAAGACGGCATTTCTGAACGGAGATCTTAAAGAAGTCGTCTACGTCAGCCAACCTGAAGGATTTGTGAATCAAGAGCATCCTACTCACGTTTATCGTTTGAAGAAGGCTCTTTACGGTTTAAAGCAAGCTCCAAGGGCTTGGTATGATACACTCTCAAAGTTTCTTCTTTCAACCGGATTCAGCAAAGGAGCAGTTGATCCTACATTGTTCACCAGGAAGTCAGGCAAACATTTAACTCATGTTCAAATTTATGTTGATGATATTATTTTTGCCTCGACTGACCCAATGGAATGTGATCGTTTTTCTAATGAAATGAGTTCAAAGTTTCAAATGTCAATGATGGGACAAATGTCATTTTTCCTGGGATTACAAATTTTACAAAGTCCCGGAGGCATTTTCATAAATCAATCTAAATATGCAACAGAGATTTTAAAGAAATTTGGATTTGATTCAAGTGACCCTGTTGACACCCCCATGATTGACCGAACCAAACTAGATGAGGACCTCTCAGGGATCATGATTGACCAAACGAAATATAGGAGTATGATTGGATCCCTGATGTATCTCACTGCTAGTAGACCAGACATTTTGTTCTCTGTGTGCATGTGTGCTAGATACCAGGCTAAGCCTACTAAAAAGCACCTTGAAGCAGTTAAACGGGTCTTTCGGTATCTCCAAGGAACCATCAATATGGGACTATGGTACCCGAAGGACACCGGTATGTCACTAACGGCCTATGCAGATGCTGATCATGCAGGTTGTCAAGATACACGTCGAAGTACGTCAGGAGGTGCTCAGTTTTTGGGTGATAAGCTTGTGAGCTGGTCTTCAAAGAAGCAAATGAGTACTTCTATTTCCTCTACAGAGGCTGAATACATAGCCATGTCATCTTGTTGTGCTCAAATCTTATGGATGAGATCTCAATTATCTGACTATGGCTTTGAATTCAACAAAATACCTCTGTACTGTGATAATAAAAGTGCTATTGCTCTCTCATGCAACAACGTTCAACACTCAAGAGCAAAGCATATCGACATTCGACATCATTTCATCAGGGAACAGGTGGAAAAAGGTGTGGTGGAACTATATTTTGTGAGGTCTGAATATCAGTTAGCAGACATCTTCACCAAAGCTCTTCCAAGAGAACGTTTTGAGTTTATTCTTCCACGTCTTGGTTTGAAAAGCCTTCAACCAGAAACTCTCAAACGTCTTCAGGAGGAAGACGAGGAGTAAAGGTCTATCTTCACCTATCTCATGTACATATATATTTGAAAAACAAAATACAAAAATATAAAACTTTCAAAATCCATAAAAAAAAAAAAAAAAAAAAAAAAAAAAAAAAAAAAAAAAAAATTTTGAAAAATTCTTTAATTATTATTGTCATTTTTGTCATGTTTCTTCCGGTTCGATAATATCTACGGTCTTTGTGCTGTCATTCAAAGAATGACACGGGTCTTTAGATGTTGTTCGAATTCTTAAAAAAAAAAAAAAAAAAAAAAAAAAAAAAAAAAAAAAAAAAATCAAAAATCAAAAAATATTTTTGGGAGAAAGAGAAATGGTTTATTGTCATCTTCAGGCAATAACCCGGTTTTAAAGAAAGAACAGAGCCATATCTTACCAAGTTTTCAAATCTTATGCTCTGATTCTATAAACTCCTATCTGCTGAAAACTAAATGCTTTGAAAAATAACTCAATCTCTATTTTTGATAATCATCAGGACTTATTTGTCAAAATCTCTATCTCTCAATCAACAACCTACGTCATTGATTGAGGGGGAGAATGATTTCAATTAAATTAAAAAGTTATTTGGCATTAAAATTGTTTTCAAAAGATATACATGCATGTTTTATTAATGGAGTTTAAAGTCTTAAAATCTGATCCATATCAGTTAAAACACTTTCACAATCAAGTCACAATTCTCCTTAAAAGTTTTCAAAATCAATTTAAATCTATACGAGATCACAAATCTCAAATGATTTGATAATTGTGATCGGGGGAGAATGTGTGATTTAAATTGGATTTAAACTGATAATCAGGTAAATGGCTATAAAAGAATGTACATGCTGTCCTTCTCACATGTGACAAACGATTTCAATTTTTCAATGCACATGTTGAGGGGGAGCATCTATCTTAAACCTTTGATTTGAAACGTGATCATTTATCCCAATGTGCAGGTTCCCTCTAGTATGTGCAAAACTCTATTCAAACCTCGAGGCACATATTGAGGGGGAGCAAATTTATGGAAACCTCATCCTTCCCGGAAATGCTATATCTACTTGATTTGTTGAGGGAAGTGATGTTGATATCTTTTAGAAAATTGTAATCAAAGAAGTTAATTCTTTCTCTTGCCTCCATGTGCTTAACATTTCTCAAATACTTGATGCACATGTTGAGGGGGAGTTCTCGTTCTAAAAATATCAAAAACAAGTCAGGTACAAAATGCTTTGATAATATATCACAAGTATCTGAATTGATTCTCAAATGGTTTTCAATTGGATCCAATGGCAGATGAACAATACCAAATTGACCGACCAACTTTACTTTATGTACGGTGATATAAGGATGATAAGGTTAGGTATTGGTTCCCATGATCCGCCAGAACCGGAGGGATCTACCCAGGGACAATCCACTAGTTAGTGTAGAAGTCCTTAGGTATGATGATAAAAGGAGAAAAGTGAGATATGGGAAGAGTGCAGACTAAGACTGAGCTACTACTGGAATAAACCCAACAAGGTAATAGCTATGAAGTCTCGGTAAGCACTGAAGGGGTTGAAGAATTAAAAAGAATTGAATGAAAATAGGGTGAAAACAAATAGCCCTCCATTAATTCAACCTTAGGGCAGAAACCGGGTTCACTTCATATGCTACTGATGGTAACATCGGTATTGAAGACAAGACGTCATGGACCCAGTGACGCACTGCACTTCAACTTTCCAAACCACTCAAGTTCCTCTTAAAAGGGCTTGTTTCATTCTCACGGGGAACCGACATTATCTATCGACTTTCTCTTAGAGATGGCTGATATTGAAGAAGGAGACCCTCTCCCTAGTCTCCGTTATAGGATCCAAATATGCACAAATTGAGTCTAGAGCCACGAGATCATCAATTAATCTCACTAGGACACTTTCAATGAAGACTCTCTGTTTCACACAATGTGGAAAGAGAGATTATATCTTGAGTCCTACGCATTATCCTTGTGGTATTGCCAGAACATCTGAGTGAAGTGTTTACATTTTCACAATGAAGATGGAAAGCCTTCTGGAGCCAACATCAAACAAGCTCCTGGTAGGTGGCATGTGAGATCTATTATATGGATCAACCATGTGACAACTGAACAGAAACAATGGGGCGATTCATTTTCTTGAATCAATCCTGGTTCAGGTTAGGGATTGACGGATACCTTTGAAAAACCGGTCTTTGTGCTTATAAACTCTTTTCTTTAGCACATCGACCGTGTACTCATTCTTCAAACCAAAAGGTATTTCTATGATTGACAATTGATTTTCAATAAAACCTTCGTTGTATTGCAAAAATTTCTATTGAGCAATACACGATTGTTTTTCAAATCTCTTTTCATCAATCAGTGAACTTAAAAGTCGCTGGTTCACTCACTCCGTGTTGTCTTCTTTGAGACGTTCCGGTTTGAGAACAGCTAGAACAGCTGCGAAACCCTGTCAAGGAGATTCTTAGGAATCCTACCTGATCACAGGCAGTACTTGTACTGATCAACGGGGAACCGTGGGCCGTGTACCTCAATTCAACGAAAGTGATCAAAGACACTTTCGTGCGATTTGTTGCTAACTGTTGTATGCAGGTACGCCCGACGTTTGCAGCTGATCAGAATGAAGCGGTCAATCCACAGCCGCATGCTCACTTAACACATTCAACTCAAATGAAATCATGATTAGTGCATCAATGACTCTGATATTTTCACTCCATGCTTCTGCTACGCTGCTGCCAATATCGTGATTCAACAAATGCTTCTGCTACTCTGATGAGAAGATATCATGATCCAGAATGTGAGCATGTCGGTCCCAAAGTCACAACACCACAATGGATGTCTCAGAGATTTTTGATAGCTGATGATCTCCAAAGATGGCTCAAACTTATCATCACGTGGATCAGTAAAAGACCTCCACTTGGAATAATCAAACATGCATTGTGAAGAATCAATGACTACGAGCTTAGGAGCAAAGGACTACATCAAGAATGCAAGATCAATTGTTAAATGTCATATCTATTTGTATTCAATGTAATTTTGGTATATTATTGAGGTGACCTCCCTTAGGGGGAGATTGTTAGGAATTAGAAATTCCCGGTATTAAAGAGTCGGTCACCTCAAATATATGTAATCGTTAGAAAGCTCGTAGTCGTAGTTCTTTTAAGTTAAGTAGTTATTTAGTTAAGTAACACCGTGGAGGACGGACGGGTCTTTACCCACTGTATGCCTGATCCACAGCCCGTAGTGTGGCGAATTATGTAAGACTATAAATACTCTCTACCTTCCAAGGTAGAGAGTTGGAGCTCATAATAATATTTTTCACTTTCTCTCACTAAGTTCCCTAAACCTCTAACTTTCTCTCTCTAGAATTCCATCTTATTCGCCACCTTGTGTTATGGTTTGATGTGTATGTGAAAAGTTATATCTTACAGTGCCTACAGGTTAAGGCATGCCCCGAAGTGCTAAAAATCTCAGGGTTCATGAACGGGATCAATAACCCAGAACTCATCAAAAAGTTGAACGACAAGATCCCCCAAACCTTTGATGAACTTATGAAACGCACAAGGTCCTTCATCCAAGGAAAAGTCGCCGCGGCGGATAGCAAGAAAGGCTACTCAAACTACCGGTCACAGGAACAACTTGGGAGACAATCCACTGACCGGAGTAGCAACCGTAACAAGAACTACCGTGGCCAGGGGAGCGGACGGGATAATGACAGGTATACCCCGCTGGCCAAGACTCCAAAGGAAATATTCGCAACAGAAGGCGCGAACTTTCCCAGACCCCCACCGATGCGCACACCAGAGGATCGGCGCGTGGGGACTGGGTACTGTGACTATCATGGACAGAAGGGCCACACCACCAATGAATGTGTCCAACTGCGCCAACTCATTGATAAATTAGTGAAAGAAGGCAGATTGGACCATTTGGTCAAGAACATAAAAGAAGGAAAAGATAGGCAGAAGAGTGGGAACAAGAAAGAGGGACCCAAAGATAAGGCTGACACCTTCTACATGATACAATCATGGCAGCGAGTAACTAGGCAGAAAGTCAGCCAGAATTTTTCCCGTGGCAGTGAAATCTCTTTCCCCACCTTGACTGCGGACAACGCAGTGGTAGAGCCACTCACCATTGAAATTAATGCGGGGGGTCACGATATCCACCGCATGTATGTTGATGGAGGAGCATCTGCAGACATAATGTACGAACACTGTTTCAAGCGACTGCGACCTGAGATACGCAATCAGTTAAGCCCCGTCATGACAGCGCTGACTGGTTTTACAGGAGAAAAGATATGGCCTATGGGGCAAATACGCCTACTAGTCAATGTGGGTAATAAAGAACACTCCGCGACAGCCTGGATGAATTTTATGGTGATCAAATCCCCTTCGCCATACAATGGCATTATCGGAAGACCAGGGATATCAGCAATGCGCGCAGTACCATCTACGGCACATGGGATGCTCAAATTCCTAGTGGAAGGTGGTATTGTTACTCTCTACAATGCCACTGTACCACATAGAGAATGTAACGCGATTACATGCGAGCCGGCACCCATTCCAGAACAGCTCGCAACCAAAGTTCCAAACCTGAAGGTTGCAATTCATCCTGATTACCCAGAACAGGAAATATCGATCGGAGGATCGCTGTCGGACAACGGCAAGGCAGCTGTGTGCGCACTCTTGCAAAAGAATCTGGACATCTTTGCATGGGAGCCAAAACACATGACTGGGGTACCACGTTCAATCACAGAACACAAGCTGAGAATCCGACAAGGATACTCACCAATACGCCAGAAGAAGCGCGGCCAAGCTCCTGAGCGCGCGCAAGCAATTCTGGCGGAGGTACACAAACTTGTGGAAGCAGGGATCATGATAGAAGTTTACTACCATGACTGGCTTTCTAACCCAGTAATGGTCAAGAAGAGTGACGGTAGCTGGCGGATGTGCGTGGACTTCACAGATCTCAACAAGGCCTGTCCACAAGACTGCTACCCACTACCAGAGATAGACTGGAAGGTAGAATCTCTGTGTGGATACCCACTCAAGTGCTTCCTAGATGCATACAAAGGATACCACCAAATCCAGATGGCTAAGGAAGATGAGGAAAAAACAGCCTTTCATACAAGCCAAGGCGTCTACTACTATACCAAAATGCCCTTTGGCTTGAAGAACGCAGGCGCCACCTATCAGCGGTTAGTAGATAATGCATTTGAAAAGCAGGTGGGCCGCAACTTAGAGGTTTACGTTGACGACCTAGTCATAAAAAGCCATACTGAGGATGAGTTGGTGCGCGACATTGAGGAAACATTTAGGACACTTAAAGAGATCCACATGAAGCTAAACCCAAAAAAGTGCACTTTTGATGCTACAGAAGGCATGTTTCTCGGATACCTAATAGAACCTGATGGCATCAAACTATGTCCAGAAAAAACTAAGGCTGTCATCGAACTTCCTTCACCGTGCACGATGAAGGAAGTCCAATCTCTCAATGGAAAACTGCCCGGTCTGAATAGATTCTTGTCCAAGTCAGCAGACAAGTCACTTCCTCTCTTTAAGACACTCAAGAAGTGTATTAAAAAGGGATATTTTCGCTGGACTACGGAGGCGGAAGAAGCCTTTACACAGCTTAAACAACACCTGGCAGCGCTCCCCACACTAGTCGCACCCCGACCAGGGGAAGAATTAATTATGTACTTATCCTCCAATCCTTGCAAGCTTTTGAAGCAACAAGCCGTCGCCTGTGCCAATATCAAGTACACTCCATGTTTTAAGAAATGATGTGTCTGTATGTAATGCCATTTCCATGATTTAGCACCACCTTATCAAGATACAATGTTGTCAAATAAGAAGCAACTATCTCAGTCACTTCCCTACCACGCCTGCGAAACATTAGTCACATTTAAATCACAAAGAGACCAACTTCTTACACTGTACAAAGATAACATGTTTGCTGCAAGGCATCTCCAAAAAAAATTATGTAATTTCAGCGCACATATAAACCTACCGCTCAATGAATGTCCATATGCTAATAACTAACGAGTTCACTTGATGCAGTCGTTCAATTTTCGAGCATCATAGACATCATTACCCTTGCGGACCAAGCATGCCTTACTCCGGTTTTGTCCCCTATATTTGATGCAGTTGTTCAATCAACAATATGGATCCTCTGGCGCTATAGAAACGAGTTCACTTTTGGGTTCAAAAAACCCAGCAAGGATCTTATCCTTAACGATGTTAAACTCAACTCTTTTATTTGGATTTCCAATAGACATAGGAAGAATTTCTGTAGTTGGGTTGAGTGGTTCTGAGACCCTCACAATTCCCTCACTTGCTCCTTGTAATATTTTTTCTTAGCTCCTTGCTAAGTGTTATTTAAATTGCCGTTCAAAAAAAAACTAACGAGCAATGATATGGAGGCCTAACAAATATGCCTAAACTCATGCCTAATCCATTAACAATTTGACACATCACTCATACATTTTCTCTCTCTAAATTTTCACTTTTGATTTTTTCACTTGTCATCATCTTATTGTTAGACATGGTTTTAGTCATGCATTTTAGGCATGCCAATCATTTTTCATAACTAAAAAGAACAAATACTCTGAAAACTTAACTTTGCTCATTAAAATTTTCAAGCTCTCTTTGTAAGTGTGAATTCAGGTACGACCTTGAGCCCATTGTAAATCTACACACACATGACATGACACATCAAATACAAAGTTAGAGGTAATATTGGTGAAGCTGAAGCTGACATAGAGTTTAGAAACAATATATCACAACACATATTTGACCCAAAAAATTTCAGATACATTGGTTCTAGTCCTAAAGACTTTCAGCCAAATATATTTCCCAAGACCTACCCATAACACATATTTGACCCAAAAAAAAAAGATCAACAGTTCTAACCATATCACTAGGTACTTGATGTAAAACCTACCAACATCCTAACAAAAACAAAATACAAAAGTAAAAAAAAGCCGTGCCACCGAGCTGCTAACCACTAAGAGCAAATGAGAGGATTTTCTGCCTAGTACAATCTGATTGCTAATCACTTAAAAGCTAAACTTGATATTAAATAATCAAAACGAAACCATCATTCTGCATTTTTGCTAGACTGATTTAGTCCTCCAACCATCACTTAGTTTCTAAATTTCGTCCCATACTAACCTATTTATACATCTAAGTAGATATATACAATTAACGTGCATTGAAACAAACATGACAACGTATAAAGTTGTAAGTAGTCATGTAGAGGCATGGTAGGAGAGAAAAAAAGAAGATGATTTTAGATAAAAGGATTGTAACACAGATGCTTCGGTTAATTTCATTTACCGAATTCTGGAACTGAGAAAGTGTCTTAAGACAACAAACTTGCCCTTTCACCTTAACAGAAACTATGAGAATCCCCAAAGTAAGAGAGTCAAAAGTCACTTGACCGTGCTTAAATCTTCTAGGTACTTTAGGGGGTAGGATATAAAAAAAGAAGACGATTTTAGATAAAAGGATTGTAACACCGATGCTTTGGTTAATTTCATTTACCAAATTATGGAACTCAGAAAGTGTTTCAAGACAACAAACTTGCCCTTTCACTTTAACAGAAACTATGAGAACCCCCAAAGTAAGAGAGTCAAAAGTGACTTGACCGTGCTTAAACCTTCTTGGTACTTTACGGGTGTACCGGTATTCTTGGTCGCCGTTATCAACCCGAACCGTAAGAAGCATACCCTCAATGTCTCAACCGTGAGTACGGTGATGCCACTTCATGTCGGGCATTGGAATCTTGTACTTGATTTCGTCTTTGTTAGCACTATCGTGAGAGTTGGAGTTATCCAAGTTCCGAAGTCGTTCTTTATTTTAAACTCCAGCTCGCGGAATCTTTTTTTTCAAAAGCTCATGATTCCTTTAGTTCCAACATGTAAGATCAGGAATAGCAGTTGCACTTGTAGATATTGCGGTCAAATCTACGATCAATTATTAAAAGTATGAGAACTTATTTATAGATTAAATATTTAACGGCTAAAAGTTATTTTGGGAATGTACTTACACTTGTCTTTCAGGTTCGCAAAGAAGCCATTAGACGAAGACATAATAGTAGTTGTTGTCTGCTTATTCAAATTTGCCCTCTCTTTTTCTAAATCTCAATGATACCTCAGAAAATAAAAAGAAAGGTTAAAATGCCGCTAAGTATATAACTACGGTCCGCCAGCAACACATATACAATAAAGTTGTTCGCATGCGACACATATGGTGGTAGTTTATTGTCGGCATTTTAACCGGATATTTCTTTTTATTTTCCCAGAGATATCATTGGAGATTTCGAAAAAGAGATGGCAAATTTGAATAACCATATAACAACTACCGTGTCTTCGTCTAAGGGCTTCTTTGCCAACCTCAAAGACAAGTGTAAGTACATCCCAAAATAATTTTAGTTGTTAAATACTCAATCTATAAATAAATTCTAATATTTTTAATAACCGATTATAGATTGGACTGCAATATCTACTAGTGCAGCTACCCTGATCTTACAAGCTAGAACTAAAGGAATCGATGAGCTTTCGAAAAAAACATTTCGCGAGCTAGAGCTTAAACTAAAGAACGACTTGGGAACCTGGTTAACTCCAACTCTCACGATGATAAGCTCTAACAAAGACGAAATCAAGTACGCCCGGCATGAAGTGGCATCACTATACTTATGGTTGGGGCATAGAGGGTATGCTCCTTCCAGTTCGGGGTGATAACGGTGACGAAGAATACCGGTACACCCCTAAAGTACCAAGAAAGTTCAAGCACGGTCAAGTGACTTTCGAATCTCTTACTTTGGGGATTCTCATAGTTTTGGTTAAGGTGAAAGGGTAAGTTAGTTGTTTTAAAACACTTTCTCACTTACAGAATTCGGTAAATGAAATTAACCGAAGCAATGTTACAATACTTTTATCTATAATCGTCTCCTGTTTATATCCTACCATGAATCTAAACATAAACCCATAACAAAAACCTGATTCGTTTGATGTTCATGATTGTGTTGGTGTTTCGAGGGTTAGAAAGACAGGGAGAGGGTTCGAAATTTGAGTTGGTGTTCTTCGAAGATTTACTTATGGTATCCTAGTTAAAACTCAGGAAACAAAGAACAATCTTTGTATTGAAATTAGATAAAAGATAGTTGGAGTAGATGAGTTTGGTTTGTGGTGATAAAGAAAAAGGGTGGCAGCGTTTGGTTTGTGCAACTGGGAAGTGAGATATATTATAGTAGTGGTGTGGTTGAGTTTTTTCGACGTTAGCTCCATCAAAAGCCATTTCATCTTTGCATTAAATTTTGTTTTCTATATTTTATCAATTAAAAATACCTTTAATACTCACACAACCACTCATAAAAATATAAGGTGTACTTGCATGCTTTTTTTTTTTTTCTCTTTTTTTTTATCACATTAGAGCATGCACATCCATAACTTGAGTTATAGTTTAACACATGACATGTCAGCGCTACATCAGCTTTAACATTTCACCTTAACATCCCCAAAAAACACCCACATCAATAACACCCCAAGTTAAAATTTAACTCACCAACAATTTACAAAAACAACCCCTCATTTAGGGGCAGAAAAGAAAAAAAAAAAAGATGAAATGCAATTAACGCCCGTTAGGGCCATAACGCAACCGGACTAACGCTGAAATAACGCCCCCCCCCCCCCCCCCCCTCCAACGGGTTAACGCCTTTAACGCCCGTTATTTCGCCACTAACGGCGTTATGCCGTTACCTCTGTACATGCTCTTAGCGTCATCTCTTTATTTTCAACACTCACACTAAAAAACAACCATTTACTAGTGCCATGCCACTTTCTTCCATTTGGGCCCCACTCACACATAATTTTATTTTATTTTTCATTTTCTAAATTAATTCAAATAATAATACAATACGAAAGTTGTTGTTAATACATTTGTTCTGATGTCATTTGCGTATCATATGGAGGAAACGGTTAATATTCCAAGGAAGAAATTGAGTTTTGTGACGATGTGGTAGACGGGTTTGAGGATGACGATTGTTGTGGGTTAGGCTTAGGCATATTGAGAAGAGAAGTAAAAAACCCATCTTCTTAAGATATTTTTTTGTTAATAGTTTATGTGTTTAGATATTGGAAGTACGTTATTTGAAAATGAAAGTGTAGAGAATATATTGGGTGTATTAAATTGTTCAGGTGGGTGTATTAATTTCTGTTTAACTACAATAGTGAAACACTCCAACAATTGATTTAAAATTTTTTAATTACCAATACATCCCATATACACTATCACTTTACTAAAACACACTCAATATTTTCTCTTTCTCCAATATGTCCAAGTTGGTGCGCAAGAATTGCATGTTGGGCACCAAATAATAAAGTATGCTATACAAAAGTATTTTTGGTGCTGATGGAAAGAAAAGACTTTATATTGTGGTGCGCAAGGTACTAGTTTTGGGCACCAAATGTTTAATGCTACATAATTACCCCAACAACCAATGATAAAATAATTACCCCAACAACCAATGATAAACCATACTTTGGATGAAGGTCTAGTACCTTTGATCACTGATACGGATGTGCGTTGCGAAATGTTTCCATGTATCTCCCTTAATGATAAAATAATCGATGTTTTTGTTACGCGTCTTCAGTTTTCTCCCACTCAAGTCAGCCTAGAGCCAGAAGATGATGTATTACCTAATGCAAGCTTTGCAGGGTGTCTATCAGATATGATAGACATGTTTTGCTTCTGACTAATGCAAGCTTTCAACTCTTCCAAAAACCATGTCCAACCAGAACCGTCCTCACCTTGACATATACCAAATGCGATGGGTAAAATTTGGTTGTTACCATCCATCGCTACAGCTAAAAGATTTACCCCATGGTAAACATCATCCTTTAAGTGAGCACCATCAATAATAATCAGTGGTCTTAGATATTTCATGAAGCTATCAATCTGTGACCACAAAAAGGTATTGTATAGTTAGTAAAATAAAAAATAAATGTACAATCAATAATAATCCATGGTCTTAGACACTTACCGCAACACCAAGAGCAATGAACAACATTTCGAATCTTCCATCTCGGTCTACTTTTATATTAGTTCTGGTTCCCGGATTTACGTTTCTAAGATTGTAACAATAATATGGCAACTTTTGAAACGATTCATGAGGGCTACCCATTAGCATCTCCAAACCTTTATTCTTTCCACGATAAGCTTGGTTGTATGTAAGATTTAGTCCATGACGTCGACTCATATCTTTCATAATATCTTTGGGACGAATTTCACGATCCATATCTGAAAATTCATCTCTAAGCATGCAACCTACTAACTTGGCTGTAGCATTTCGATGATGGCCAATGATTATTGTTTTTGAACAAGTGTGAGTATCGTTAAACTTTTTTACCTAAAAACCCTTACCATCGAGACATGCTCCACAAACGATTGACCATTCACATTTAGGGTCAACACATTCGACACTATATGTTATGGTATTTGTCTTTTTTGTTTTGTATTGGTAACCTTCTAATAAAGCTTTTTTACCAATACTTTCAATACACTTTTTTTTATGGCCACCAACGGTGAAGGAAAACAAGTTTGGATGAATCGTTTTTTTGGTTTAGATTCGACAGTTGGATAATCCAAAACTGGGTCAGGCATATATTTGAAAGTATTTTTTGTCCAATGCATTTTAGACCCCTCACCTACTTCATAACCAAAATCATCAACATCATCACCGTCAATATCAGAATTATATCCTATCGTCTCTTGGTTATCTTCATCATCCTCTTCACTAGTTTCTTGATTATCATCAGCCACATAAGTATTGTAGGTTTGGGAACTACCAATGTTTAGTTCTTTATTTTTTCCTAATATACTATATTCAATAGTGTGAGAACATTGAATATTTTGAGTATACTGGATATTACTAGAAACATGGCAATTCCCGGAAGGTCGTAGACTTTGTAAAAACGAAGAATTTTGATAAGCAAGGAGATCTTGTTGATATTGAGTATTCTGATTAGGAAACAGATTTTGTCGGTATTGAGCATTTTGAAAACTCTGAACATTTTGAAAATACTCAGCATTTTCGAACTTTTTTGTATTTTGTGGACTCTCATAATTTTCGAAGTTATGTGAGACCTCAACATTTTCATTGGATGCTTGAGTATTACGAAAATTTTCATAATGACTTGTATTTGGTGGATACTGAGAATTATGGAAAGTATGTGAAGCATGAGTATTCTGCAGATATTCAAAATTTGTAGGATTTACCTGTGATGACTGACGATTCTGATTAACCAACAATTCCATATGATCTTGACTTGTCGTAGTTATATAATTGACTAAAAACCTTAATTCGTCATCGTCAGTGATTTCATAAACTTTATTGTTCGGTGGATAACGATATGATAAGCGTACCCCCCTTGTAACATCTAAATTGAATTTTTGCCCCACATAATCCATTAAAGTATCATAACTAATCGTTTTTGGTAACAAAACGTTTCTATTTTCATCATCTCTAACAAGACATAACGAAAATTTCCCCCTTGAATAACTCATTTTGATTTTCTGTTTGTTTCAACAAATTAAACGTTTCCGGTTAACAAGTTATGTTCTTTTATATCCGAATGTAGATAAGAAAATCTAAGAATATCTCAAAAAGATAACGAAATCTATCCAAAATCTCAACATAATCTGCTTCACAATAATGTGGTGCGCAATGTAAAAGTTTTGGGCACCAAAACTTAGGTGTCACATCCCCATTGGTCAATAAATTAATTCTGGTGCTTTGTTGAACATTTGGTGCGCAGTGGAGGTGCTTTGGGCACCAAAAATTACGTGTCACTTCCCCTTTGGTTCATAAAATAATTACGGTGCTTTTTTTCATAGTTGGTGCTTTGTTTTAATTTTTGGTGCGCAAGGATGGTGTTTTGGGCACCAAAAATATAAGTGCAACAATCTCATTGGTTCAAAAATAGGCTGGTGCTTTGTTTTAATTTGTGGTGCGCAAAGTTTGGTGCGTGGGCACCAAAAATGACCAAAACGTTTATACGGTCCAAATACATCCTTTTATGAAAATACCCTAGTAAATACGACCATATATAAAAATTGGCCTTGATTTAATGCTTGTGTGTAGTTGATGTATTAAATTGATTGGGTGAGTGTATTAATTTCTTTGTCACTATAATAGTGAAACACTCCAACAAACACTCCAATAGTTAATTTAATGCTTGTGCTTGACCTAACCCTTTCAAGCTAAAATTTAATACTCCAAACCACGCATCTGCTCACTCATAAATTCGATACAATTCAAATTCACTTCGATATAAAGTATTCAAAATTATATACTTTTGCATATAAAAACAAAAGAGAGGTAAAAAAAAGATAGATAAGAAGAAGCAACAAGTAGCGAGCAAATTCACTTCGCATGTCCATCAAATAAAAATACAATAATAAAATTAAAAAATAAATAAATAAAAAGAAAACATGATTACCATGTTAGATAGTCGAGTAGGGGGAAATTATAAGAGATGTCGCTTATAAGGTTGGGAATTCCCTTAATGATCGTCACTTACTCGTCACTTACATTTTTGGCATTATTTTACGTAAATTATAATTGTGTAATAAACTGTTGTAAGGGAATATGATGAGATTACTGTGAATCCAAACTGGATAGGACCCGATGCCACAATGGACACACAAAGGAAAATGGAAACCGATTCTCGAAGGATCTGAGCCGACGATCCTAAGATGCTGGACTGTCGAGAACTCATACTGGCCATACGGTATCAGCTTCCGGTGTGGAGGAGTGGCTTCTTGAGGCTGCCAGCTCCTCCGCCACCTTCATCGATCTCTGGATCGCGTGAAGCCATTACAAATCGAGTGAAGAAATGGAAGGAATGTGATAAGGAGATTGGGTTAATGAAATGCGTATGGCTACCCCCAGTAAGGGGATTTAATCCCCTTACTTTTCACTGCCACGTCAGCTTTCTCTCTCCAGTGACCTTCAGGCGATTAGGTGCCCCAGTAAGGGCGACCAAGTTCATTTTTTTTTAAAAACATTTTTAACACAAAATAAAATTTCACTAATAATTAAAACGTTACATAATAATTCTAATAAAATTAAAACATTACGACAATACAACGACTAAACTAGTTTTGATTATGACGATGCCAAATGTCTTCCACCAAATCGGCTTTGAGGCTAAGATGAGATGTTCTGTTGCATATCTCCTTGGTAATTTCCAACGATTCCACATGCGTTCTTATGGGATCATGGAATGCTGTATCGCCGTATGTTGAGGTCTCGCTGAAGTAAGCATCCACTAAACGGTTATGAGCACCCAAACGATCCCTAGTAACAATGTTTCGTGAGAGTTTTTGTGAGGCTTGAAAAGCCTCCCAACACTCTTCCGCAAACATCATAAACTCGGTACTGACTTCATTTTCATCATCCGATGACGAATCGGCAATGAATAGCTCGTAAGAATTAAAACTCATAGTGTGAAAAGAATATAAAGAATGTGTGAAATGAGATTTGTGAGTTTAGTGTGTAAATATGTTGTGTATTTATAGGGTAGTTTAGTAGGGTGTTTTTTTTTTTTTTTTTTTTTTTTTTTTTAGTCAAAAACATTTGAAATATTTAGTTTAAATGGTAGGATTCTTTTTTTTTTGGTTTCATATGCAACGGATACAAGTAAATAAGTCGATCTTGCAGACGATTGAATTGGGCATGATATGAGGCGATCGACAAGCTCCACAACAAGACGATCGAGTTGAAATCGATCGCCCCTTGCACCCGATCGACACACGATTTAGCCTATTGGGGGCAGCCTGACAAGCTGATTATAGGCCGGAAGAAAGAGTCTGTTACGTTTTTCGCGGGAGTTTTCTTTTTTGTCTTACCTATAACATTTTTATTATCATACCTCCCACCTTCCTAGATTTTCCATCTATCTTGCTTTATTATTAAATTCTGGTAAAGATAAAAGGTTAATTAAGAGCAAATCGCAAGGTACCCTATTTTATATCAATTTAATATTTAGATTACCTTTTGCAAAAAAAAAGGCGAATATTTTAAAATAGTATCATACTTGTCATTATTTGTTTTTCTAGATAACGAACAAATATTTTGGCTTTTTTGGTATTTATTTTGTATTTTGATCTTTTATGGGTAGTGAAAACTTGTGATGACCATTTTGGCCACTGAATTTGCGAAAATTGCATTCACTGTCGCTAGGGTAAATACGTAATGGTACCTCTGATTTAGCGAAAATTGCATTCACCGTCCCTAAACTTTTTTTTGGGATCCACTTTTTATGGTTTTGACATGTTACGTTTTTATAGGTTTTCGTCCGTTTTATACATTTTCGCCTGCTTTGTTACGTTTTCGTCCATTTTTATACGCTTGCATCTGTTTTTATACGTTTTTCTTTGTTTTTTTACGTTTTCATCCGTTTATATACGTTTTCACATGTGACAAAAAAAATTCCATTTTTTTTTCACATGTGACGAAAAAAAAAGTTCTAAATAAATATTTAGAAAAAAAAAATTCAAAAAAAAAGTTTTTTGACAAAAAAATTCCGATTTTTTTTGAAAAATAAATTCGAAAAATAAAAATTTGGAAAAAAAGTTCCGAAAAAAAAATTGAAAAAGAAAAATACGGAAAAAAAAATTCCGAATGTTTTTCGCCAAAAAATTTCCGAAAAAAAATTGGAAAAAAATTCCGCAAAGAAAATTCGAAAAAGAATTTAGAAAAAAATTGGAAAAAAAAAAATTCCGATTTTTTTTAAGGGACCATTTATGTAATTTACCTTGAAGACGGTGGATTCAATTTTTGTTAACCCACATGAACCATTTATATAATTTGGAAGGGTAAAATGGTAATCACTATTCATCACTGCCGATAAAAGATAAAAAAAACCAAATAAATACTCAGAAAAGAAAAAAAAAATTGTTCGCTACCCAGAAAAACAAATGGTGGCAAGTATTATACTTTCTAAAAAACATTTGCCCAAAAAAAAAGAAAAAAAAAAATTAGGTATCCAACTTTTTTTTCTTAATTTAATTTAAGGTACTGAAGCTATTTTTATGTGCAGTGTTAGGTTTTTTCTACTTTTCGAAAGAGGTTTTCCGTCATTGCTTTCGCTGAAATGATTAATTAATATGATGTATCATTATTATTGAGCATTTAAAAGTTATTTACGCTAAACTTATGACCTATACCCTATTTTGAAAAGTAAAAAAAAAAAAACTAACATTGCACGTAAAATTAAGTTCAATACCTTAAATTGAGGAAAAAAATAGATGAGTACCTTAAATTTAAATTAACCTAAAGTAGAATAACTTTTTATGGGATTTTCCCTTTAATTAAAGACTCTTATTTTGATACATACTAAGAGATTAATTTTTATCATTCATTTAATTAGATACTAGCATGATACTCGCGCGTTGCATTGGCGACTGGCGGGTTCCCTGCAAGATAAATTACGATGAAAATTACTGTTCATTTTATATTTTTTGTTACAATATCTTTATAGATAATAAAAAAATTTATGTTTGAGTAACTTTAAACAATGTCGAACTAATTCATATATAAATTAAACAAGTACTCACACGATGTTGCAGCAATGCAAAAATGGTAGTTGGTAATACTATTGAGGCATGAAGACAAGTATGTCAAGAGTAGATAAAATACAGTGTAATCACGTTACATTTATAAGTTATAAAAATCTATACATCCAAATCATTAAATGTGATATTTTATTTTAAATACTCGACTCCTTTACTCTTACATATTAGTCACATTATTTTAAGAGTTTTTCCGTTGACAAAATCTTGGCGGTTGATAACTTTCTTTTTAGTGTTTTTTTTTTCTTGGCCGTTGATAAAACCTTTGCATTTTAAATTAATTTATTTATATATTTAATTTCTTTTCTTTAATTTTTCAAATCTATTCGAATTCATGCTTAACTTCGCTAAGCCCGACGTATTAACAAACAATCGCAGCCCGAATAATCTTTCATTTATTTAGTTACGTATACCGTGAAATATGTATAAGGATATGAAAGACGTTAGATATGGTCAGTCGCCTAACAAGGAAATTTTTGTTGGAAAATGAGTTATGCAAAATGAGTTTTTGCAAATTTTGGACACTTTTTAATATATGTATATGTTATATATATTTATATTTCTTGGTAGCTTTGCGTTCTCCTCGACGAGAGCTTCGCAACAAGCTAAAGTATGTCCAAAATTGAGTTG
Organism: Chrysanthemum seticuspe; assembly: GCA_019973895.1. NCBI lineage: Eukaryota > Viridiplantae > Streptophyta > Magnoliopsida > Asterales > Asteraceae > Chrysanthemum > Chrysanthemum seticuspe. The sequence goes on from BPTQ01000004.1 coordinate 229,112,350, forward strand.
AAATGAATGAGATATCGTGTCTCAAAGTGAGGCACTTGAAACATGGAAAATTGGAAAAGATGAAGTATCCCACATCGCCCAAAACAAGAAGTGAATGCTTGTTTATAAGGAATTCATAGCATTGACTATCAAATTCCTTTAGGTTGGTTATGCTCCCACTCCTACGTGCGCGCGCGCAGGGGGGGGGGGTGCAGAAAATGGGATTTCCGGGCCAAAATGGGTTCGAAGCTTCTGAACTCATGCGAGCCCGCGCGACCTGCGGACACGAATGCAGCTCCGAAGCCTCGCATACGTGCGTATCTGTTTTAATTATAACAGATTTATCTTATTAAGGATTTTATTTAGTCTTGGAGAACAAGACACGTTTCTGTATAAATAAAGCCTTAACCCTCATTCAGAAAAACGCAGAACAAGACACGTTTCTGTATAAATAAAGCCTTAACCCTCATTCAGAAAAACGCAGCTCCAATACTGAATTGTTCCAGCAGTCTCTTCGATCAGAAACACTCACGTTTTCCATGATCTTTCAGGCAAGTAGTCTAGTCCGGCTGCGTACGTTGTACCCTGGGAAACAGACGGCGAATCTGTTTTAAGGGAATCGTGTTCAACACGAGCCTCGTGCATTTGTCTTTACTGCTTTCGTTTATTACAGTTCTATAGTGTCTGTCTTCTACTTCTACTCCATTCTGTCTGTTTTTATTTTCTGTTAGTGTTATTATTTATATATGATTTATTAATAAAAGTGTACACAGTTTCCTACAATCTTAAAACAGATTCGGTTTAACCGAATTTAGAACACTTTGTTATAAAATCGGATTAATAATTAACAGGATTTTATAAATTGTTTCCTGTCGAAACCTTGTTGAGTTTCTTTGGAAATCAGTTTCTTTTAAACAGTTTTACATACAAATTTGGATTAACAGATCTATAACGTTTATTTCTGCAGTTTTAATAACAGTTTTATCGAAACCAAGATAGAGTTTCTCTTAAACTGATTTGCTCGATCCATCAAAACCAAGCTAGAGTTTTGTTGAATCAGATCTGGTACAAGTAGATACCATTTAAAACAGTTTGTTTAACTGTTTGTGTTTGAATTTTCAGGATGACAAACACTACTACCCCTCCTGTGACTACTCCTGTGAACGTACCTGGTGCGCCAGTTACCAACACGGTTGCTAATCATGCTGAGAAACTAGAGAAATTTAATGGGCAGAATTTCAAGAGGTGGCAACAGAAGATGTTTTTCTATCTCACTATTTTGAACCTTGCGCGGTTCTTAAAAGAGAACCCACCTAACGTGGAACCTCCTGCAGAAGGTCAATCCTCTAATCAACAGGCTTTTCAAGCCTTGGAAGCATGGAAACATTCAGACTTTTTGTGTCACAACTATGTTCTGAATGGTTTGGTTGATTCTTTGTACAACGTGTACTGCAAGACCAAGACTGCCAAAGAATTATGGGAGTCATTGGAACGCAAGTACAAAACTGAGGATGCTGGTACAAAGAAGTTCGTGGTAGCTCGTTTTTTGGATTACAAGATGGTTGATTCAAAGAATGTGATAAGTCAGGTTCAAGATCTGCAGGTTCTGCTACACGACATTCATGCTGAGGGAATGACCTTGAGTGAAACTTTTCAATTTGCTGCTATTATTGAAAAGTTACCTCCAAGCTGGGTAGAATTCAAGAACTACCTGAAGCATAAGCGAAAGGAGATGAGTGTTGAAGACTTGGTTGTTCGTCTTCGTATTGAAGAGGACAACAAGTTGGCCCAGAAAAACACGTATACGCCTGATTCTGCAAAGGCAAATATGGTTGAGCATGTTTTGTCATCTTCAAAGTCCAATGTCAAAGCTAACGGCAAAGGAAAAGGAAAGAATGACAAGAAGGGCAAAGGGAAGTCTGAGTACCTTGCTCCTAAAGCTGCAATTGTGAAACAGAAGTTCCAAGGGGTGTGTTTCAACTGTGACCATCCAGGTCACCGTGCTGCTAACTGTAAGATGCCGAAGCGGGTGACTCCACGCCAGGCTAATATGGTGAATGAAAATGTGGACATGATTGCTATGGTGTCTGATGTCATTGCCATGATCTCTGAAGTTAACCTGGTAGGTTCCAACAACAGGGAATGGTGGGTGGATATTGGGGCTACCCGTCATGTGTGTGCTGATAAGAGTATGTTTCACTCTTTCAGAGTGGTTGATAGTGGAGAGAAGCTGTACATGGGCAACTCTGCAACTGCTGAAATCAAGGGCGAAGGAGATGTAATCTTGAAGATGACATCCGAGAAAGTGCTTAAGTTGACTAATGTCTTGTATGTTCCAGAGATTCGCAAGAATCTTGTGTCTGGTTGGCTGTTGAACAAGTTTGGTTTTCGTCTTGTTTTTGAGTCTGATAAGTTTGTTCTTTCTAAGAATCAAGTGTATGTTGGTAGGGGATATGCCCTCAATGTAATGGTTGTTAAGAATGCTATCAATAAAATGAATTCTTCTGCTTACTTGATTGAGTCTTCTAATATGTGGCATGGCCGTCTTGGACATGTAAATTTTAATTCAATGCGACGTTTGATTAAAATTAATTGCATACCTAATTTCCATATTGACTCAAAATATAAATGTGAAACTTGTGTTGAAGCCAAACTTACAAGAGCATCTTTCAAATCGGTTGAACGAAAAACCGAACCACTTGATATGATACACACTGACATATTTGATTTGAAATCACTACCCATGAAAGGTGGCAATAAGTACTTTATCACGTTTATTGATGATTGTACAAAGTATTGCTATGTTTACTTACTGAAAAGTAAAGATGAAGCTATAGACAAGTTTGTTCTATACAAAAACGAAGTTGAGAATCAACTTAGTAAGAAAATCAAGGTGGTCCGAAGTGATAGAGGAGGTGAATATGTGTCTCCATTTGCTGACATATGTGCAAAACATGGAATTAGACACGAGTTCACTGCTCCCTATTCACCTCAGCAGAACGGTATTGCCAAAAGGAAGAACCGTACCTTGAAAGAAATGGTTAATGCCATGTTGATAAGTTCTGGTATAAGCCAGGACATGTGGGGGGAAGCCATTCTGACGGCTACTTATCTTTTAAATAAGATACCTTGTAAGGAAAAAGAAAAGACCCTTTATGAATTATGGATGGGAAGAAAACCATCATATCAGTACTTACGAGTGTGGGGGTGTCTAGCAAAGGTAGCTATACCGACTCCCAAGGCCCAAAAGATTGGACCTAAATCTGTGGATTGTATATTCATCGGATATGCTAAGAATAGCAGTGCTTATCGTTTCATTGTACATGATTCGAAAAATCCGGATATACAAAAGGGTACATTAATGGAATCAAGGAATGCTTCATTCTTTGAAACTATATTTCCTTGTTTAACAAAGGAAACTGGAAATTCATCTAGAATAGATGAAGAAGTTGTCCAAGATAAGAGACAACGAGATGATAACGATCTCCAAGATGAGAGACAAGATCAAACTGAGGAAGAAGAAGTTGAACCTAGAAGAAGCAAAAGGGCAAGAACCGAGAAATCGTTTGGACCCGATTTTGTTTCTTTTATGGTTGAAAATGAACCTACTTCATACCGAGAAGCGGTTACTTCCTCAGAAGGGCCTCAATGGAAAGAAGCCATTAAAAGTGAAATAGATTCTATTTTACAAAACCATACTTGGGAGCTCGTGGATTTACCTCCTGGTTGTAAACCACTAGGCTATAAATGGATCTTCAAGAAGAAGATGAAAGCAGATGGCACCATTGACAAGTATAAAGCAAGATTAGTAATCAAAGGATTTAGACAACGTGAAGGTCTTGATTACTTTGATACATATTCGCCTGTTACGCGAATAACCTCGATTAGGATGATACTTGCTATTGCCGCTTTAAGAAATTTGGAAGTTCACCAAATGGATGTGAAAACGGCATTTCTAAACGGTTTTTAGAAGAAGAAATCTACATGAATCAACCTGAGGGTTTCATGGCTCCTGGACAAGAGAACAAAGTTTGTAGGCTTGTTAAGTCATTATATGGCTTAAAGCAAGCTCCCAAACAATGGCATCAAAAATTTGACCACGCCATGCTAGAGAGTGGTGATGAGTGTGTAAATACTCATCATTTTTGGTCAAATCTGAACTGCAAAACATTTAAAAACACTCAGAAATGCATCAAAATACTGAAAATACCCCAAAAATTGTGTTTTATATGTTTTAAATGCAAAATGTGCCAAGACCAGGATTCGAACTCCGGTATTCTGTCCAGTCCCACTCGCACAAGCAACACCACATGACCATTTGTGCTCAAAATCTGTCAAGGGGTGTTTGGTTATTGTTTTTGCAACGTGATTTTTGCCAAACTTTGTGGAATTTTCACGGATTCATTATAAGTCCATTTGAGCTCAAATTTGGGATACAAGATCTTTGGTTGGCTGTGAACATCATGGCCATTTTAGTTTATTTTTAGGAATTTTTCTAGCTAGCTTAATTAGTGCTTAAAGTAGGGCTATAAGGGCCGTTTGGCGTGTTGAGACTTGAAATCTGGTCGCGAGTTTTCTTTCTGTAGCTTGTGCTTTTTACTTCCCAATCAGTTGCATTAGCACATTTTAGGTTAGATTTAGGCTTTAGTAGCTTATGGTAGCTTATAGTTAGCTTTTAGCTTATTTCAAGTGCTTATTCAAACTGCTTATTTGCCCAATTCATCTTATTAGTTGGCTTATCTAACTTTTTATATTTTTCCTAGGCTTAGAATAATATTTTAGATTTTCCTGTAAAGTCTCATAATTTTTACTGTTCATTTGTTATTTTTCTTAATTTTAATTAGTTTAAATTAGTTTTTTAATTAATAATAATTATTTAAAAAGTCTAAAAAATATATTTTCAGTTTTAAAATAACTTTTATAATATTTTAGATTTTTCTAAGTCATAATTTCACTTTTCTAGCTTTATTTCATATTTTCTTATATTTTAGGGTATTATTAAATAGTTAAAAATAGTTTTTAATTAATAATAATTAGATAAATAGTTTTAAAAATAATTTTCTTTTTCTTAAAATTTTCTTTTATTATTAGAATTGTTAAAAAGTAATTTTCATTTTCATGAGTCTTTTAGTTTTCTGATTTCACATTTTTATTTTACACGTTTACGTTTGTTTTAGTTTAAGTTTTACGTTTTTAGGTTTTAATCGTTAAACGTTTTTTTTTAGAATAGAATTAAAATGACTTCAAAATCTTTATTAGATTTAATTTCCTTAGTGTAATCAATCATCACCCTTTTCCTGTTCAATATTCACCCGATCACAGATTCGTTGTATTACAGTTTACACACCTCGTTGGGACTTAACGACCCGGGGATACACTATACTCCTCTGGACTTAATTGCATTGGTCTACGGTTGACCATTCACAAGTGGTTAGCTCGTGTGATAAAACTTGACGGTTTGGACCCAATCAAATTTTGGCGCCGCTGCCGGGGAGGTGTGCTGCGTTCACTACGAATTTGAAGCATCAGTGTTGTTGAATATACATCCATTGTATATTTACCATCCTTGTTCATATTTTCTTATTATTATCATATAAAAACAAAAACCCAAAAACATTTTAAAATCAGTTTTCAACAAACACAAAAACCCAAAAAGATTTTCTTTCTTATTTTTACAACATGTTTTTTAAAAATACCAAAAATATTCCTCTTTACCCTCTTACCCTTTTGATTCTTCATTTCTTACCCTCTGGAACCCTTTGATTCTTTCTATGTCTTATCCTCACCATTTTGGTTGCCAATGGTGTGGTGGTCCTCATAATGGTGGGAATTGTCCCGGCTGTAGCATGGTAGAATCAGGAGATGGGTCTGTCTATAACCAAGCTCCCTATCCTTACCATGACACATCTGATTCATTCTACCAGCCACCACATCATGAGATATTGACATATCTGTGTGAGTTTTGTGGAGGTCCTCACCAAGGATTTGAGTGTCAATCCGGAAACGCGTTTGTCTATGAACAGTTTTCTGGTAACACTCAGGACTTTGAAAATTACCAAATTCCATATTATTCACATGACCAGCCACAACAATCATTTTGTTGTGAGTATTGTGGAAGTCCACACTTTAGCTCTGATTGTCAAACAAGGAATCCATTTCCTTGTAACAATTACGACTCTTCGTATCATGACCAACCTCTACAGTACCAAATGAATCAGGCACCACCTCAGCCTAAGCCACTTCCTCAAAATCTTCTCCTTGATCTTTTGGATTTAGTGAAAGATTTGAAGGAATGTAAACATTCCCAAGATAATCCAAATCAAAAATCCATGGAAGAATTGCTAGCTGAAGAGCAGGCTGCTAAAATAAATTCCCAAATTGCGTTTGAAAAATCTATTAGGGAATCAATTGCAAAAGAAAAAGCAGCCAGATCTAGCTCTCAATTTCGTTTTATTCCTGATGACAGTGATGATGAGGATACACTTGATATCCTTCAATTCTATAAAGATTCATCAAGTTCATCAGTTGATATCCCAGCAGTTGAGATTCATTCTCAAACAACTGCTATCACACCCGATATTCCCACTCACTCTCTGAACATGGGGGACGAGCATCTTGACACTGTTCCTGAAAAGGAATCGGACGAATTCATAAAGTCTAGTGTTGAGGACCTTGTCCCAATCCCGAGAGAGTCACAGGGAACTTCTGATCATATGTGTGATTCTCTTTCCCCTCTTGAGTGTTCAAAAGATCATTTTGAAACTTTCTCTGATCTTAGCGACGATTGTGCTTCCTATGGAAACATCGAGTATGTTGAGTCATCTCTCCCACAGTCTGATCCTCTTCTTGAGGAGTTCACCGATGAACTCGCTCACATCAGTCCACTTTCATCAGAAAGTGACGATGGTCTCTTTGATTTCGAAGCCGATCTGGGAGAGATTGAAAGTCTCCCTTATAATGATCGTTCACTCACTTCTTATCCCAATAGTCCAATAGAGAATGTTGATCACTTTGTTCCTGAAGCATTCAAAACAACTCTCACTAATCCTCTATTTGAATTCGACTCTGAATTCACTTTAATTTCTGAGAATCCACTCTTTGATACTCAGATTGAGGATAGTGATGAGTCTACTGTGGAACAAGAATTCACAGATTTACATCTTGTGATTGATTCTCTTCACGAGGAGTTCGCCGGTGAACTCACTCATATCATATCTCCGCCGGAGTATGATAACTTCCACTTTGATCATGACACACCCGGGATTTGTCTTGATCACGTGAGCTTAAATGATGAGATTCATAATACTGAAATTATGGATTCTCCTATGGATGAAGATGAGTTAGTCATGATTTTCATCATGACTTTCTTTCTTTTCTTCACCTATCCCGTGACTTCTTCTCTTCTTCACTCATTCGGGAGTGAAGATACCATCTTTGACCCCGACATTTCCATGTACCATTTGTGAGCCGAGTCTGTCTATGTATATCTCGTCGGTGTGGAACTTTCGCGTGCTTCAAATGTTTATACAAACATCTTGAATGAAAGTCCGATGGAGATTGTCTCTTCCACTTACTTCCCCATGAACAAATTAATTCGGGGTCGAGTCAAGCTAGCGACTCGGTAATCAAAAACAGTAGTTAAACATGGGTTTTCACCTACCACCCTAGTGTGGGGGAGTTGCCCCCCGCTGTTGTATATAAGTTTTCATCAAAAAAAAAAAAAAAAAAAAAATCCAAATAATGGCCGTAGTATTTCCCTTTTACGTTCTATGTTTCGGCATAACAGCCGGTACTTTGAATATTGAGGGAAATATTCATTTCTAGTGTGGGGGGAATTCTCACGAATTTTATCATGTAATTATACCGCCCAATTCCCCCATTTTTGGCCAAATTTTGTTTTTTTGGAGTAAGTGTTTTGCACTTACGCAGCTTACGGTTATCAGTCCACCATGTCTAATAAACAAAAGGATTGGCTAATCCAGGAGCAAACGGCTCTTGGTAAAGATATCTCAAATCCGTTGACGGCTTGCAATTTGCCCAAAATTGTATGGTGTTCAGCTCACCATATCTTTAATTAGTGAAGAGTTGGCTAGCCCGCAAGTTTATGGCTTGTGGTAAAGGCAGTTGGAAAACCATAATTGGTAATCGACTCACCAAAGATATTTTATCTAAGAGTTGGCTAGTCCAGAAGCAAACGGCTTCTGGTAAAGACAAATCAAATCCGTTGAAAGCTGGTGATTTGCTCAAAATCATTTGGTTATCATTGTACCAAGGTTCTTACTTGAACTGAAACAATTGGCTACTCCAGAAGTAATGCCTTTTGGTAAAGAGATTCAAATCCATTAAGTTTTCTCAAAAGATTGCTAGGGACTAGCAATAGTTTAGTGTGGGGGATTGATGAGTGTGTAAATACTCATCATTTTTGGTCAAATCTGAACTGCAAAACATTTAAAAACACTCAGAAATGCATCAAAATACTGAAAATACCCCAAAAATTGTGTTTTATATGTTTTAAATGCAAAATGAGTAAAAACAGCTAAAAAATGAACAAAGTTTGCATAATTGGCAGTTTCAGTCCCCCAACTTTCAAAAAAATGGCAAAACAAGTCCCCGGGATTTTTAAAAATGGAAAATTATCTTTTATGGTCCTTGTACTAATGAAACTTGGCAAGATTGGTCCTTGGAAGACATTTTCAGAAATACATGAGTGGTCCCTGGATTTTCAGAATAGACACCTTTGGTCCTTGTGTTACTTAAATACCAAATCCAAACCGGATCCAAACATAACCCAAACCCACACATAAAACCCAACACAAAACCGCCCACCTTATTACTCCCTTTTCCCTCCAAAATAAAACCCAACTCTCCTTTTTCTTCATTCACTGAAACACTCAACTATCCCATCCTTTCCCCTGACAAACCATTTCCCCATCATCTCCCTCATCCCATCCCCTGTGGACTGAAAATGAAGATAAAGAGTCTGACAAAAACAAGCACACCTGAAGCATTGGAAGACCTCTCCCTTTAGTATAAATAGAAGTAACTTGTAGCCTTTTAAAGGCAGTAAGTCTTAGTTTCTTTATTTTCCAGTCTAGAATTTTTTTTTTCTAGTCCTTTGCTAATTTTAGTTATTGTAATGTTTTTATGAAGCCAATCAATTTCAGCTTAATCTATTTTCAAGTTTGTGTCCTGCATTTTTTTTAGTTAATTTAATTTGCAAAGTTATCCTCTTTTATGATTATCAAGTTTTGTTTATATGTTGAACCTTAGGTGATTTCTGGTTTCTTTAGCCTTCGAATACCCTTAAAAGTCAGTTCTATTCAATTGCCCAGTTGCCTTTTGGCTTATTTCTGTCCAATAAGCAGTTTTTTTTTTACTAAATGGAGTTTTTGGCACAAGCAGTTTTCACTGCTTACACTAAACTTTAGATAGTAAGGCCACTTGATTTAGGTGTAGGAGCAGTTTAAAGCCAAGTTTGGGTTTAATGTTTTGAAGTTAATGATAGTTCTCATAAAAAAAAAGAATCAGTTTGCGTTTTTTGTGTACTGTCCCAGTGGTACAGTTGCTGTAAAATAGCAAATATGCAGTCTTATCTCTTATTTTAGCTTAGATTCAGTTGACTTTAGATTAGAAATAAGATTAGATTTAGATTTAATCAGTGGTTAGATGCATTGAGTCCCTGCTTTTCTGTTTTAGATAGGATTTAGTGTTTTGTTAGTAGCTTATTGTGCCTTGTGAAACACCTATTTTGCCACTGATTAGCCCCCACTAGCCCCTTTTCTTAGCTTAGATTTAGGTAGTTCAAGGGTAGATTTAGGCTTAAATTTTGTTTATACTTATAGTTAGTAGAACTAGGTCCATCAATGTTAGCTTGTTTTTCAATTTTAGAGCTTAATCACTTGCTTATTTTTGGCCTTCAAGAAGCCCAAGTGGGCTGTTTTGCTCACTGTTACAGCAGCTCTTTGAAGCCTTTAAGCCTATTTTTCTAGCTTATTTGTTTTTTAGTGTGCTTATTTAGCTATAGTAGTTTATTTAGTTTATTATGCTTATTTAGTTTACATTTAGTTATAGCTTAGTTAAGCTTTTTATGATAAGTTAGGATTTCATAAGGTGTGTTTGGTGTAGCTTAATCTGTCCCATAATCCTGCCTATCACAGCTTGTTACAGGCTTTTATAAAGTTAGTTTTTGTAAAAGAAAGTGTCACTTTGATCTTTTAGTTTTTAAAAGAAGAAAAAAAAAATGTGCCAAGACCAGGATTCGAACTCCGGTATTCTGTCCAGTCCCACTCGCACAAGCAACACCACATGACCATTTGTGCTCAAAATCTGTCAAGGGGTGTTTGGTTATTGTTTTTGCAACGTGATTTTTGCCAAACTTTGTGGAATTTTCACGGATTCATTATAAGTCCATTTGAGCTCAAATTTGGGATACAAGATCTTTGGTTGGTTGTGAACATCATGGCCATTTTAGTTTATTTTTAGAAATTTTTCTAGCTAGCTTAATTAGTGCTTAAAGTAGGGCTATAAGGGCCGTTTGGCGTGTTGAGACTTGAAATCTGGTCGCGAGTTTTCTTTCTGTAGCTTGTGCTTTTTACTTCCCAATCAGTTGAATTAGCTCATTTTAAGTTAGATTTAGGCTTTAGTAGCTTATGGTAGCTTATAGTTAGCTTTTAGCTTATTTCAAGTGCTTATTCAAACTGCTTATTTGCCCAATTCAGCTTATTAGTTGGCTTATCTAACTTTTTATATTTTTCCTAGGCTTAGAATAATATTTTAGATTTTTTTGTAAAGTCTCATAATTTTTACTGTTCATTTGTTATTTTTCTTAATTTTAATTAGTTTAAATTAGTTTTTTAATTAATAATAATTATTTAAAAAGTATAAAAAATATATTTTCAGTTTTAAAATAACTTTTATAATATTTTAGATTTTTCTAAGTCATAATTTCACTTTTCTAGCTTTATTTCATATTTTCTTATATTTTAGGGTATTATTAAATAGTTAAAAATAGTTTTTAATTAATATGAATTAGATAAATAGTTTTAAAAATAATTTTCTTTTTCTTAAAATTTTCTTTTATTATTAGAATTGTTAAAAAGTAATTTTCATTTTCATGAGTCTTTTAGTTTTCTGATTTCACATTTTTATTTTACACGTTTACGTTTGTTTTAGTTTAAGTTTTACGTTTTTAGGTTTTAATCGTTAAACGTTTTTTTTAGAATAGAATTAAAATGACTTCAAAATCTTTATTAGATTTAATTTCCTTAGTGTAATCAATCATCACCCTTTTCCTGTTCAATATTCACCCGATCACAGATTCGTTGTATTACAGTTTACACACCTCGTTGGGACTTAACGACCCGGGGATACACTATACTCCTCTGGACTTAATTGCATTGGTCTCAAGCTGTTAAGCTTTTATTACGGTTGACCATTCACAAGTGGTTAGCTCGTGTGATAAAACTTGACGGTTTGGACCCAATCAAGTGGATTCAAAATTAATGAATGCGACAAATGTGTTTATGTCAAAGACACAAATAGTGGATATGTAATCTTGTGTTTATATGTTGATGATATGCTTATTGTTGGCAGTAACGACAAGATGATCAAATCTACTAAAGACATGTTGAAATCAAAGTTTGACATGAAGGATATGGGTTTGGCTGATGTGATCCTTGGAATAAAGATCATACGAACTCAGAATGGACTTGTGTTAAGTCAAGCACATTATGTGGACAAAATTCTTAATACTCATAATGCGGGGGATTCCGGCCTAGCTAGAACTCCAATTGACACCAGTAAGCATCTATCTAAAAATAGAGGCTTAGGTGTTGCCCAATTAGAGTATTCAAGAGTTATTGGCATGTTAATGTACTTAATGACCGGTACCCGACCTGACTTAGCATATGCTGTTAGCAGGCTAAGTAGGTATACTAGTAACCCAAGCTATGCACATTGGGCAGCTATGACTAGGGTACTTCACTATTTGAGATATAGTCGCGATTATGGACTGCATTATGATCGATATCCAGCTGTTATCGAGGGATACAGTGATGCAAATTGGATATCTGACATAAAGGATTCTAGATCGACTAGTGGATATGTGTTTACATTAGGAGGAGCAGCTATATCTTGGAAGTCTTCCAAGCAAACTGTTATAGCTAAGTCCACGATGGAATCAGAATTTATCGCATTAGATAAATGCGGACAAGAGGCGGAATGGCTACGTCAATTCGTAGAGGACATACCAAGGTGGCCTAAACCGGTAACGGCCATTAGTATACATTGTGATAGTCAATCGGCAATTGGCAGAGCTCATAGCATAATGTATAATGGAAAGTCCAGACATATCCGTCGTCGACATAATTCGATACGACAACTACTCTCAACAGGAGTTATCTCAATTGACTATGTGAAGTCAAAGGATAACATTGCGGATCCGCTTACGAAAGGCTTAAGCAGAGAGTTAGTAAGTAAGTCGTCTAGAGGAATGGGACTAAAGCCCTTGAAGGAATGAGTTTCTATGAAGGAAAACCTAACCCAGTTGACTGGAGATCCCAAGATCTGGGTTCAATAGGACAACCTAATCATAGAAATGTGGGGGAAGTCACGTCAATGTGGGGGAGTTACTCAATATTGTAACTTTCCTAGTCCATTCCTATAACAAATGTGACTTGTTGAGAGGTTAAACATATGGCTTTAATGATTCAGGGTGAAATCATAAAGCATAATGATTCAAGATGAAATCACAAAACATATGTTTTTAATGATTCAAGATGAAATCACCTATGTGAGAGAGAAGTGGGGTCGCTTCGAAGGGAAATATGGGGGTGCAATTCCTAAGAGCTCTTGCAGAACCAGGCTAGTGTTCATGACCTTAACGAACACGACTATGAGGACTTGACAATGTCAGGGAGAGTCTTGTGTGAAGTGTAATGTCGTCTACGTAAATGGATGATGAGTTCAAGGACATCGCATCTACTCAGATCTAGGAGACTAAGTACATCTCACAAGGGAAGGTTCAAAGGGTTATACCTACCTATCCTATGCAAGACTTAACCGCAGAAATTTCATCGAAACTTTCGTGTGTTTTCGACCGATTTCCATTCATGTGGGGGATTGTTGGAAAATGAGTTATGCAAAATGAGTTTTTGCAAATTTTGGACACTTTTTAATATATGTATATGTTATATATATTTATATTTCTTGGTAGCTTTTCGTTCTCCTCGACGAGAGCTTCGCAACAAGCTAAAGTATGTCCAAAATGGAGTTGAAATGAATGAGATATCGTGTCTCAAAGTGAGGCACTTGAAACATGGAAAATTGGAAAAGAGGAAGTATCCCACATCGCCCAAAACAAGAAGTGAATTCTTGTTTATAAGGAATTCATAGCATTGGCTATCAAATTCCTTTAGGTTGGTTATGCTCCCACTCCTACGTGCGCGCGCGCAGGGGGGGGTGCCGAAAATGGGATTTCCGGGCCAAAATGGGTTCGAAGCTTCTGAACTCATGCGAGCCCGCGCGACCTGCGGACACGAATGCAGCTCCGAAGCCTCGCATACTTGCGTATCTTTTTGCTGCAGATTCGAGTTTCCTTTTTCCATAATTTTCTGTAAATCTATTTAAGGAATAGATTTGAAACTTTTTGACAAAGTTTTACAGAATCTGTTGTGTAATTAACAGATATGAAAATCTGTTTTAATTATAATAGATTTATCTTATTAAGGCTTTTATTTAGTCTTGGAGAACAAGACACGTTTCTGTATAAATAAAGCCTTAACCCTCATTCAGAAAACACAGAAAAACGCAGCTCCAATACTGAATTATTCCAGCAGTCTCTTCGATCAGAAACACTCACGTTTTCCGTGATCTTTCAGGCAAGTAGTCTAGTCCGGCTGTGCAACAGCTGCGTACGTTGTACCCTGGGAAACAGACGGCGAATCTGTTTTAAGGAAATCGTGTTCAACACGAGCCTCGTGCATTTGTCTTTACTGCTTTCGTTTATTACAGTTCTATAGTGTCTGTCTTCTGCTTCTACTCCATTCTGTCTGTTTTTATTTTCTGTTAGTATTATTATTTATATCTGATTTATTAATAAAAGTGTACACAGTTTCCTACAATTTTCATATCATTTCTAAGTTACAATATCTTTGAGAGGGAAAATGGGATACATACCTAGATGTTACATTTCTTAAGGTTAGATGTGTGTCAAGCTAGAGGTATGTCATCCCGTGTCCTTAAACGTGATGACATGTGAGTCTAATGGCGTATGAGCCTGATGTTGTTTAAACGTAATGGCGTACGTGCTTGATGTAATGACGTGTGGGCATGATGGCATATGAGCCTTATGTAATATAAGCCTGATGACATACGAGCTTGATGGAATATGATCTTGCTGTAATGGCGTGCGAGCCTTATGTAATTTTGTATGAGCCTGATGGCATTCAAGCCTTATGGTATATGAGCCTGATGACGTTATGAATTTGTTATGCCAAAAAGGATATGTATAATTTGACTTGATACAATAATCTTATCGAAGTAATGTTCTCATCATCAGGTTTTCCGTAGTCGAATTTTGTCGTTTAAAGGTTAGTGATATAGAAAAAGAGTTTTGCATGTGTCTAAAGAAATAGTTCCTCGGGTTGAATACTTGTTAGGGGAATAGTCGACCCATTTTGGTTGTGTTTCCAGGAAAATGAACTCCAGTCTTTGCTTGTTCCATTCTTTTCAATGTTGCAATTAAATTTTCTTTGTAGCATTGTATGGTCTCGTTGACAGCTTGCTTTAAGAGGTTTACTGCCATTGGAGGGCGCTCTTGATGGTTTTCTTGTGTCTCCTGGTGATGTCTAAATTCATGCACCAGTTGTTTTTATATTCCATAAAGTGTGAGTTGTTGTTGTGTGTGTGATGCGAAGATGATTAGCTTTAACTTGATTATGACTTTAGGCTTATTTTGTTTTAGATTGATGATAAATCGGTTTGAATCGAATGGGTCGAAGCCAGGGCACACGGGCCTGAGTTCATTGATAATTCTCAGCTATGTCTATGATGGTAGGATGAGGCAAAAACTGATGTTAGGTTTGTTGGAAATGTATATATTTACAAACATGTGAATGTCCGGATTCGAACTCGTGACCACGGGATTGCACACA
Source organism: Chrysanthemum seticuspe (assembly GCA_019973895.1). NCBI lineage: Eukaryota > Viridiplantae > Streptophyta > Magnoliopsida > Asterales > Asteraceae > Chrysanthemum > Chrysanthemum seticuspe. The sequence continues at coordinate 229,127,481 of BPTQ01000004.1, forward strand.
TTAGCGAATGAGAATTAAAGTTAATAATTAATGTTTATGTTTACGATTAATTATTGCACATTAAGTCCGGTTAACGATCGTTAAGTATTTAACGGAAAAATGACTAACGACCGTTAAATGAAAAGAGAAGGGACTAGTAATGGAAAGACTTGAAAAAGTTATAGGTTTCTCTTGGGCTTTGCATGGTGGCCGGCCAAGGGGCTTCTCCAAGCCCTAATCCATAACTTGTTCGCAAAGTTTTCCATCTACTATATAAACAAGGTTAGGTTCTAGGGTTTTTCATCACTTGTGCATTGAATTAACCTAGATCTCTCCTCTCCTCTCTCTTGTCCTTATTTCGGCCGAACACCCCTTGTAAGGGAGTTTGGTTTCGTTTTTCTAAAACGAGGACTTGTGTTAGATCTAGCAATCGTTTGATTCGTTGGTTAATTCGTGTGTACAAGAACGTGGTAGTAAGACACTATTCTTACACCACATTGGTTTGAGTTGTAGAACGGTAAGGGACAACTCTTCAAACCACTTCTTTGTTTTGCTCAAAGGATCTGACATTCGCAAGAGGTACGTTACGCATACTTTCAGTTAATTAATTTATTTGTTATGATCTTTAAGTCTTCCGCTGTGTACTCTTGATGTCTTTATGTTTTATTGTATTTTATATATCATAAACTCAACAGTGGTATCAGAGCCTTGTATAACAAGTAATTAATTACTGAAACACATAAATAAAATAAACATGTGTTATTATCTGTATGCGTAGATCTAGGGTTTGCAAAACCTAAACCCTAATTTTTAGGGGGGGCGTTTATTTTGGTGCCCTAATTAGGGTTTTGTAAACTATAGTTTTAATTGGATTAGAAACCCTAAGATGCATGCAACTTTATGTGTATATGCGTAACTCTGTTTAATTGCATTAATTGTTAAGTGTAATTTTATGTCCATGATAATTATCTGCATGTTTTATCATGGATCTGCTTTTATTGTATGTTCTACTTGTTTAAGTGATATACACTAATTTATGATAGATCTAAAATTGGGGAAGACCTCAATCATTATTAATTTAATCAATTATGTGCTATGTGGTATATATTTAATTTTGACTTACGCAATCGATGAATCGATGCATGTGGCTCACCTTGTACATAGGTGAAAACGGGTGAAAGTCTTAATTAAATATATGCATATTGACAGATCTAGAATTGGTTATTAATAGGATTTATCAAAAACGTTTGCATGTGGCTATTTGATATGCATGACTTTTTTTTGTTATGCATTCATTGTTTATTTGTTTATTTTTACAAATACTTGCTTGTTTGTTATGTGTAACAAGGGTATTTTTACAAGAAAAATAAACTGACCTAAACAATGGTGAAACATGTATTTTTAAGAATAGTAATCATAATCGTTTAATTGATTGATGACTTTGGTACAAATGACTGAACGGCTCACCCATGAGAATGAACTATAAAGGGGTTATTAAAAGAAGTGCGCACAGTCACACTGAAAGGATGTCTAAGGTTGTGCTTTAGCGCGTACCTGGTCCTCTGCCCTCTGTAAGTTCGAATGGAGCTACTTAGTAAGCCATTAAATGTGCAAGCTCATCTTAAGGGCGAATTAGTGTTAATTCCATGCGCCACTTCGGTGGTAATTATCCGAAACACTAAGTGTTTACACTTATGCAAAAGTACGGTATAATGGATGATAATTAACACTAAATTCTTTGATTGGTGAAACCAATACCTCAATTAAAGTTTGATGATGAAAAACTTAAACATTAAAACAAGATATAAATGTTTTAATAAAACCTATGTTACGAAGATGAATGCATGACATCTTTGTACATATTTGATTTAACATAAAAAATTATTACCCTTTTAATTTAAGTTATATGACATCCAACGAAACGGAAACACCTAAGATTACCTTTTATTTGCGTGAGATCGTGACTTAGATCGTAATCAAAGGGTAAAATTTCCACGTGTCGTGAGAACGGGCATGGACGATTTTGCAGTTTCTTAAGTTGGACAACTTAATTGAGTTTTGTAGTGAGAACTGGCAACTCAAGGCATAAGATGGGATAAAACATGTCTACATGGCGATTGATATTGGCTATATGTAAATCCCATAAATCTAGGAATTGCAATTGAAATTGGCAATTGAGCAAAAGCTCTACCACTTTGTATAAGGTTCATTACTAGCAGATCAACTGACGTGATGAAATTATGACAATTTGGATCCTAGTTTTCAGTGAAAATTAAATGGTTATATGTTTATGAACCATGGGTATTTAATTTTCTTGAAAAGGTTAATTATCGAAAATACTAAAATTAAATTTTGTAATTCTTTTGAATGTATAAATGCAACATTTAACCGTAAATGAGGTTTAGTCTTTGATCAGTAAATTGATCCACTCTGCTTTCAAACAAATGTTTGATCGAGAATAATTTACCGAAAAGACAAACGAAGTCTCTTTTCCATGGGAGAAGCATGAGACTCAATCCTATTCCTTTTCATGAATGAGAAAGGTATAATAGGAACATTTGAATTGTCTAAATTCTAATGTAACTCATACAAATGAATTGCACATCATATTTTCCATAAAGATTTCATTACCTGATTTGGTGAATGAATCCTTTTGTAACAAACATGAATGTTGGTTAACTGGACAACATGTATATGAGTTACTAAATTAGAAGCTAGACTAATTACCGCAAAAATTGGTAAAAGGCAAACTAGCTTAATTTATCTAGTTGGTTTGCTTTAGCTTTTAAAGGTGCTACATACCAGTATGGGGATGGTAGACCTAGTAAGGAAGAAATTGCATACCCAATTTTTCGAGTTAATAACATTGATGGATAACCCATCATTCACAGAGTAGAATACACCTTTTAGTACCTAAGTAATGATTACGTATGGTTCTTCAAAGGTGTAGGAAAGTAAAAAGCAAGCAAGTTGTTTTCACTGGTTATGCAACACTTCCAATGTTGTCAGATTCAGTGGGAGCATTTGTGTTGCATTACTGAATAAGAAGTTATTTTATTGATTTTTAATTCAGTGGGAGCTACAAGCTTTATTTCCTGTGTAGTAACCCAGATTATCTTCAAAGATAATTACTTTTCAATTGTAGACACTTATGTTTTTAAGGATAGTCGTGTACGTTTCCTTACTAAACAATATAGTCCTACATCTACTTGTTATATCTATGACACAAATCATATTAATCACATAAACGAACGTGTACCGTGTTGTTTATATGCTACATGATGTTGTTCCATGCACAAGTGGGAGAAATCTTTATTGTGTGCAAGGTACAACACATATAAATATGATTTAAATGGATTCTCTTGACCGCAAGGTAAGAGAGTAACGTTCTAATAGGAAATATACATTTAAATATGTATGATTGCCCTATTAAGAACATGTGTCAAGATAATAACAAAGACTACTTTATTTTCAATATTTATGTCATTCAATATTTAAGAAACACTTGTAGTTACAATTTATGCTACGTGAGAACGTGAACTAGATTATAGACCAAAGTAAAATATCCACGTGTCGTGAGAACGAGCATGGATGATTTTGCAGTTTCTTACGTTGAACTTTTCATGGAATGACATAATTAAATGAAGTAATCTAATACTACTTTGAATTTAAGTATTCGTTGAATGACTTAAATATATGTAGTAAATATTAACTTGAAATATTAATTGAAACCTGAGGTGGTGTTCATAATTACTTTAATTATAAATGTTTATGATTTTGTAAAGTCACAAACATGAAGTCTTTTAATACAAGACTTACAATATATAAAGTAAGACGTTAACTTGCTATGTTTTAAGACATATGCATGAAGTCAATGAGTAGATCAATGACTTATAACGTATAGTGGGATTATAACTGGTATATCTTTTGACTTGGTCAAGAATACTTGTGTTATAATGCATGCAATTGACTTGGTAATTCTATTGTACCATTAAGTTTTACTTTTTTGGTAAATATGATAAACCAAAGAGTAGATGGTTATCTTAAATATTGTTAGATTAATCTTACAATATTAATTCTAAGGAAATACCATAGTTTTATGGTATGTTCAGTTAGAAGAATCAAAATCCATTGGCATTGTTTGATTCAAGATAACTATAGTTTCTTCCAAAAGTTATCAAGGTTAGTAGATTGAGTATAGATTGAATATACTCAATAAGACTCCAACCTAGAAGATTAATAAGACACCATTTTTATGGAAAGTGATGAATCACATTAAGTCTTATAATGAAGTTCTGAATTTTTTAAACTACTTGTAAAGTGGGTTGTAACAAACCAATGTCACGAACTGTAAATGTTTTTTGTAATATCCCAAAAAGAGAACAATGTATTGTTGCTCTACTTGCTAAACTATTTAAAGGTAATCTTTAAATTGTTAAAGGCAAGTGGGAGTTTTGTTTAGATCTTGAAAGATTAAATTACAAAATACATAATCTTCTAAAATACACTAGCAAATATCATGATGAGGTTAAACATGTAAATGATAGACCTCAATATGATGGAATTGTCATTCATAGATCCGTAAGGATATCTCAGATATTTAATATGCTGAGGATTATGAGTTACAGGATCATGGTAAGCCTGTTAATCATGATGATGAATTTACCAAATGTTGAATTGTGGTAAATCAATCATACTATGAATGTTGAGATGCTATCCATAAAGATAATCAACTTTAGATACTTGGTTTATCTTAATAATGAAAATGAGTTTCTTCAAAGGATGGAAACCCTAGTGGTTTAATTTTTATGTAGAAATCATATGGACAATATTGTACACATATTTAATGCATGTCTAGTGATAATAATATTAATCATATTTAAGCAATTAACTATGATTGAATATTCTTTTCTAGATACATTAAATAGAAGTATAAAGATTATAATTTTCTTACTTAGTTTCATTGATATGAAATTTTGACAATGAATATCAAAACTCTTTGTTGTGAATTACTTTTGCGAGGACGATAAGTAATACAAAGTAGTTTATGAATTCAAATAATTTTTTTAATATGTACAAACTGCAAGAATCCATGAATGGATATATGCATGCATCTAGGAGATGATTCTTATGTGTAATATTAAATCCATGTTTGATTTAATAATTAAAATAAGATGGCTCATAAGTATTCCTGATAGCTAGTGGGAGTATTATTTTCTTAAATCTTATATGTTGTATGGCAACTACATTCCACCTAAATTAAGTTTTAGTTGGAAATGAAACTTAGTTTGTAAGATTTGGAAATAAGACATACAACCTTGGAATATATGTTTATTACTATAAACATATGCGGTTAAATAAATGAGTCTAATAGAACATGATGGATATATAATGAGATCTTAAAGTCTAACTTGAAGATTCATCATGTACATCATGTTGTAATATTGTTGTGTCATGCTTGATTACAAGATGATTTAACAACATTGAAAGTTGTTAGTGTAATAAATATTTTAAAAGGAATATGTTTGGATTTAGAATCACATTTCACAGTCTGGAAACGCTCCTAGATTCTATGGATGAAAATATGGCAATTATTTCATAATTGTCATTGCCAACAAACTTGAGTTTTGGTAGGCACCAACATTACACTATAACTGTTCAAAGTTTACGGATGTTTAAAGAGCATATTGTTGTACATAATGATGCTAGTATAATTGAGATGACACTCAATTCTAGTCATGGTATACTTGATGATGACCATGTTGACTAATTATGTTCCGCTAAGGGCATAGTTGCATTATACATTAAAGAATAAAGAATACTTTAAACTTTAAAGTTTTGAAAGATAATTGTCATAAAAGGGTGGTTCAGGTTATCACGCACCTTATGGAATGATATGACAATATCAAGATATGCGTAAACATATACAAGAAATTCACTTATTGAATTCTTGAAATAAGTATTCTCAAAATTCCTATAGATCAAAGTTAATTGAAATTATGCCTTGTCAACAAGTATGATTTTCATGACTTGTGGTAAAATTCATTAACTAGTATTATCATGCATTGATCTATTTAGTATTTGGATAAAGGATGTTAAACAATTATTATTTATAATGAATTAAAATACGGTATACGTTTAATTTCATTTATAATATTGTGTCCTGTATTTGCATGTTTAAATCCTTGAATAACTTAAGTTATTCTAAATAGTCCGTTGTCAATCAATAACATGGGAATGATTTTGAATTAAGACAAATCTGAGTATTAGTTAAAATATACTTGAAAGTATATTGATGCGTAGCATGACTAATTTCAGATGATATTCAATGAATTCAGTATAGGACTTATCCCACCCACATGATGATAATTTATGGATCTTTGTCATTAAGTATATCATGGATATTTATCCTCTGACTTGAGATACAAGAGATATGTCATGGATGTAGTGCATTTTTGTGAAGCAATCTAACGCTATACGTAACTGGTAGTTATAAGGGTTGTTTTCAGAAGTGTTGCGAAATCTATGAATCCTGCTTGTAGTCAAAATGGGATTTGTTTCCTTCAAATTTATTTTGAAGTATAATACTACTGGGCCCCTCGTAGGGTTGTTAAGATGTTTGCATGGCCATGCCCAAGGTCTTCTGGAATATGTTCAGAAGAATTGGTAATCTTAATCAATCACATAAAGCGAGAAACAGAATAGTTAATTAAGAAATGAGTGAGATCCATATTCTTATTAACATGGTATTAGAAACAAAAGGATGAATATGATGATGAATCATCAAAACTTGGTTTTTCTCCAGAAAACCATACACGAGTTGTACCGGGGGCATTGGCGTGTTGCTAGACGCTAACCAATGTCATTTCACGTTTTGTAAACATATCCAAGTGGGAGCTGTTGGAAATGTATATATTTACAAACATGTGAATGTCCGGATTCGAACTCGTGACCACGGGATTGCACACATTAGCGTATGAGAATTAAAGTTAATAATTAATGTTTATGTTTACGATTAATTATTGCACATTAAGTCCGGTTAACGATCGTTAAGTATTTAACGGAAAAATGACTAACGACCGTTAAATGAAAAGAGAAGGGACTAGTAATGGAAAGACTTGAAAAAGTTATGGGTTTCTCTTGGGCTTTGCATGGTGGCCGGCCAAGGGGCACTCCAAGCCCTAATCCATAACTTGTTCTCAAAGTTTTCCATCTACTATATAAACAAGGTTAGGTTCTAGGGTTTTTCATCACTTGTGCATTGAATTAACCTAGATCTCTCCTCTCCTCTCTCTTGTCCTTATTTCGGCCGAACACCCCTTGTAAGGGAGTTTGGTTTCGTTTTTCTAAAACGAGGACTTGTGTTAGATCTAGCAATCGCTTGATTCGTTGGTTAATTCGTGTGTACAAGAACGTGGTAGTAAGACACTATTCTTACACCATATTGGTTTGAGTTGTAGAACGGTAAGGGACAACTCTTCAAACCACTTATTTGTTTTGCTCAAAGGATCTGACATTCGCAAGAGGTACGTTACGCATACTTTCAGTTAATTAATTTATTTGTTATGATCTTTAAGTCTTCCGCTGTGTACTCTTGATGTCTTTATGTTTTATTGTATTTTATATATCATAAACTCAACAAGGTTGCGGCTAAGTTTGTTTGTGTCAGGGCTTAGGGATAACGATATTGTCGAGATCGGTTCTTGTGGTTATGGGGCTAAGGTACATGGTCCAAGGCCATGTTGAAGGGGTTGAAACCATGGTAATGTCGTTACTACAAACACAAACACGGTTCACCCTTTCTATCTTTTTCTCCCTCTCCTTTTGATTCAATTCTTGTTTCATTTCTCACATTTATCTTCACATCAACCATATTTCATATCAACTCATTTATTCGTCGAACTCTCTAGTTACCACAAACACAAACACGGTTCACCCTTTCTATCTTTTTCTTCCTCTCCTTTTCTTCAAGACTTGCATTTTTACAACCCAATCTCGAAATTTGTTTGTTAAGAAAAAATTTATAGGAGTCATGATGGTCACGGGTAAGTCTGGTTTCAAGATATGTTTTCTTGTCTGAATCTCTGTTCCTTTTTGAAGATCAATGAGGAGTTATGTTGTTTAAATCTTTACAGAGTTGTTACAAAAACTCCAAAGAACAAACCTGAGATCTTTTAGTATCGAATCAATTCTTAAACTAGGATGGTTATTGAAAGTATAGCTAATTGTAGGATGGTTTGCTTTTTGTGTTCTAAATATATAGGATGGTTTTTTTTTACATTCTAAATATAGGATGTAAAATAACAACTAGACATCAGCAACTTTCTTAAACAACATAATACGTAGTACATACAATACAAGATTCAAATTCAGCATCTCATAGCTTAGCAACTAAAGCATACAATACAAGATCTACCTTCATAATAACAGTTCGAACAAATTAAAGCATACAAACATGTAATTTAAATCCTAGAAGAATAAGGACGGACATTTTCTTTGATTGTGACCAGCAACTTTGCACTTTCCACACTTACGAGGTTCTTTAGGATCACGAGTGTCCATTTCATTTCTGAATCGACTTTGTTGTCTTCGTCCTCTACGCACAACAAGTTTCGTTGGATCCGCTTGAATGCTCCATTGGGGATTGATCCAGTAATCAACATGAGGTAATGGGTTAAAAGTAGCACTATATTGTTGTCGAAAAGTCGAAGTAGAGTACACATTATCAACGATGTGAAATGGGTTGTCTCTTTTTTGTCGACAAACGGCGAGTGCATGCGAACATGGAAATCTGTATGCTTGCCATTTACCACAAGTGCAGGTCCGCTCGAGATATTTAACGGTGTGTACATTGCCACCAGACCCATTTATTTGTTGTTTTGTCACAACTCTATAGACACCTTTACTGTTATCAAACTCTTGTACTCGATGACTTAGAGCATGAATATCATTCTTCTTAAATATACGCCATAGGGTTGGTGGTAGAGGTGCCTTGCTATTTTGTGCCACAGAGCTATACTTTTGGAACATGCTTACAGTTCTATTAAAAGTAAGGTTTATCAAGGCCTTAATTGGTAGTAATCTAGCCCCCCGCAACACATTGTTGAAACTTCCCCAACATCATTAGAATCTTCCCCAACATCATTAGAAACTTCCCCAACACCGAATTCTAAATGCATAACATATAACAATTTGATGAATTGATATGGGACTAATAGTTATAGATAAGAACATACATACCTATTTGGAATTTGAAAGGAAGCATTAAGTGAACATTTGTGAGTCCAACTACTAGCCACTGAGAAGTTATAATAACTTTGTAGGTAAAATTAAATAAGTTTGGTAGGAAGAATTTATTGTTGTGTAGTTTATAAAATAAAAAATTGACAAAATCCTACTTTTAGAATAAATAAAGCAAATCATCACATATTTAGAACATTAAAATGATTTCATCCTACTTTTAGCTAACTTTTGAAAAACCATCCTAGTTTTAGAAAATTTTCTTTAGTATCTTTTCTTTTTATTTTTGGTTAATATTGATGATGGGATTGTTGTTGGTGGTGGTTGAATGGGTGGTAGCGGCAGCGTGTGGGAAGATGAGAACTTTCGTTCGGTGATGGTCGTGGGTGGATATGTGGTTGTTTGATTTGTAGGCTTTAAATTCATGCTATCAATTTTGAAAATGATCAATTTGGTTTTGAGCTGGGAATTTTGTGAAAGGTTAAGATTGTGGATATGATGATATTTGTTTCGATGAGATTGAAGGGCAAGATGATGATAGTTTGAAGAAAATGGATCCATAGGGGATATGAATTCCAATTTCTTAAACTGATTTTTAACGATACTATTGTTTGTTATATTGAACTCGGTTGCCTTTTTAATGTTTGTGTTGTTGTGTTAATTATTATTTTGCTAACGGCACATACGAGCAACATCGAGCTGTATATTTTATTTTATTTTGGGGACATTTGGTTTTATGTCCCAAAAAGTATTTTCATCATGTTTTTGAATTTAAATGACTTTTTGTTTTCAGCTTGATGTAGTTAGTTTCGAACAATATATTTGTTGTTGTTGATGTAGCATGTAGATTGTTAAGCAAGCTATGTTTACTGTTATCGTTATACGTTATGGTCATGTTGTTGTCAAAGTAAAAAATCTTTTATCTATACTACATAATAATGTATTTAGGACTTTCTATAAAAGGAAATCTTAAAAATATAAGCTTACACATGTTACTATAATTAGTAATTTATATAATTAAAAAAAGAAGCAGAATGTACAACACTTTAATGCATATGATTTTCAGACATACAAGACAAAAGCATAACATACACTACTTTAATGCACATATTAAAAAAAACAAAACATCACATTAATGCTATTTAATATAGTCAATTAAGTAATTGATCAATAAATACAATTAATACATTTATTAAAGGGATCTTAGTTGTATACACACTTTGACTCTAAAATACACACTTTGACTACTTTAATACCTATAATAGGTCAAATATAAAATGATAACTAATGCATACATGGGGAATATAACAATTTTTTTCTGGTTTAGTTGACTAGTATTGATGTCATTATTTAATTTTAACTAACAACTTTCTAACTAATATAATTAATTACAGTATTTTGAAAATTACAAATTTACTATTAATTACAGTTAAAACTAAAAAATATTTATGTATATAAATTGCCTAATTTTGATCTTTAAATTACCAACTTATAAAATACTGTATCAATTTTACATTCACAAAAATTTCTCAGGTAACACCACAAATCTTGAGTAACTTATACAAAATTACAAGATAATTACAAGGTAATTGATAGTGTTATATTTTTCTTACACTTGAGTTTGTTTTTGAAGAAAGGAAATAAAGAAAAGCTTATCAATGAGTTTCTTTGTTAACACACTTTTGATTTCGTTTTGCAGGTTGTTACTATCCAGGTCCGAAAAGATTTGCAAACCATCCTTTTAGCTCAGGTCGAAAAAAGATTTGCAAACCAGGTTAGATACCAATAGCATTCATATGAAATTGTATAAAAGCAATAAAAATACCAGTGTGTAATTGCCTAATAAAACTAGTGTAAAAAAACTTTACACTTCAAAACTTTTAGGCTATTTGTATATGACGAATATTACAGTTTATTTAGTAACTGAAGAAAAATATTGCATTATTCCCTACACTTATAGATATAATGCCTTTACTTTTTAGTTTAGCAACTGAAACTAAGTCTTAGGCAATTTGCATATGACATATAAATGCACCAAACATAGATTTGTTTCCGAAAAAAAAAACATATAACTGAAACTAAGTCTTAGGCCATTTGCATATGCGTATGACTTTTTAGTTTAGTAACTGAAACCAAGTCTTAGGCCATTCAAACAACCCCGATCTAAGTTTCGTTTCGAAAAAAAAATTTAATAGATCTATGAATCCGATTAAACAACCAAACATTCATCTATTAAGCACAAAATGAATCCGAAAAAAAGTAGCAGCACAAAACGATTCGTTTCGAAAAAACATTAATAGATAGTATACACGTTTTTTTTCCAAACAACCCCAAACATTTATTATTTGGCGTCTCTATGAGTTATTTATATAAAAAATATAACAATGTATTATAATTCGAGAATTTTTATCCATATCTCGCATCTAATTTTTATTTGTTTGTCATTTTTAGGTGTGCTAAAATATGTAAATGATAATTGGTTAGACAAATACAAAACCTTTTTTGTGCCTGCTTCGATTGATCAGTCTTTGAATTTTGGAAATCGCACAAGCAACAGAGCTGAGAGTCAACACGCTAAGTTGAAGAAATATATGACTAACAAAAGTTATACATTGGACAAATTCATATGAGAGACATATTTCATACGTTCCAGATTCTAATAGCGAAGATTTGATGAAGTATATTCCAAGGCTTTTCCATCAATACATCATCAGTTTTCATGATGTGTTAGGTGATGGAAATTGTGGATTTCGGTCAGTTGCCGTCGGTCTTCGTCTCAACGAAAATAGGTGGTCACTAATTCGACAACATTTGTTGGAAGAGTTAGATTTTCATGAGCTAAATTACACGGCTATGTGGCATAGTGATGACTTTCAACGAATTCGAAACTCTGTGGAGTTTTTTGAAAATAGATTTGCACCGCAGAACAAATGGATGATCATGCCAGACACGGGGTTGGTTATTGCATCACTTTATAACTGGCCAGTTATATTTATATCCCTGACACAAAATTATCTATGTTTGCCGCTTTGGTCTGGTCCAAACCCATCACAAGAAAGTGGCCCCATTGTGATTGCACATGTGAGGGATGCTCATTACATTCATGTAACGCTAGATGAAAGTTGTCCAATCCCGCCAAATCACCAACAATGGAGGAGGTACAAAACTGAGGCCGCATCCGCATGGGAAACTATGTATTAAAGTCGACGACACATGTATCCTCAAATTATTTAGAATGATAGACGAATGTATTCATGACTTTTTATTTTATAAAGTTATTACAATTGTTACATGTTTTCCATTTTTTAATAGACAATTTAGTTTGTCGTTAACAATTTGTTTTCCGATAATACATTGAAAAAGAATTAAACTAGAAGTAAAAACAAAATAAATTAATTATAAAACTAGAGAAAATAAATAAAAAAGGTATTAATTATTTAATATTAATAAAAGGTAATTATTATTTAATGATAATGATAAGTTAATGGTAAAAGGTAATCATTAATACACCCTTTGACCTATAAGTGTGTATGAATCAAGTCAAATGTGTGTATGAATCAAGAGACCCTTATTAAAACACCCATAACATAATAAATACAAATTATCAAGCATATTTTACAACTAAATTAAACACAATTCCTACATTAAATTTTACTGATACAGATAATATTCAAGCCCGAACGGGCAACAGCCCAAATGGGCTTGGGCCCAAACAGGCGCAGGCCAAACGGGCTCGAGCCCGAACGGACACGGGCTAAACGAAATTCTTGAAATCCGTAAATTTATTGTAAAAAAGAACATAATAAACTAAAATACATGATTCACTTAAAAATTTTATTTCAGGGTACCTGCCGCCGCAACGCGCAGGTATCCTGCATTAGAAAAGCACATTATACAAATATTAAAGCCCGAACGGGCACGGGCAAAATGAGCTTGAGCCCGAACATGCACGGGCCAAACAGGCTCGAGCCCGAACAGGCGCGGGCCAAATGGGCACCGGCCAACGGGCACGGGCTAAATGAAATTCTTGATATTCGTAAATTTATTGTCAAAAAAATATAATAAATTAAAATACATTATTCACTGGAAAATTTTATTTCAGGGTACCCGCCGCCGCAACGCGCGGGTACCCTGCTAGTATAATAAAGAAATTACATCATTTTTGAGTTATTTTGTCAATTCATTCTTATTGAAAAAACAATTTGACCAATAGAAGAGGTCGATTTCGCCACGTAAGCAAAATCGTGTGATGTGATTGATTAATAAAAGTCAAAATTAAATTAATTTTGGTCAAACTTTAATAAATTTGGTGGAGAAATTTGGTTGATAAAAAAAATACATAAAAATATATGTGTCAAATTTGTGAAACAAAAACATAAAAAAAGATGAGGTAATTAATAAAACTTTAGTGGCTCAATTTTTAAAAATTATATAGAGTTAAGTGTAATATTATAAGCCTCCATATTTTTTAATAACTTTGATTATAAACAAATACCCCCTTATACTTTATACCCTTTATATTTTATATCTTAAAAAATACAATGTATATGTTGTTTTAAAATAACAACATATACATTTGCATAAGATTATAAGTATCAATTTTTTATTATATACGTTCAATAAGGAATCATTTATTTCATTTTTAAAAGTTTAACCTATGTGGACATGAGTTTACATTTTAAATACGGCTAAATTACTGAAAACGGGAATATAACTATTAAATTGTAAGCACGGGTTACTTTAATATAAAAATAAATATACGCGATTGTACTTATAACAATGACTCATGTAATTCTTATTTATTTATATAAGGATATCTAGAAAAATATTTTTAAAAAAATTTAAGGAGTATACTTTAACTTTATCAACGCTCATTATGTGCTATTAAACTTGCATCATGTGTAGAACATAATATCAGTAGTGAAATTTAAATAACAACATCAATATCTTCGTCAGCTAAATAAAATTAAATCTTGAGTTACCTAACAAAAATTTTTACAAAAATTTTACAAAATTCTAATGGATATTAATGCATAATGAAAAACTCGTGCATAAGTATTAGTTGTACTTATATCACAATTTTCATGCGCAAATTCTTATATGTGTATATACTGAACTAAAATATTAAAATAAAATTGATTTATGTGTAAACTTCGTGCGTGCACGAAACTTAGAACTATATAATTATATGCAATTACCTTTAAAGACACAATTTTCAGTATTAATACAAAATAAATTTTTTTGTCAAAACCTCGTGCGTGCACGGTATTATAACTAGTATTAGTAAGAAAAGAAAAACACATTTGATGTAACACTTTTCTTTCTCCTGATAATATCACCATTCTTCATAGATTGCATCATAATTCCCTAGTAATGTAGTAGCATTTGATCTTGTGTTATTTGTTTTCTTGGGGTTGAGGTCATTTCTTGCCGCATCTATGTTCCTTTATTTGTATATTCTGTCTTCAAAACTAGAAATAGACACCGAGCTTGCATAAAGGGTTAATCTCACGTTAAGATGATGTGGGTACCTAAGAAGTCGAGTACTACACTAAAATGGAGAAGAAAGATTGCCCATATGTATCTTTCAACCAGTTGTATTTGATATACGCCTATCACTAGTTGGGAGCTTATGACCCTAGACTAGTAGATGTTCCAATGCTGGTGCTGATTTTTGTAAGTAACTACTCTCAGAAATGGGTTTCTCAAGTGGAAGTGGTGATGAGTTTTGATATTTAAGGAAAAAAGTGTGGTATCTTGATGATGTGTGTTTTGTGATGTCTTGTGGTGACGAGATGATTGCACGAAGCTTTAAATTTATAAACAAGGATTACTAATTGAGCTAAGAACACATTCGGGCAAGTATACCCTATTGTGTGTAGCTAGTTGGGATGGGTAAGCCAAGGTTCGTTCACTAGGATTTCAGTGTTTTCGATTTGTAGAATCAAATGTAATAATAAGTAACACGAAAGTGGCAAGATGGTTGTCACGTCCCAAAATACCATATAAGTAATTAAAAGACAAAATAAATAAACTTGCAATCAATGATTAAAAACACTTGTTTGGAACTAGATCCCTATTTCAATGGATTGTTTGAAAGGTTTGGATAACCAAATAGTAATAGCACATAAAATCTAAGTCACACAATTCCAATCAAATGGTCATATCATGAAGTTGCATAGAAAATGGTTCATGCCAATGCACCCTTTCGACCTATGAACATTATCATAAAACCAAGTCATTACGCACCATTTGTGAGAAATATGATTTAATTCATTTGTTCATAAAAGCCCTTTCAACCTATACTCTTGAATCAATTGTTATTAATCTTTTTAACTTGTTTACTCATATTTGTCAAGTATAAAGAACCAACATATATTGAAATAAGTCACAATAAGAAATCCTTTCGACTAATAGATCTAATTATGATTTATCAACAAGAAAATTAGACAAGTTTCAATTAACACATACTCATAAGAAAAATCAATATTTCAATATCACTAAAAAGTCCAAACAATCAATATCCATAGTTCACATCATTCCGAACAAGTAAAATAAACTACTCCATATCGTTTTCAACAAAAACCAAAAAGTTTCAACAAACATTCTACTATTCTAGTATTAATCATTATGAAATGTAAAAGTAGATTACCAATAGTAGTATTACAATAGGTAATGGTAAGAATTTAGAGCAATCATTGGGCCTACAATCGACTACAATCGTCTAACAAACCCGGAAGAGTTTAACCCAACACCTTCTTCGATTGTGGTTGAGTGATCCTTTGGAATTGGCACATTTGTTTGAGGTCTTCTAGGAGTGAGAAATGGTAGAAATTAGCCCTTGGAGTGCAAGGGTGAGTTTATATGTGTTTGTTATGTGTGGTGATAGTTGGTGATCTCCAAATGCATAGCCCAAGCTGTTTATTTATGCTTGGAACACTCCTTGACCTCTAAGTCTCATAAAAGTGAAAGGAAAATGAGTTATGAGGATTACATGATCGGCCTTGAAGTTAATGACACTTAATTCCACACTTAGCAACTTTTGGAGCACAGTTTACGCGCTAGCCAACCGGTGGGGTACATGAAGACTGCAGTTGGTGCCAACCTCGCGGCAGAGAACACGAACCCGAGGTTGAGAACACGAACCTGAGAATAAGATCAGAATTCGCGTGACATCTAATTTTTTTTTCTTGTTTTAACTTCGTTCGTTGCACGGTTTTGGTTCCTTTTTCTTTCTAATCATTTTCCTTCACTTCTTTATGCTCGAAACAATTTGTTCTTTGAATCTTTTATCTTTTGAAGGTCTTCCCAAGGTCGTGTCTTTGTGCGGAATCTTCTCTTGTGCACATTATCTTGATTTGACGTTATTTCTTTATCTTTTTCTTCGGTTTCTTTTTCTTTGCTAACTACGAACATGAAAACATAACTTTTTACCAAAAGCTTATTAAATTAACCAAATAACCTGTACAAAAAATATTGATAACGCTCCTAAAAACATACTTAATTTGAGCGTTATCACACAGAGAGAGAGAGAGAGAGAGAGAGAGAGAGAGAGAGAGAGAGAGAGAGAGAGAGAGAGCTACAAAAGGACTATTATACACTCATGTGCAAGACACATGGGGGATTTAACTTGCCTTGATTAACAACCATTAGGTAAAAGGACCACTAGGGAAGCAAAATTGAAACGCTGGGGATGTTTGATGCATTTATTTTGAATTTGGGATGAAACATGTATTTTTCGTATAACCTGAGGGATGAATGCTGTATTTTACTCAAATACTTATGACACTTTTTGTTCCTAATGTATAGGTCTTTTAACAACTAGTTTAGTCATTTTAATTTATTTTTAGTGTATTATCTATATATGTTGTTTAGTTTTATTATTTATGGAAAATGAAGAAAAAAAATTGTCACCTACGCCTATAACATGTTATGAATGATGAGAGTATTCTTCTGAATTTGTGTTATAAAAATCTTATATGTTAAAATGTGCCGTGCCTATGCCTATATATTGTTGCATATTGTTATTTTTGTATGCCTATTTCTGCATACGTTGTTTTTACTACAAAAAATATATAAAAAAAAGTTGGGATTATCATATAACCCAATAATCTGAAGCACCGACCCGATAAAACCTGAATCGAATGCACCCGAACACGTTTTTTATAAGTTCAAGTTGCGGGTTAGTTTTTTTAAGTGAAAACCCGATCCAACCCGAGCCAATAACACCCGATAACCCAATAATCCGTCCCGATAACACCCTACCTATGAGACATTACATGTAGCTCACTTAGGGGGGTGACAACCATGCCTAACAAAAATTTTCATGCCTAATCACCCACCAATAATATCCTTCCATCTCATCTCATACCTATCTCATACCTAACAATAGATTTTTAGTGGCAACCATGCTTAACCCATACCTCATCTATTTTTTTTAATGTCCAACGTCTCTTTTTTTTAATTCTTGCAACGGATACATTTGGCTTCCACAAGATCCATGCCTAATCGGTAAAGTTTGCCGATTTACTCCACAAAAACACTACACCGAATGAGGTGCAATGGTGATACCGATCGGTATCAACCATACCGATGCCACCCCGAGTTGCGTTGCGACCCACTTATAGTGTTATATACTTGAGTACTTGACAATAGCATATGGCCCATCTAGGTACTTAAGATTAAAAGATAAAGAGTTAATTGCATTTTTGGTCCCTGTGGTATGGCCAAATTGCAGATTTGGTCCCTAAAACTTTAAAAGTGCACCAGAGGTCCCCATTTTCAAGTTTTCGTTGCACGTTTGGTCCCTGGCCAGAGTCAAATGTCTAAAATACCCTTGTGGTTAATGAATAAATGGTCCTTGTGGTTAATTAGCACACATACAAACACACTTCATCCCCTTCACCTCACTCTCTCTCTCTCTCCCTCATCTCCTACCCTAGCCGCCGCAGGGGAAAACCCCTCGCCACCACCACACCGCCGGTCACCATACCACACCGCCACCACCAAAACACTCCTTGACACCACCTCTTTCTGATCTAATACCACACGCACCCAAACACACCACTTCACACATTTCTACAACCCCACGCGCCACCCTTTTTCATCGTGCCACCACCACCTCTTTAAGCTCATGGTGTGATGTTGTTGGTGTTGTTCTTGATGTTGTTCTTGGTGTTTTGTTGTTGTTATTGTTCTTGGTGTGATGTTATTATTGTTTTGTTGTTGTTATCTGCAAATCTTCTCCAACCCACACGATGGCTTCCTTCTGGTCATGTTGTGTCATCTCAACAACTCGAGTTACCTTAGCTTTTGTTTTCTCACATTCCCTTAAATAAGAATTAATAACAATAAAAAAAATGAATAGCAGAAAATGAAAAAAGGAAGGAAAAAATGAAATACATAAGCTACTTCATCAAAAAAGGGCTTATTGGCCTTGTCGGTGAAGGTGGCGTTGATGGTGGTGGTGGCATTGGGTGGCAGTGGTGGCGGCGGTGGAGGTGGGGGTGGTGGCGTTGGGTGGTGGTATTTTGGACTTTACTCTTAAATAAATAATTAAAGACACAAGGACCATTTATGTAAGAAACTCAAAAGGTGGACTGAAAAGAAAATAGGAAAAGAAGAAGACAAGGGTATTTTTGTCATTTGATGGACCCGGGGACCAAACATGCAACGAAAACTTGAAAATGGGGACCTCTGGTGCACTTTTAAAGTTTTAGGGACCAAATCTGCAATTTGGCCATACCACAGGGACCAAAAATGCAATTAACTCAAAGATAAATAAATAAATGAGTTAGAAGTCTTTCAGTGTGCCGTCCGTAAGTGCGGCAATATAAACAGACCCCAGTAACCCTAAATTATATCACAAAAATTTCTCAGTATTATGATATGATGGCGGCTTCCTCGAAGGTAATTGGTTTGAAGTTCTTCACCCGGTCTGTCGCACAGTTCCGTCCGGTGGTGGCAGGCTCTCGTTTCTGTAACACCAACAGTATCGGTGGTGATCGTCTATCTCGTAGCAACAATCGCGTTAATCCGCCTGCTTACAAATCTTTTATTGGCAGTGTTGCATTTGTTAAGAATTACTACCCTTCTTTTTATATAAAATGATATCTTCATGGATCTCTATCTCTTAATTCGTTTTTGTTTTGTAAAATTGAAATATACGTTTAAAAACACGATGATGTTTTTCAGATTTCGTGTTGGATAGATTCTCAACAACAAGAGCTACTCTAACGACCCCTCCTTCAAGTACGAAGGTGATTAAGCCATGGAAAACCATAGATGGACGTGAATGCCTACGCTTTATCTTTATCATAGACGTGGATGTGAGGGAGGAGTGTGTCGAAGTATTCGTTCAACGCAATACGGTTATCGTTGAAGCTCATGTGGACGACGTTTTCATAAAAGATTTGGGGTTTGAAAAGTATGTTTGCAACATTGATATACCAACATATATTGAAATAAGTCACAATAAGAAATCCTTTCGACTAATAGATCTAATTATGATTTATCAACAAGAAAATTAGACAAGTTTCAATTAACACATACTCATAAGAAAAATCAATATTTCAACATCACTAAAAAGTCCAAACAATCAATATCCATAGTTCACATCATTCCGAACAAGTAAAATAAACTACTCCATATCGTTTTCAACAAAAACCAAAAAGTTTCAACAAACATTCTACTATTCTAGTATTAATCATTATGAAATGTAAAAGTAGATTACCAATAGTAGTATTACAATAGGTAATGGTATGGATTTAAAGCAATCATTGGGCCTACAATCAACTACAATCGTCTAACAAACCCGGAAGAGTTTAACCCAACACCTTCTTCGATTGTGGTTGAGTGATCCTTTGGAATTGGCACATTTGTTTGAGGTCTTCTGGGAGTGAGAAATGGTAGAAATTAGCCCTTGGAGTGCAAGGGTGAGTTTATATGTGTTTGTTATGTGTGGTGATAGTTGGTGATCTCCAAACGCATAGCCCAAGCTGTTTATTTATGCTTGGAACACTCCTTGACCTCTAAGTCTCATAAAAGTGAAAGGAAAATGAGTTATGAGGATTACATGATCGGCCTTGAAGTTAATGACACTTAATTCCACACTTAGCAACTTTTGGAGCACAGTTTACGCGCTAGCCAAACGGTGGGGTACATGAAGACTGCGGTTGGTGCCAACCTCGCGGCAGAGAACACGAACCCGAGAATAAGATTAGAATTCGCGTGACATCTATTTTTTTTTTCTTGTTTTAACTTCGTTCGTTGCACGGTTTTGGTTCCTTTTTCTTTCTAATCATTTTCCTTCACTTCTTTATGCTCGAAACAATTTGTTCTTTGAATCTTTTATCTTTTGAAGGTCTTCCCAAGGTCGTGTCTTTGTGCGGAATCTTCTCTTGTGCACATTATCTTGATTTGACGTTATTTCTTTATCTTTTTCTTCGGTTTCTTTTTCTTTGCTAACTACGAACATGAAAAAATAACTTTTTGCCAAAAGCTTATTAAATTAACCAAATAACATGTAAAAAAAAATATTGATAACGCTCCTAAAAACATACTTAATTTGAGCGTTATCAGAGAGAGAGAGAGAGACAACTACAAAAGGACTATTATACACTCATGTGCAAGACACATGGGGATTTAACTTGCCTTGATTAACAACCATTAGGTAAAAGGACCACTAGGGAAGTAAAATGGAAACGTTGGGGATGTTTGATGCATTTATTTTGAATTTGGGATGAAACATGTATTTTTCGTATAACCTGAGGGATGAAATTCTGTATTTTACTCAAATACTTATGACACTTTTTGTTCCTAATGTATAGGTCTTTTAACAACTAGTTTAGTCATTTTTAATTTATTTTTAGTGTATTATATATATATATATATATATATATATATATATATATATATATATATATATATATATATATATATATATATATATATATGTTGTTTAGTTTTATTATTTATGGAAAATGAAGAAAAAAAAATTGTCACCTACGCCTATAACATGTTATGAATGATGAGAGTATTCTTCTGAATTTGTGTTATAAAAATCTTATATGTTAAAATGTGCCGTGCCTATGCCTATATATTGTTGCGTATTGTTATTTTTGCATGCCTATTTATGCATACGTTGTTTTTACTAGAAAAAATATATAAAAAAATTTGGGATTATCATATAACCCAATAATCTGAAGCACCGACCCGATATAACCTGAATCGAATGCACCCGAACACGTTTTTTATAAGTTCAAGTTGCGGGTTAGTTTTTTTAAGTGAAAACCCGATCCAACCCGAGCCAATAACACCCGATAACCCAATAATCCGCCCCGATAACACCCTACCTCTGAGACATTACATGTAGCTCACTTAGGGGGGTGACAACCATGCCTAACAAAAAATTTCATGCCTAATCACCGACCAATAATATCCTTCCATCTCATCTTATACCTATCTCATACCTAACAATAGATTTTTAGTGGCAACCATGCCTAACCCATACCTCATCTATTTTCTTTTAAATGTCCAACGTCTCTTTTTTTTTAATGCTTGCAACGGATACATTTGGCTTCCACAAGATCCATGCCTAATCGGTAAAGTTTGCCGATTTACTCCACAAAAATGTTAGTCGATTAGTATAAGGCTTAGGCCTGTTATGTGTTTAGGCCCATATTGTATCTTATATATATTTATCATGTACCAAACATTATATTCATTCAATATACACAAACTTACATGGTATCAACCCTAACCGATCCACTCTCTGCTTCCGCAATTTTTTTTATTCGTTTAATATTATTGTTTCTCGACCTTGTGTGTTGTCGATGTGTGTTTGATTGTTTGTCGACCAAGTGTGTTGTCGACCTTCCCTGTTTCACGATTCCCTAAACCTTTACACATTCGATTACTAAACGTTAACCAAACTGTTTTTTTATTCGACCACTCAAAACCTTTATTGTCGAACCTCTTGTTTTTTATTCGACCACCAATTACAGTGCCCCTAAAGTCAACCCTCACTAAACCACTTTGTTCAAGATTCCTTAAATTTTTTACCAGTATTTTATTCGTATTATTCAACCAATTTGTTATTCATTCGGTATTTACATTGATCACTTTGTTACCAATTCTCTAAACCTACGATTAAATAATTGTTAGATTATTCCTTTTCTTTGGTCGCTTGCTTTTCTAGCCTACTGTTGCGTATACACAACCGATCATTACAAAACCCTTATCAGTTTCCCATCATGACTGGCATCAATTTAACAAACAATGAACTCGAAATCTTGCAAGGCCTCTTGGTCACACTTGGATATAATGGTTTGACTCCCACTGTGAACAATACCCCTCGTGTGCAACATAATATTACTCCTTCGGTGACACAGTCTCACAATATTACTACTCCTATGGCTTTTTATTCGAGTCCATTTTATGCTTCTATGTCAGGCCCAACGGGTTTTGTTAATCCAACACAAGTCTCAGGTTATGCACCAGGCTCTTTTAGACCTCAGCTTATGCACAGGCTCCACAACTAGTCCACGCAGTTCCACAAGGGGTCCAGTTTGGTATGCAGGGTCACTTCGTGGGTCAGGGGGTTTAGAATGCACATGTGGTGCACCAGGGAGTTCAAGGGACTCATATTGCTAGGCAAGGCCAACAAGGGGGGTCTTTCGTTTACCCGGTTCAGTTAGGTATGCAGGTCCATCAAGGACGTCAGGGGGGGTCCAATTGGTCAAAGTGGTTAGTCGGGTCCCGCGGGTCAAGAAACTATTTCGCCACATGCTTTTACTGCCGGGACTCTACCGGATACTACTTCCGGTAATTGGAATATGGACACAGGTGCGTCCTCACATCTTAACGATAATGTCAATAATCTTAGTGATGTTTTTAATTCGTGTATTTATTCATCTGTTGCTGTTGGTGACGGGCATTCTATTCCCGTTACTAACTCTGGACATAGTATTTTTCCTACGCCTTTTCGCCCTCTTCATTTAAATAATGTTTTAATTACTCCTAATATCGTCAAAAATTTGATTTCCGTTCGTCAATTTGTTTGTGATAATTATTGTACTGTTGAATTTGATCCCTTTGGTTTTTTCGATTAGTATAAGGCTTAGGCCTGTTATGTGTTTAGGCCCATATTGTATCTTATATATATTTATCATGTACCAAACATTATATTCATTCAATATACACAAACTTACAAAAAACACCACACCGAATGAGGTGCAATGGTGATACCAACAGTATCGGTGGTGATCGTCTATCTCGTAGCAACAATCGCGTTAATCCGCCTACTTACAAATCTTTTATTGGTAGTGTTGCATTTGTTAAGAATTACTATCCTTCTTTTTATATAAAATGATATCTTCATGGATCTCTATCTCTTAATTCATTTTTGTTTTGTAAAATTGAAATATACGTTTAAAAACACGACGATGTTTTTCAGATTTCGTGTTGGATAGATTCTCAACAACAAGAACTACTCTAACGACCCCTCCTTCGAGTACGAAGGTGATTAAGCCATAGAAAACCATAGATGGACGTGAATGCCTACGCTTTATCTTTATCATAGACGTGGATGTGAGGGAGGAGTGTGTGGAAGTATCCGTTCAACGCAATACGGTTATCGTTGAAGCTCATGTGGACGACGTTTTCATAAAAGATTTGGGGTTTGAAAAGTATGTTTGCAACATTGATATACGGCATAATATGTACAAATTGAGTGATATCAAAGCAGAAATGAAGAAGGATTCAGGAGTGTTGATGTTAACTATTCCTAGGTTGAAGCCAGACGAAATTAACTATAATGTCAAAGTCAATGTTACAAACAGAATACAATAAGTTCAATCTGAATGTCAGCTCTAGCTCTATTTGTTATTAGTATTATACTTTGTTTTATCTGTCATACTAAACCTATATCAACTTCTTTTTTATTAGTTTTATACTTTGTTTTGTTTCATGCAATGTTCAGTTTAATATATACATATAAACACAACGAGAATATATGCAATGTTCAGTTTAATACACATACAATCAGAAGCATTTGAGGAGGTAATGTGTTTGGGGTTAATGCTGTTAAGTTTGCGGTTTCGGTTGATAATGCGATTGGATTTGATTTTGGGAGGAAATTGGAGAGGAGAGTTGAGGAATTGTGTGAGGAGATTGTTGGTGTTTCATACTTTTAGTAATACGAGTTGGCTTGCGTAGTGTGTATGTTGTTATTTCGGTTTAATTTACATTAGACTTATTTTTTTATACTGTGATTGCTTTTTAAAATTTAGTATATTGTTATTGCGTTTTGATATAACAGATAGTTTGCAAGGTGTTTATGATTGCTTATTATAACAATTTATATGGTTATTGTGTTTTAAGGGAGTGTTTGTGTTAGCTTATTTTAAGGGTTCAGCCGATTCGTATCCTAAGGGTTTGTGGTTTTTGCTTTTATGCACTTAATATAGTTATTACTGATAAACATACATCATAGTTAATTACCGTTTTACCCCTATATGAGAATATTAGTGCATTCTCATTTTTATTTCATTTCGTCACTCTTATCTCATTTTCGCTTGCGTGTTCCTTTTAGTGTGCACCGGTTTTACTCTTCAACATTATGTTCCTTTTATGTACTTAATATATTTAAGTGTGATAAATATACACCCCAATTAATTACCATTTTACCATTCTATGAGAATATATCGTATTCTTCATTTTCATTTCATTTCGTCACTCTTTTCTCATTTCCGCTTGTGTGTTTCTTTTAGTGTGCGCCGTTGTTACCCTTCAGCATTTCTATGAAGACTAGTTATGAGAGACACCGTTCTTTGCATACTAATCCTTTCAATCACAACCACATAAACAAGTAACTTTAAGGCTGCACAAACAAAACAAGTTGTCTCCTAATAAATACTATGGCCTTTTTCAAGCAGTGGACAAGTGTGGCGATGTTGCTTATAAACTATTGTTAGCAGAAACTGCTACAATACACAATGTTTTTCATGTTTCCCAATTGAAAGCTTTCAAAGGCCAAAAAACACTCCTATTCCACTCAGGGACGGAACCAGGACGCGGAGTGACCAGGTGCACTTGGAATAAACTAAACAATAATGCAAACACAATTTTTAGGGACCGGGTGCATTTAAGAGGACACCCCCTGGTTCCGTCCCTGATTCCACTACAACATTGAACTAATGAAGGTCTGGTTACTGGATTACCTGTAGGTGCTTTGGACACGAAGATAGCTAAGGTTGGAAATAAATTTGTGGTCCATTAGTTGATTCAGTGGTCAACTGGTATTGTAGATGATGCTACTTAGGAAATATCTATTGACATTCAAGGTGAGTTTCCTGCTTTCAATGTTGATTTTTGAGGAAAAAGAATGTTTTCAAGGAGGGTGGATTGATATGAGCCAAAGTGAAGACTCACGTGCCCTGCATGTGAGTAGTTGAAAACCATTTAATAGCATTTTGGCGGGAAAAGTCGTTACATAATTCTCCCTTTCTCCTGGTATAAAGATTGTTTAGCTTTCATTTTGTATTTTCATTCAAGAACTTGTAACTGAATTCTCTCTTTACCCAAATGATTCAATAACAAATCGTTTCACCATTTATCTTCAATCTTTGTTCTTAATTCATTGAGATTCAGGTCAATTGGTTTCTATTCTTCAATTCATATTGAAATCTGGAATTAGATCACATCAAATATGAAACAACAACCTTGAATACATTTGTTATTGTTGTAGAAAGTGGTAAGTAAAGTATAGCCTCAAATATGGATGATGTTCTTGATATTACTATCAAAGACTCAGTGAGACCAAAAATGGATGAACATGGTTGACTCGCCCATAATCGAGTATGTTTATGTGTTTTCCTTACCTCAAGATTTGTTTCTCTTTCACTTATTTGTTACACTATTAATTTGTCTATTTGATTTTTTTAGGGCAGTACCTACAAAATACAAGCTAAAATTGAGATACAAAGGCTTCTTTAAGTTAGTCAAGAACACATGTAGGAGAAAGGGTTCTGCTTGGCTATATTTGTGGTTTCCGGATTCTGTCATGTTGCATCTCTCATATACTTACGTTTGTTCTGACTTGGAATATTGTGGTTATAATTTATCAGGTTAGTAGCGAGATGTCTTTTAGCATAAAAAATTAAAACTTAAGGATACCGCAGGCTTAGAGGGGGGTGAATCAAGAAGCATAAATTAAGCAGATTAAGGTATTTACTATGGATGAACAATTTAGCAATATGTATGTAAGAAACATGAAGAGTGGAATGAGACAGTGAGACATGTTGTTAATAATGTCTCATATTTGTAACTGTAGGGTTCTTATGCTTCCCTTCTCATGTTGTATAGTAATGCATTAATGCCAATATATTAATAAGAAAAAATTCTTATAAAACGTATAGTAATCGAAGTAAGGTGTTTATTATCTTGAGGTGATTGTTACATCTACTTATCTAGTTAGGTATGTTTTAAGAATTGCTTTTAGTCATCATCACACACTTAAATTTTTATCCGTACTAAAGCTTGTGTATTGTTATGATATCTCATGTATAGCCAAAGAGAAGATGGTTCTTGCCAAAGAGAAAATTTAAACTTGATTGAACATTTGAAGCAAACACTTTAACTAGAGATGATTTATGTGTAAGAGGGAAAGGATATATTTTATTGATTGATTGATTCGATTCATAATACATGATTACATGCTAATTATATACCACAAGTCGGTATATTTTAGATATGGACTAGTATAGGTGATGAGTGTCCAAATACTCATCATTTTTGTATAATCTAAACTGCAAAATCATCTGAAAACACTCAGAAACACATCAAAATGATCAAATTATCACAAATCAGTGTTTTATGTGTTTTAAATTCAAAAATATCAAAATCAGATGAAAAATGTATCAAGTTTGCAAAATTGGCAGTTTTAGTCCCCCAAGTTTTAAAAGTTGTCAAATCTAGTCCCTGGAATTCAAAAATGTGGAAATTTATCATTCAAGGTCCTTGAAGTATTCTAAGTTGTTTAAAATGATCCTTGAATGATTCTTTGGTCAATTGGCAAGAAAGGTCCCTAAATTTTGGAAATTTGCAAATTTAGTCCTTGGACCTTTGAAAATGGATTTTATGCAAAAAGGGTTCTTGTTCTATCAAAAGTTGTCAAGTTTGGTCCTTGTGAGAGCATTGGAAAAATATCAATTTCAGTCCTTGAAGTTTGGCAAAATTGCACTTTTGGTCCTTGTTTACCACTAATACCAAACGGATCCTATTTAAATACTAGGCCCAAAATCCAATCCAAACCCAACTGCTAGCCCAAACCCAATCCAGTTGACCCTTGACCTTGACCCTTTGCCCTTGACCTCCAGTCCACAACCTATTTTGACCCCAGCCACAATCCTTTTTGACCCCCTTTGTTATTAATACTGTGGTCAACAGAAGTCAAATCCCAAGTGTACGCGCTCAAATACCAGAGACACTGTAGCAGTGTCTCTTCCCCACCAGATATTCAATACCAGTCATGGTTTCCACTCCATTTTCAACCCACTCCCATACTATGTCCCCTCCTCACCCTCTAAACAACAAAAACCTTAATTGATTGAACCAAACTTCATTAAAGCTTAAACCTGCTAAGTGGAAAATTGGCGCCAAAAAGCAACTTGGACGGTTCTGATGATTCTAGCCAATCCAATGGCTCAAGTTTGGTGGGAAAGTCTCAGAGTACATCAAGGAATGTGGAAAAGTCTATAAAAGAGAGAGATATGTATTGTAAAAGACTATCTAGTGTAATTTTTATCTTTCATGTCGTTTTAAGTTAATTTTCAATTTCAGTTTATGTTTTAAGCTTAAAAACTTTGTATTTCAAGTTATTATGTTATAATAAAGCTTTTGTGAACCTTTAATTCAAGTGTCAAGTTAAATTCCAGTTTATGTAAATTTTCATGTTTAAGCAAAATATCATGTGAATCAAATGTTGTTTTTAGTTGATTATATGGACTGAGATAGGTCACTTAAGCTCCAAGAAAGCTTAATCAAGCTTTTAGATACATTTAAAACAAGTTTAGAAGTTAAAATAAAAAATCACCAAAAATAGCAATTAAATACTTCAAAAATCAAAAATCACTTGGAGAAGGTATTCACAGCTGGAGCAAGGTTTATCTTGGATGGCCTTGGTTTAGAGCTCTGTGGAGAGCATTTAGGATTGGTTCTCATTTCCTAGTTCTCAGTTTGTGCCTCAAAACCATTTGTAAGCTTTTTGTCTAATTTGGCTTTTCACTGTTGCAAGTGTTTAATAGTTCTGATTTCTGTTTCTTTGTGATAAATAGTTATAATATAGTGTTTCTAAACTTTAAAATCAGTAGCTTGTTCTTTTCAAGTTGTAGTTTACAAAAATTTAGTATTTACAGTTAAAACTGCTCAATCATCAATTCTCAGTCTATGGTTGTTATGGTTGTTGATTTAGTGTTCATTAGTTCTAATTTAGGATTATACAAGGTCTGAATTCAAGTTCATGGTTTACAATTGTGTTTTGATTTGAAAAACATCATAACAGTCAACATAAAGGTGTGTTTGGTTTATGGTGTTCAAAGGTTCTTTGGTTCTTAGAATTGTTGGAAATCTGTCTAAATAGGTCTAAACCACTTAGCTCAGTCATAAAATCAAGTTCTTATTAGCAAAAAGTCAAAATTTCAGTTAATCACATCTTAGGAGCTACTGTTGGATTTTTTTTAGATATAGGATCATTGATTTGTGTTCAAAAGTGGTCAATCTTGCTCAAGTTAGTCTCATTACACTTTAAAACAACATATCAAGTACTTTAGATCAAATCAAAATCCACTTTGGTCAACTTTTGGTTTCTGTCAAAAAAGTCAAATTCTAAATGGGTCGTTTTTGAATAAACTTTGGAATTTCATTGTGAATTCATTAGTGAGTTTCAGTTTAAAAGCTCTTGGGGATTTATAGTCTAGTTGCTAAAGAAAAATACAAAAATATTAGTTCTCTGTTTATCAGCTTGTTTGGTGCTTATTTAGCTGCTTATTTTGGGTACCTGCTCTGTGAAACTGCCCTGTGCACAGAATTTGTGCTCATATTGATAAGCTCTCATAGAGCTTATTAGTACTTCAAATCTCTTGTTCTCTAGTTCTTTGGAAAGCCAACTTGGTTATCTTGAGGGCCCAAGTCTTGTTTTTCACTTTGGAACTCATTTGGTAGGGCTGCTAGTGGTTATTATTTTGTCCCATCACTCAGTTGACACTGAGTCAGCTCAAGCTGAGCATTGATCTGACCCCTTTTTCACAAGCTCTGTAAAAGCTCTCCAGTTGTCCTAAGCTTGTGAGTTTTGGCTTTTTGGATACCCCACCTAGCCAGCTTGTTGACTCAAGGTTTTTTCTGAGCTTGTAAGTTTGTTTACTTAGCTTATTTTGGTCTTGAAAAAGTCCTCAAGTCTGTTTTGATATTAGAATAGTCATAAGTTCCTATTAGCTTATTTGAGCTTTTCAGTGTGCTTATTTGTTCTTATTAGCTTCATTTGAGTATCTGTAGCTTATTCATATCTTATTTGAGCTTCTGTTTTAGTTTGTGAGCCTGTTTGAGCTTATCTCATTCAAATAAGCTTATAAGCCAAAACTGTTAACCAATAAGCTCATCAAAACTGCTTATTTGACTTTTGTAAATTTTTTGTCTTTATTAAAGTTTCATATTATTAGTATTTAAGTAGTTTTCAAAAATAAAAATCACAAAAACATCAATATAAAAATAGTGATAGCGTTTATTTAAGATTTTTTAGCTTTTTGATTTTTCTTTTCAACTTATTAATAAGCAAATCTTGTTTTTCTCTTTTTATTAGGTTTCTGTTATCATATAGGATTTTTAGAAAAAGTTTCAGATTTTTCTCTATCTTTTTAGTATTTATTATAATTATAAATAGTTAATAAATAATAAATAATTAGTAAAAAATAATTAAAAAGTCTAAAAAATATCTTTTCTGTTTTAAAATTAGTTTTATAGTATTTTAGATTTTTCAGAATCATAAGTTTATTTTTCTAGCCTTATTTTCTATTTTCTTCTATTTTAGAGTATTTATTAAGTAGTTAAAATAGTTTTTAATTAATAATAATTAATTAAATAGTTTTAAAAATCATTCTCTTTTTTCTAATAATTTTCTTTTATTTTTAGGATTCCAAAAATGTTATTTTCATATTTTTAGGCCTTTTATTTCTTAGCTTCACTTTTTATTTTGTGCGTGTACGTAGTTTTTAAAACTTACGTTTACGTTTCTGTCTTCTGATTGTTGTGCTTTCCAATTCTGTGTCCAATTCCTTTCCAAATCAATCAGTAGTGTAATTTCTAATCATAACCTTTACAGATCACTATCCTTAGTGATCATTCTATCCTCTGAGTTTGTGTCTAACACACCATTGAGTCTCCTTGGGACTAAACGACCCGGGAATCCCCTGTATTCTCTGATCTTAATTGTATTTGTGTCTGAGCAGTTTTAAGTCTTTTTGACTTGACTGTTTTGCGCAGATCAATAGGATTGGGCCCGTATAATAATGTAGGCTAACACTCTCCCGCAGTTCGAGCGGCAAAAACACGAAAGCTTGGACTGAATTAGAAAACTAGAGAAGAAAAGAAAAATAAAACATTAACATAATAATGTTTTTGGATTTGTGACCTTAGCACAAATCACAAACACACAAGCTCGTAACCTAAAGCACGAACAACATAATAATAATGTGTGGATTTGTGACCGTAGCACAAATCACCAACACAAGAAAAGGATGAGAAAATGGGATAACACAAAGAATCTCCTACAACTAAAACGGGATAACCCAAAGTATACCTTACAATTAAAGCGAATGAAAGAAAACGAAAGTTGGTTCTAAAACTTCAAACCCCAAAGAACCTTCCGAACAAACGAGGCGTGTTTTTCTCTAGAAAAACATAAAGATCCACCTTTTTTGTTTTTTGTTTTTTTTTTTTATATAAGCGTCAATCACATTTTAAAGTTTGAATAATGTGAACAAGTTCCTTTTATAAAGCCCACGATGTAGAGGCAATTGTTTAGAGGAAATATACTTTCGATGTACGTAGCAGATAAACCGAAGGAAACATTGCTATAGTTGTGGCCAACATGCATATCAAAAGGTTGATTAATATTGCTTTGTCTTTAGATTGTTTCTTTCTCTTTGAAGACAATGTACTGTTGCTCAAAGATCCTGTGAAAACCGTACCGCCGGCTGGAAAATTAAAGTGGCGGTTGTTTGGGTTTTAGGGTTAGGTATTCTTAGGATCGTAACCAAACTGATACCATGTAAGATGGAAAAGATATATTTTATTGATTGATTGATTCGATTCATAATACATGATTACATGCCAATTATATATCAAAAGTAGGTATATTCTAGATATGGACTAATATGGGCTTGGACCCGTACAATGATGTAGGCTAACATTATGTAATATGTTAGTGCTTCAAATAATTCATGACATCTCATGTAGTATGATCACGATTTTGAAGTATTTACAGATACTTTTTGTGTTCTTTTGACTTACTTTTTCATTGCTTACTTCATGTATTAGGTGATCTCGAGTGGAACACAAATTTTCGGTCACGCCGACTTCTCCTTGTGGATATTCGCACCATTTTTTCACTCATTTGTATAATCATGAAGAGATTTATTTCAATCTCACATAAGCTTGCAATAAGTGATCATCACGGTTAACAAAAGTATGTAGCTCTTCTTCTTTACTTACCATTATGGCATTATAGATGCTTAAAGAGAAATCATCATGCGTCCATTATTTTTGGTTAGAGATAGTTACATAGCATGATATATCAAGTATAACTGATATTTTTATTGTATAAAAAAAGTAAAAAAGATTTAAGATATTATTTTACCTTTTAAATTTAAACATATGGCCCATCTAAGTAATTAAGATTGAAAGATAAATAAATATAACGAGTTAGAAGTCTTTCAGTGTGCCGTAAGTGTGGCAATATAAACAAACCCAAGTAACCCTAAATTATATCAAGAAAATTTCTCAGTATTATGATATGATGGCGGCTTCCTCGAAGGTAATTGGTTTGAAGTTCTTCACCCGGTCCGTCACACAGTTCCGTCCGGTAGTGGCAGGCTCTCGTTTCTGTAACACCAACAGTATTGGTGGTGATCGTCTGTCTCGTAGCATCAATCGCGCTAATCCGCCTGCTTACAAATCTTTTATTGGTAGTGTTGCATTTGTTAAGAATTACTATTCTTTTATATAAAATGATATTAATTCTTCTAGATCTCTATCCTTTTATAAGGTATTTGTTTTGTAATTGAAATATATATATGTTTACAAACAAGATGTTGTTTTTCAGATTTTGTGTTGGATAGATTCTCAACAACAAGAACTACTCTAAAGACCCCTCCTCCTTCAAGTACCAAGGTGATTAAGCCATGGAAAATCATAGACGGACGTGAATGCATACGCTTTATCATAGACGTGGTTGGTGTGAGGGAGGAGTGTGTAGAGGTATCCGTTCAACGCAATACAGTTATCGTTAAAGCTCATGTGGACGACGTTTTCATAAAAGATTGGGGGTTTGAAAAGTATGTTTGTAACATTGATATATGGCATAATATGTACAAATTGAGCGATATCAAGGCAGAAATGAAGAAGGATTCTGGAAAGTTGACGTTAACTATTCCCAGGTTGAAGCCAGACGAAATTAACTATTATGTCAAAGTCAATGTTACACACATATAAGAATATAATTAAGCTCAATCTGAATTTCAGCTCTAGCTCTCGGTTGCTATCTTGTGTTTCAATAATCTGTCATACTAAACCTATATATATGAAATCCTTTTATCTTAGTATTACTTTGTTTTGTTTAATGCAATGTTCAGTTTGCGGTTTTAGTTGATATTGATAATGTGATTTAATTTAATTTTGGGAGGAAATTGGTTGAGGAAATTGTGTCAGGGGGTTGTGGGCTGGGTTGAGGGGAAACAAGAAGGTGGGCGGGAGCGGGTGATGGTGTTTCATACTTTTAGTAATACGAGTGGGCTTGCGTATGTTCTTATTTCGGTTTGACTTGTAATTTCATACCCTATTGTTACACTGTTATTGCTTTCTAAAATTGTGTATATTGTTATTGCGTTTTGATATACAGTAACCGATAGTTTGTGGGATGTTTATGATTGCTTATTACTGTATAACAATTTATATGGTTATTGCGTTTTAAGGGGGTGTTTGTGTTAGCTTATCAGAAGGGTTTGAGAGCATATTCAGAATTTGAGAAGCTCATTTTGTTTATGGCTTATGAGCTTTGTTGGGTTAATCCCAATCTGTTGAGCCGAAGCAAAGTCAAACCGAAGCAAACAAAAGCAAAGTCAAACCAAAAGTCAAAAGACAGTTTTAGGCAGTTAGGAAAAACAGTTATTAGCAGTTATACCGGAAGGGACACATCCCTTGGTTCGTTTGAACCGTCATAACCCTTCAAACGCACCGTTTCGTTTAGTATAAATATTTAGAACTTATGTATGAACAAGTATTACAAATTTTATATATGAAAAAGTAGTTTACGTTTATAAAGGTTAAATCTTTTCTTGTGTTTTGGTATATTTTGATTGTGTTAAAGATGATAGATCCATAAAAAGGTCCAACAAGCTTATCTACTTGAGCTTATGAACTTAAATCAGCTATAAGTCAAGTCGATAAACTCATACGTCATAGAAAATTCCTCTATATTATGATATGATGGCCGCTTTCTCGAAGGTAATTGGTTTGAAGTTCTTCACCCGGTTCGTCGCACAGTTCCGTCCGGTGGTGGCAGGCTCTCGTTTCTGTAACACCAACAATATCAGTGGTGATCGTCTGTCTCATAGCAACAATCGCGTTAATCCGCCTACTTACAAATCTTTTATTGGTAGTGTTGCATTTGTTAAGAATTACCATCCTTCTTTTTATATAAAATGATATCATCATGGATCTCTATCTCTTAATTCGTTTTTGTTTTGTAAAATTGAAATATACGTTTAAAAACACGACGATGTTTTCAGATTTCGTGTTGGATAGATTCTCAACAACAAGAACTACTCTAACGACCCCTCCTTCAAGTACGAAGGTGATTAAGCCATGGAAAACCATAGATGGACGTGAATGCCTACGCTTTATCATAGGCGTGGTTGGTGCGAGGGAGGAGTGTGTAGAGGTATCCGTTCAACGCAATACGGTTATCGATGAAGCTCATGTGGACGACGTTTTCAAAAAAGATTGGGGGTTTGAAAAGTATGTTTGCAACATTGATATACGGCATAACATGTACAAATTGAGTGATATCAAAGCAGAAATGAAGAAGGATTAAGGAGTGTTGACGTTAACTATTCCTAGGTTGAAGCCAGACGAAATTAACTATGATGTCAAAGTCAATGTTACAAACAGAATACTATAATTAAGTTCAATCTGAATGTCAGCTCTAGCTCTCTTTTTTATTAGTATTATACTTTGTTTTATCTGTCATACTAAATCTATATCAACTTCTTTTTTATTAGTATTATACTTTGTTTTGTTTCATGCAATGTTCAGTTTAATATATACATATAAACACAATGAGAATATATGCAATGTTCAGTTTAATACACATACAATCAGAAGCATTTGAGGAGGTAATGTGTTTGGGGTTAATGCTGTTAAGTTTGCGGTTTCGGTTGATAATGCGATTGGATTTGATTTTGGGAGGAAATTGGAGAGGAGAGTTGAGGAATTGTGTGAGGAGATTGTTGTTTAGTTTATGATATATAAAATAAAATAAAACATAAAGACATCAAGAGTACACAGCGGAAGACTAAAGATCATAACAAATAAATTAATTAACTGAAAGTATGCGTAACGTACCTCTTGCGAATATCAAATCTCTTGAGCAAATCAAAACCACCCTCGAGTAAAGCAAACCAAAGAAGTACTAAATGATGTAAGAATAATGTCTTACAACCACGTTCTTGTACACACGAATTAACCAACGAATCAAGCGATTGCTAGATCTAACACAAGCCCTCGTATATGCAAAAACAAAACCGAACTCCCTAACAAATGGGGTGTTCGGCCAAGCTATGCAAAAGAAAGAGAAGAGAGGAGATCTAGGGTTAATTCAATGCACAAGGTGTGAATGAAACCCTATACCCTACCCCTCCTTATATACTAGTAGGTAAAACTTAGAGGACAAGTTAGGGGAATGAAGGCCTTGGAGAAGCCTATGGCCGGCCACCAAGAGGAGCCCAAAGCCCATTCCATAACTTTCCCAAGTTTCCATTTCTAGTCCTTCTCTTTTCCATTTTAACGGTCGTTAGTCATTTTTCCGTTAAATACATAACGATCGTTAACCGGACTTAATGTGTAATAATTAATCGTAAACATAAACATTAATTATTAACTTTAATTCTCATTCGCTAATGTGTGCAATCCCGTGGTCACGAGTTCGAATCCGGACATTCACATGTTTGTAAATATATACATTTCCAACAGCTCCCACTTGGATATGTTTACAAAACGTGAAATGACATTGGTTAGCGTCTAGCAACACGCCAATGCCCCCAGTACAACTCGTGTATGGTTTTCTGGAGAAAAACCAAGTTTGATGATTCATCATCATATTCATCCTTTTGTTTCTAATACCATGTTAATAAGAATATGGATCTCACTCATTTCTTAATTAACTATTCTGTTTCTCGCTTTATGATTTATTAAGATTACCAATTCTTCTGAACAGAAGACCTTGGGTATGGCCATACAAACATCTTAACAATCCTACGAGGGGCCCGGTAGTATTAAACTTCAAAATGAATTTGAAGGAAACAAATCCCATTTTGACTACAAGCAGGATTCATAAATTTCGCAACACTTCTGAAAACAACCCTTATAACTACCAGTTACGTGTAGCGTTAGATTGCTTCACAAAAATGCACTACATCCATGACATATCTCTTGTATCTCAAGTCAGAGGATAAATATCCATGATATACTTAATGACAAAGATCCATAAAGTATCATCATGTGGGTGGGATAAGTCCTATATTCAATTCATTGAATATCATCTGAAATTAGTCATGCTACGCATCAATATACTTTCAAGTATATTCTAACTAATACTCAGATTTGTCTTAATTCAATATCATTCCCATGTTATTGATTGACAACGGACTATTTAGAATAACTTAAGTTATTCAAGGATTTAAACATGTAAATATAGGACAACATTATAATAAATGAATAATAAACATAAC
Source organism: Chrysanthemum seticuspe (assembly GCA_019973895.1). Classification (NCBI taxonomy): domain Eukaryota; kingdom Viridiplantae; phylum Streptophyta; class Magnoliopsida; order Asterales; family Asteraceae; genus Chrysanthemum; species Chrysanthemum seticuspe. The sequence goes on from BPTQ01000004.1 coordinate 229,163,978, forward strand.
AAAAATACTTTATTTCATTTCAATAATAATGTTTACAATATCCTTTTATCTAAAATACTTAGTCACAGATGGGCATGAAACTACTAGCTAAACGAAGTCCAAACTTATCAGACAAATGATTAAGTTTTTCACCAGGTAAGGCCTTCGTTAACGGATCTGCTAGGTTATCATCTGTGTGAACTTTGAGCAACTCAATTTCACCTATCTCGACTTGCTCTCGAACATAGTGATATTGTCTAGGATAGTGTCTGGTGCCCTTCATGACTCCAGGTTCATGAGCAAAAGTAATTGCAGCTGAATTGTCACAATACATTTTAATAGGATGTTCAATCGACGGCATAACACCAAGCCCCAAAACAAACTTCCTTATCCAAACAGCTTCCATGGCAGCCTCAGACGCCGCTATGTACTCACTTTCTGTAGCAGACATCGCAAGTGTTGTCTGTTTCTTACTCTTCCAATCCACAGCACCTCCATTGATGACAAAAATGTAACCCGTTTAAGACTTCGTATCATCTTTGTCACACTTCCAGGATGCATCGCAGAAACCTGTAACAGACAGTTCTGCTTCTGGATTTCCTCCATACACTATGAACATATCTCTTGTAGCCCTAAGGTACTTGAGAATATGCTTAACAGCAGTCCAGTGAATTTCACCCGGATTCTGTTGATACCGACTGGTCAAGTTTTGAGCAAACGCCACATCAGGCCTTGTGCATCGTACCGCGTACATGATAGATCCTACAGCCGAAGCATAAGGAACTTTCTTCATACGCGCCACCTCTGCAGGTGTTGAAGCACAGCCTTGGCTGCTCAAACCATGATTTACTTGCATTGGCAAAAATCCCTTCTTGGAATTTTGCATATTGAATCTCTTCAATATTTTGTCAATGTAAGCACTTTGGCTTAAACCAATTAGCCGCCTTGATCTATCCCGGTAGATCTTGATTCCGAGTATATATGCTGCTTCCCCTAAGTCTTTCATCGAAAAACATTTACCAAGATAGGCTTTCACCTCATTTAGACTTGGTATATGATTTCCCATGATTAATATGTCATCGACATACAGAATAAGGAAAGTAACACGACTCCCACTAGCTTTGTGATATACACATGGCTCATCAAGATTCTGAGTAAATCCAAAACTTTTGATTTCCCCATCGAATCTTTTATTCCATTGCCTTGATGCTTGCTTCAGTCCATAAATGGACCTCTTAAGCTTGCATACACGGTTAGGAAATAATGGATTCACAAACCCTTCCGGCTGCGCCATATAGATGTCTTCATCTAGACGGCCATTCAGAAAAGCGGTTTTGACATCCATTTGCCAAATCTCATAGTCATAGTGTGCAGCTATAGCAATGAGAATCCTAATAGCTCTTATGTCCGCTACAGGAGAGAATGTCTCCTCGTAGTCAACGCCATAGGTTTGAGTAAAACATTTAGCCACCAGACGAGCCTTGTAGGTGTGTACATTGCCATCCATGTCAGTTTTCTTTTTGAAGATCCACTTACTCCCAACGACCTTAGCCTTGGGAGGAAGGTCAACTTCAATCCAGACATCATTATCTTTCATGGATTGCATTTCCCCATTCATTGCAATCTGCCATTTATCCTTTTCAGGATCAGCCATGGCAGCCTTATAGTTGGCAGGTTCATTAAGATCCCCAACCATATTTTCCTCCACCTCTACGTTTAAACATAGAAGGTCAGGTGCACGTATAGTCCTTTCAGACCTACGAATGGGAACAACTTCAGGAGGAGCACCTAAGCTTTCAGGTTCTTCTTGAAGTTGGCTAGTGGTTTCAGAAGGTGTTGTATCTTCTTGATCATATTCCAGATCATATACTCTCCCACTGAGTTCTTGAGATATGAGATTCCTTTCAAGGAAATCTCCATACCTAGCCACGATGACTTTGTTCTCAGCTGGGTAGTAAAAGTAGTAACCCATAGTTTCCTTAGGGTATCCTACAAAGATACACTTAACAGATCTGGCTTGGAGCTTATCAGGTGTGTCACGTTTAACAAACGCTTCACATCCCCAGACCTTTAAGTAAGAAAAGTTGGGAGCTTTTCCAGTCCATATTTCATATGGAGTTTTAACAACCTTCTTAGTTGGAACCATATTCAAAATGCGAATAGCAGTTTCAAGGGCATAATCCCAAAAAGTAAAAGGTAGAGTCGTAAGTTCAAACATTGATCGTACCATGTCAAGTAAGGTACGATTTCTCCTTTCAGATACACCATTTTGCTGTGGAGTATAAGGAGATGTGAGCTGCTGGATAATTACACTCAGCTAAGTAATCTTTGAACTCTTGACTTATATACTCACCACCTCTATCGGATCGAAGAGCTTTAATCTTCTTTCCAAGTTGTAATTCTACTTCACTTTTGAAAACCTTAAATGTTTCAAAGACTTCATGTTTATGTTTAAGTAAATAAACATAACCATAACGACTGAAATCATCCGTAAAGGTTAAGAAGTAGACAGCACCACGTTTTGACACATGTCTAAGTGGACCACACACATCAGTGTGTATCAATCCAAGTAGATCAGAAGCCCTTTCCACTTGTGGTGAAAAAGGTTTCCTTGTCATCTTCCCAGCAATGCAAGACTCGCATTTGTCAAATGATTCATCATTGACCGTTTGTAAAAGCCCATCGTGTTGCAGCTTTTCCATGCGTTTCTTGCCAATATGGGCAAGGCGACAATGCCAAAGATAAGAAGAGTCACAGTTCGACTTTCTCTTCTTATTGCTAATGCTATACAACGAATTATTTTCATTGGATATACAACCATCCATATCAATTTCAAACACACCAAGAATAGGAATTGCATTAAAGTAAAAAACATTATTTAAAGAAACTGAAATTCCATAACTTGTAAAAGTGTGCACAAAACCAATATCTTTTAACAAAGAAACTGAAATGACACCCCTAACAATGGAGGGTGCATAATGACAATTATTTAGTTCTAAAATTAAGCCCGAAGGCAACACTAAATCAAAAGTCCCTATGGCTTCGACAGCTGCACGCTTTCCATTTCCAACGTACAAGTATCTCTCTCCACAGGTCAGCTTCTTCGCCCCTCTAAGTCCCTGCGATGTATTACAGATGTGAGTACCACATCCTGTATCATATATCCAGGAATTTAACTTATGAGGAAAAGAAAATAATTCAAACATAAAAATACCTGATGAGCTAGGCACCATCTTATTTTTATTCTGAAGGCACTCATTCAGATAAACTGGACAGTTCCGCTTCCAGTGACCTGGTGAGTTGCAGTGGTGGCAAGACAAATCCTTCTTAGGATTCTCCTTTTTCTTTCCAGGGTTCTTCTTAGGAGCTGGTGGGATGACAACTTGTTTCCCCTTTCCTTTTCCTTTCCCTTTCTTATCTGCTTGCGGCTTAGGCTTATTCACCCTACCACCCTGTATAGCGAGCACAGCAGGTGTAGGAGCCTTCTTTGGCAATCTCTTCTCGTAGTCTACAAGCATTGCATGTAACTCATTCACTGTCTTCCCCGTGCAATGCATGTTAAAATTGCGGACAAAATCACCAAATCGTTCCTGATTAAGGGAATGATTGATGAGTCCGACACATACATCGTTCGAGTAACCACAGCCGAGCTTCTCCAATTGGTCCAAGTGATGTTTCATCTCAAGGACGTGGTCGGAGACAGATTTGCCAGCCTCCTGCCTGCAGCTGTGAACCTTTTCAATTAGTTCATACAGTTCAGCTGCTGGTGGCTTCTCAAACATACGTTTGAGTTCATCTAGCATGCTCATAGGCGGATAGTGCTCAAATTGTTTTTGTAATTGAGCAGACATCCCCGAAAGCATTAGACACGCCACATCATTATGCTTCTCATATTCAACACGATATGCCTCTAATTCAAGAGCAGTTGCCGTGTTGGGAGGAGCTTCAGGCAGAGGTGTAGTCAAAATTTCAACCCTTTTGGCAACACGAAGGATGATCCTAAGTGAACGATGCCAATCATTGAAATTAGGGCCAGTCAGCTTGTCCCTTCCAATCATATCTTTGAAAGCGGCACTCAGTAAGCTCATAGTGTTATCAGATTGAGCCATCTACAGAAAAAGTTCAAAAAACCATCATTAGTATTTTGATAATTTTCCTTTTCAATAAACAATTAAATACCCAAGGTTCATATTCATATAACCAATTAATATTTATTGAAAACTAGGATCCAAATTGTCATAATCTCATCACATCAGTTGATCTGTTAGTGATGAACCTTATACAAAATGGTAGAGTATTTGCTCAATTGCCAATTTCAATTGCAATTCCTAGATTTATGGGATTTACATATAGCCAATATCAATCGCCATGTAAACATGTTTTATCCCATCTTATGCCTTGAGTTTTCAGTTTTCACCGCCTAACTCAATTAAGTTGTCCAACTTAAGAAACTGCAAAATCGTCCATGCCCGTTCTCACGACACGTGGACATTTTACCCTTTGATTAAGATCTAAATCACGTTCTCACGCAAATAGAAAGTAATCTTAGGTGTTTCCGTTTCGTTGGATGGCATATAACTTAAATTTAAAGGGTAATAGTTTTGATGTTAAATCAAATATGTACAAAGATGTCATGCATTCATCTTTGTAGCATAGGTTTTATTAAAACATTTATATCTTGTTTTAATGTTTAAGTTTTTCATCATCAAACTTTAATTGAGGTATTGGGTTCACCAATCAAGGAATTAGTGTTAATTATCATCCATTATACCGTACTTTTGCATAAGTGTAAACACTTAGTGTTTCGGATAATTACCACCTAAGTGGCGCATGGAATCAACACGAATTCGCCCTTAAGATGAGCTTGCACATTTAATGACTTACTAAGTAGCTCCACTCGAACTTACAGGGGGCAGAGGACCAGGTACGTGCTAAAGCACAACCTTAGACATCCATTCAGTGTGACTGTGCGCACTTCTTTAAACCCCTTTTATTAGTTCATTCTCATGGGTGAGCCTTTCATTCATTTGTACCAAAGTCATCAATCAATTAAACGATTATGATTACTATTCTTAAAAAAATGCATGTTTCACCATTGTTTAGGTCAGTTTATTTTTCTTTTAAAAAATACCCTTGTTACAAAACACAAACAAGCAAGTATTTATAAAAATAAACAAATAAACAATGAATACATAACAAATACAAGTCATGCATATCATCAAATAGCCACATGCAAACGGTTTTGATAAATCTTATTAATAACCAATTTTATAACTGTCAATATGCATATATTTAATTAAGACTTCCACCCGTTTTCATCTATGTACAAGGTGAACCACATGCATCGATTCATCGATTGCGTAAGTCAAAACTAAATATATACCACATAGCACATAACTGATTAAATAATAACAATTGAGGTCTTCCCCAATTTAAGATCTATCAATATTTAATGTATATCACTTAAAACATGAAAGACATACAATAAACAGATCCATGATAAAATATGCAGGTAATAATCATGGATATAAATTACACTTAACAATTAATGCAATTAAACAGAGTTACGCATATACACATAAAGTTGCATGCATCTTAGGGTTTCTAATCCAATTAAAACAAAATTTACAAAACCCTAATTAGGGCACCAAAAAACGCCCCCCCCCCCCCTCAAAATTAGGGTTTAGGTTTTGCAAACCCTAGATCTAAGCATACAAATAATAACACATTCATGTTTATTTTAATTATGTGTTTCAGTAATTAATTACTTGTTATACAAGGCTCGTGATGCCACTGTTTAGTTTATGATATATAAAATAAAATAAAACATAAAGACATCAAGAGTACACAGCGGAAGACTAAAGATCATAACAAATAAATTAATTAACTGAAAGTATGCGTAACGTACCTCTTGCGAATATCAAATCTCTTGAGCAAAGCAAAACCACCCTCGAGTAAAGCAAACCAAAGAAGTACTAAATGATGTAAGAATAATGTCTTACAACCACGTTCTTGTACACACGAATTAACCAACGAATCAAGCGATTGCTAGATCTAACACAAGCCCTCGTATATGCAAAAACAAAACCGAACTCCCTAACAAATGGGGTGTTCGGCCAAGCTATGCAAAAGAAAGAGAAGAGAGGAGATCTAGGGTTAATTCAATGCACAAGGTGTGAATGAAACCCTAGACCCTACCCCTCCTTATATACTAGTAGGTAAAACTTAGAGGACAAGTTAGGGGAATGAAGGCCTTGGAGAAGCCTATGGCCGGCCACCAAGAGGAGCCCAAAGCCCATTCCATAACTTTCCCAAGTTTCCATTTCTAGTCCTTCTCTTTTCCATTTTAACGGTCGTTAGTCATTTTTCCGTTAAATACATAACGATCGTTAACCGGACTTAATGTGTAATAATTAATCGTAAACATAAACATTAATTATTAACTTTAATTCTCATTCGCTAATGTGTGCAATCCCGTGGTCACGAGTTCGAATCCGGACATTCACATGTTTGTAAATATATACATTTCCAACAATTGTGGAGTGGGTTGAGAGGAAACAAGATTACAGGAGGGTGGGCGGGAGCGGGTGTTGGTGTTTCATACTTTTAGTAATACGAGTTGGCTTGCGTAATGTGTATGGTGTTATTTCGGTTTAATTTACATTAGACTTGTTATTTTTATACTGTGATTGCTTTTTAAAACTTTGTATATTGTTGTTGCGTTTTGATATAACAGATAGTTTGCATGGTGTTTATGATTGCTTATTATAACAATTTATATGGTTATTGTGTTTTAAGGGAGTGTTTGTGTTAGCTTATTTTAAGGGTTAAGCCGATTTGTATCCTAAGGGTTTTTGGTTTTTGCTTTTATGCACTTAATATATTTATTACTGAAAAATATACATCATAGTCATTTACCTTTACCCCTCTATGAGAATATTATTGCATTCTCATTTTCATTTCATTTCGTCACTCTTATCTCATTTTCGCTTGCGTGTTCCTTTTAGTGTGCACCGGTGTTTCCCTTCAACATTATGTTCCTCTTATGTACTTAATATATTTATCTCTGATAAATATATACCATGATTAATTACCATTTTACGCTTCTATGAGAATATATTGTATTCTTCATTTCCATTTCTTTTCTCATTTCCGTTTGTGTGTTCCTTTTAGTGTGCGCCGATGTTACCCTTCAACATTTTTATGAAGACTAGTTGTGAGAGACACCGCTCTTTGCATACTAATCCTCTCCATTTCAACCACATAAACAAGTAACTTTAAGGCTGCATAAACAAAACAAGTTGTCTCCTAAATACTATAGCCCTTTTCAAGCGGTGGACAAGTGTGGCGAAGTTGCTTATAAACTATTGTTAGCAGAAACTGCTACAATACGCAATGTTTTTCATGTTTCCCAATTGAAAGCTTTCAAAGGCAAAAAAACACTCCTATTCCACTACAACATTGAACTAATGAAGGTCTGGTTATTGGACTACCTGTAGGTGCTTTGGACACGAAGATAGCTAAGGTTGGAAATAAATTTGTGGTCCATTAGTTGATTCAGTGGTCAACTGGTATTGTAGATGATGCTACTTAGGAAATATCTACTGACATTCAAGGTGAATTTCGTGCTTTCAATGTTGATTCTTGAGTACAAAGAATGTTTTCAAGGAGGGTGGATTGATATGAGCCAAAGTGAAGACTTACGTGCCCTGCATCACATGTGAGTAGTTGAAAACCATTTAATAGCATTTTGGCAGGAAAAGTCGTTACATAATTTTCTCTTTCCCCTGTTTGGTATAAATATTGTTTAGCTTTCATTTTGTATTTTCATTCAAGAACTTGTAACTGAATTCTCTCTTTACCAAAATCATTCAATAACAAATCGTTTCACCATTTATCTTCAATCTTTGTTCTTAATTCAGTGAGATTCAGGTCAATTGGTTTCTATTCTTCAATTCATATTGAAATCTTGAATTGGATCACATCAAATATCAAACAACAACCTTGAATACATTTGTTATTGGTGTAGAAAGTGGTAAGTAAAGTATAGCCTCAAATATGGATGATGTTCTTGATATTACTATCAAAGACTCAGTGAGACCAAAAATAGGTGAACATGGTTGACTCGCCATTAATCGAGTATGTTTATGGGTTTTCCTTACCTCAAGATTTGTTTATCTTTCACTTATTTGTTACGCTATTAGTTTTCTATTTGAATTTTTAGGCAAGTACCAACAAAATACAAGCTAAAATTGAGATACAAAGGCATCTTTAAGTTAGTCAAGAACACATGTAGGAGAAAGGGTTCTGCTTGGCTATATTTGTGGTTTCTGGATTCTGTGATGTTGCATCTCTCATATACTTATGTTTGTTCTTACTTGGAATATTGTGGTTATAAATTATCAAGTTAGTAGCAAGATGTCTTTTGGCATAAAAATTAAGGATACAACAGGCTTACGGGGAGGTGATTCAAGAAGTAGAAATTTAGCAGGTATTTACGAAGGATGAACAATTTAGCAAAGTTAATGTAGGAAACATGCATGAGGAGTAATGTCTCATATTTGTAACTGTAGTGTTCTTATGCTTCCCTTCTCAAGTTGTTTTGTAAATGCCAATATATTAATTAAAAAAACATTGTTATAAAACGTATAGTAATCAAAGTGGGGTTTTTTTTTTTTTTTTTTAATATTTATCTTGAGGTGATTGTTATTTAGGCTATGGTTAACCTTCCAGTTCTCTCATTATTATTATTATTTTTTTAAAATGACAACTAACTATCTCACAAGATACACCACAAACTATCTCATATGTCTTAAGCAGGACTTGAACCCAAAATCATTTTGGTTAGAGAGCTTCTCACACAACAAAGGGTACCATTAAGAGTCACAAGCCCTTTTTGGTTCTCGTTTTTTTGCTTTATCTAAATGAGATTATAGTTACATCTAGTTATCTAATTAGGTATGTTTTAAGAATAGCTTTTAGTCATCACACACACTTAAATTTTTATCCATACTATAAGCTTATGTATTGTTATGATATCTTATGTATACCGAAAGAGAAGAGAAGATGGTAACTTAATTGAACATTTGAAGCAAACACTTTAGCTACAGCTAATTTATGTTAGTGCTTCAAATAATTCATGACATCTCATGTAGTTTAATCACCTGATTTTTAAGTATTTACAGATACTTTTTGTGTTTTTGACTTACTTTTTCATTGCTTAATTCACGTATTAGGTGATCTTAAGTGGAACACAAATTTTGGTCACGCCGACTTCCCCTTGTGGATATTCGCACCATTTTTTCACTCATTTGTATAATCATGAAGAGATTTATTTCAATCTCACATAAGCTTGCAGTAAGTGATCATCACGGTTAACAAAAGTATATAGCTCTTCTTCTGTACTTACCATGCCATTAGAAATGCTTAAAGAGAAATCATCATTTTTTGTTTAAAGATAGTCACATTAGCATGATATATCAAGCATAACTAATATTTTTATTGTATATAATAAAAGTAAAAAAGATTTAACATATATTCCTTTAAATTTTAAATTTTAAATTTTAAATTTTAAATTTTAAAGATAGTCACTTGACAAAAGCATATGGCCCATCTAAGTAATGAAGATTGAAAGATAAATATATAACGAATTAGAATTTCAGTGTGCCGTAAGTGTGGCAATATAAACAAACCCAAGTAACCCTAAAATTATATCACGAAAGTTCTTGTGCAATATTATGATGGCGGCTTCCTCGAAGGTAATTGGTTTGAAGGTCTTCACCCGGTCTGTCGCACAGTTTCATCCGCTGGTGGCAGGCTCTCGTTTCCTTAACACCAGTATCCGTGGCGATCGTCTGTCTCGTAGCATCAATCGCGCTAATCCGCCTGCTTACAAATCTTTTATTGGTAGTGTTGCATTTGTTAAGAATTACTATTCTTTCTATATAAATTGATATTAATTCTTCTAGATCTCTATCCCTTAATTAGTTTTTGTTTTGTAATTGAAATATAAGTTTAAAAACACGATGATGTTTTTCAGATTTTGTGTTGGATAGATTCTCAACAACAAGAACTACTCTAAAGACCCCTCCTTCAAGTACGAAGGTGATTAAACCATGGAAAACCATAGATGGACGTGAATGCCTACGCTTTATCTTTATCATAGACGTGGATGTGAGGGAGGAGTGTGTCGAAGTATCCGTTCAACGCAATACGGTTATCGTCAAAGCTCATGTGGACGACGTTTTCATAAAAGATTTGGGGTTTGAAAAGTATGTTTGTAACATTGATATACCGCATAATATGTACAAATTAAGCGATATCAAGGCAGAAATTCAGAAGGATTCAACAGTGTTGATTTTAACTATTCCTAGGTTGAAGCCAGACGAAATTAATTATAATGTCCAAGTCAATGTTACAAACAGAATACTATAAGTTCAATCTTGTCAGCTCTAGCTCTCGATTCCTATCTTGTGTTTCAATAATCTGTCATATTAAACCTAATCAACTTCTCTTTTATTATTTGTATTACTTTGTTTTGTTTCATGCAATGTTCAGTTTAATAAATTTACATAAAACAAGAATATATGCAATGTTCATTTAATACACATACAATCAGAAGCATTTGAGGTGGTATGCTGAGATGTATAATGTGTTTTTATCCAATTGACTTGATTAAATCCTAAAATACACACTAAACACTATTTAATTATGAGATGACCATTATACACGTTTCATCTATATATCCCTAAATAATGTGACTGATAATTCATCTTCCAATTCTTTTCTTGTCCAGACTTTTCTTTCTACTGTATCCATGAGTTCCTCTAATTATTCAGCTTCCTAATAAGGTAATTATAATTCAGTCTTTTTTCTTTTATTGTTAAATCCTTTTAGTGGTTGCATTGTTAGTTTTCTGTTTGAATGTGAGGTTGTTTGTGGCCGCAGTAGGTTCGCTCCCTTGTGGGGGCTTTACCCATGAGATGTGGTTTTTATTCTTTGATTTGCTCTAATAATATTTGATCATTAGAAAACAAATTAAGGGGAATAAAAACAAGAACCCACAAACAAACATAGCATGTTTTATGTTTTTAAGTAACATATGGTTGTTTTATTTTGTTTGTTAACAGAGCATGTTGTAGTTCCAATTATGTGCTATTGATATTCATAGGTCTTAATCTTTTAGCACTACAATAATTTTTATGTAATGTCAAGCAATAACGTTGAATCCTTTTGTTATTGGTGTAAAAGGTGGTAAGTAGAGTATAGCCTCAAATATGGATGTTGATATTACTATCGAAGAATCGGTGAGACCAAAATGGGTGAACACGGCTGACTTGCCAATAATCGAGTTATGTTTATGTGTTTTCCTTACCTCAAGATTTCTTTACCACTGGCTTATTTGTTACACTATTAATTTGTCTATTTGAATTTTTTCTAGGTAGTACCATCAAAATATAAGCTAAAACATAGATAGAAAGGCTTCTTTAAGCTAGTCAAGAACACATGTAGGAGAAGATATTGTTTTGGCTCTAAAAATGTATCTATATGAACCCATCCTTGTACAACTTGAATCAACTAAGGAAGAAGTCTTTGGCTCTCAAAAAGTGTGATTATACGGACTAACAACATTTCAGAATTATTCAATTCCTGGGACTATTGGTTATCACCAGTACTCGATCTTCTTGATTGCATTAGAGAATAGATATTAAAACAATTCTCTAAAAAAAAGACGGATTGTGAAACAAATAGAATGGCACATTGTTATGTTATACAGGCTATTAAAGAGGAAATCAGATGGAAGCTCATTAGTTTTAATGTGAAAAGAACAATAGCTGTGATTGATACTTACAAGAAATGGGACATTGAGATACAAGTTCTGCAAACTCAACATTAAAAGCTTCTAACTTCAAGGGGTGTTGGATGTGAGTTTTCAGTTCATGATTCAGCATTATTGTTTCTGCACTTTTGATTGTCTGTTTTATATCAGTCAAGAGTGGATATTAAACCATAACAATGGGTTGTTACTAGTACCTTGGAGTTCATTTGGTGAGACTGTACTTATTTGAACCTCAAAGTTTTAATCAGTTTGGCCTTGGGAGGAAGCTGGTTGGCTTTGACTGTTCAAGTGAGAGGTCTTATTCATTTGAATGTACCATAATGTAGGGCACCCATTGTGAAGGGTATATGGTTTTGTAGGACAGTGTATGATGAGAGGAATAGCGAGGAGTGAAAGATGAACCTGCTTGGTCCTCTCAATACACTGTCACAGGTGGTTAGGTTGGTCCTCACTTAAGGAGTGTGTTCCCAATTATGTGAAGCCATTCTTGAGATGGAAATGTAGCATAATTGGCAGAGCCCTTAATGTGGAAGGGATACGGGTTCCTAGTGAAGCCATTAACCTTTCTTACTATGCTTGCTGTGGATGTTGGTTGAGTGAGCATGGTAAAAAGGTAAGATGGAAATGTAGCTAGATGGTATGTGCATATAAGGTGAATGGATTGAAGGGTATGTGTTGTGTTGATGAATACTTAGTATAGTGCAGCTGTCAAATGTATTGAATTCACTTCATCAGATATCATACTTGATAGTTATCTGATTATAGTATTGATATAGAGATGTGTTGGTATAGGATTTGGGGACTGTCCAAATCTTTACTTCTATTTGTAAGATGTACATATGATTGGAAGATTAATATAATTCACCTTTGCACTAAAAAAAAAAAAAAAAAAAAAAAAAAAAAAAAAAAAAAAAAAAAAAAGTTGGTCGAATCTGAGCTATATATATTTGAAATATTATATACCCTTGTTACATACAAATATATATATATACCGGAACACCTCTTTTGCACCTTTATATTATTTTTCATGTAAAACCTGGGTGGGTACGAAGTTTGTAGAAGCAACTTAAATAAAGATGAAGTCAAGTTTAAGGGAAATGAGTGGGAGGTAATACTTGATGATGAGAGAAAATGCACTTGTCGGTTTGGCAGGTTAAAGGTCTTTCATGTTTTCATCGGATGCTTTCATTACTTTCACGAGGGATGATTACTGGGAAAAAATGTTGATCCATTTTTTCACAATTGAGAAGTTCAAAGAAGCATATGCCATCGAAGTTGCTACAATTCTAGGGAAGAATGAACCAGGTGAGAAAATATGCCCAACTATTATCAAACGTTCTATTAGGTGGCCTAGGAAGCATAGAATTGTACCACCTGGGGAGAGAAAATGAAGACAAAATTGTGGCTAGTGCTGTGAGTATGGACATCGTAAAAGGACATGCAAGAATCCAGAGTCTCAAAGTACAAATGTTTGTGAAACATCCAACACTAGAAGGAATCAATGAAAGAAAACGACATCTCATGAAGGCTTTATGGCATCGGGTTGGATATGAAGAAACTCTAAAACGGTTAACTTTGATAAATTTGGTGCATTCGTTTTCTTTGCACCAATGTTTTTTTTAATATATTTTGTTGGTTCTGCTGCTCGTACTAAGACTTAAGAGTCATTTTTTTGTTCTAATTAGTATTTTGCATTGGGAAGCACCTTGTTTTTAGTTGGTTTACGAGACCTTATTGATGCAAGAATATCAAGTGACACAATTTTGTGTCCATGCTAATAGATGTTTTTAGTTTTAGCTTTCTGGGTTCTATTTACCATTTGGGTGTGATTCTTTTGATTGGGAGAATTTCATTTGATGAACCTTGGAACTAAATACAAAGGCCACGTTAGTTTTGCAAGTGTATAGAGGAGCTTTTTTTTTAACAGAGATAACATATCACACCTCACAAATGGAGGTAATTTGAACACAACAAGTTACATCGAACATAATGGGCAAAATCGAAACCGACTTGCCAAACAAAATACACAAGGTAATAAGTTAAGCCAAAACAAGACATACACCATAATAGTTGTGACAGACTACAGCAACACCATACAAGGGTGGGGGGAATTACCAAGATGAGCTTTTGGTAGACACAACCATATGAAGATGTAGCTTGACAAAAGTACATAAAGTACATAAAACATACATAAAAGATAAAACTAAGCATCCTTAAAGGAGCCAGACCTAAACCAAACAGATCTAAAGTCGAAACCCAAGGCAGCAGCAAGCCATCGATGACGGACCACAACAGATCTGAGCAGAAGAGACCGGATGGTAACGGATCTGAGTAGAAGACAGCGGTGGTGGCAGCGACTACGGCAGCGGCAAAGATGGGAGATGACAGGTCTGTGAGTAAGGCTTTTATTTTGAGAAAAGAAAAGTACAAGAAAATATAAGAGAAGGAGGTCCGGATGGCCGGTTAAAACCGACCGCCGGAGAAAATGAGATTTTTTTTGGAGGGTTGGGTGTATTTGTTTTAGAGAGAGGTTGATTTTGAGTCATTTTGTATAGAGGAGCTGAGATATATGTATTTTTAAGGATGGAGAGGTATAAGGGTAGAAAGGTCATTATGATCAAGAATATCTTCAATGCACGTGCAATACAAAGTTTAATACATTTTTACTGTCACATCAACATCTCATTATTTTATACAAACTTTCATAATCAATTTAACTTTGTACAATTTAATGCATTTTTACATAAAAAGGAAGAACCCCACTTAGATAGCATAAATAGATCCATCATGTTTAATTTAAAGGATATACTATAGGGACTCCTTTATAGGTCAACTGTACAAACCGTAAGGCACACAATATAACATCATGATGCATACAGTACAACCCTCCGATGCGTGTCATTGTAGCAAACCCAATATAGGGGGTCCCTATAGTTTGCCCCTTAATTTAATAAGATTTTATACTAGAGGACTCACTTGAAGAGATAAAAGAGGATGCATACAGATTTGAACTATCATTATACCAACTAGTTACCTAAAAGTTTCACAATGCATTGCATGGTGACTCATCATCTTTCTGTTCTATTAAATTATGCTAGTGTGTTGCATTGTGGTTGCCCTAATTGATAACTAATGTTCCTTTTGTGTCAAAATTATTGTTCATAAATAAATCACGTTGTTTAAAAAAATGAGATCATTATTGATGAAGCGCAGAATCACGGGCCGGGTTTTATAGGACTAGATCGTTGACCTAGACACCGAGAGTGCGGACCGGATGTCTGCCATCATTTAGAAAGGTAGAAATATTGCGTAAACGGGAGATGTGCTCCTGTACAATATTATGATAGGAACGTTTTTACTTTGGGGGAGAATGGTTTTTCGGGTGGCGATTCCCTGCTGGTAACTCACATTTAAGTATGTGGTTTTACGCCACAATTCCTAATAGGAACCGAGTATCCATATCGTGGAGGTTTATAATGGTTTTTAGATATTCTCTGGATGTTTGTGTTTACTTGTTTCGAAACACAAAAGCATTAAGAGACTGTGTAATGAAAGAAGCAGAGGAAGAGGCGATGATGGTTGCTCCTTCCTTGTGTTCTATTTATAGGCAAGATGAATTGCTCCATCACATATCTTTGGGAAGATTTGCATGGATATGATAGGATCTTAAAGATTTGCATGGATATGATATGATCTTATTTATAGGCTGCTGCTACTGGTAATGCCGGAGGATCTGGGGTTAAGAAATGTTCGTACAAAAATTTCAAAAGTGGTGAACCCACTAAGTTCCGAGGTACCGAGGGAGCTACAGCTATGGTTAGATGGTTTGAAAAGTTGGAATCGGTATTTTTGCTTTGTAACTGTCTGGATGATAGTAAAGTTAAGTTTGCTACGAGCACTTTACTCGATGGAGCGTTGTCATGGTGGAATTCATACGCTCAACCGATTGGTATGGAAAATGCTTTTAAGCTTACGTGGGAGGAATTTAAGAGCTTGGTGACTAAGAAGTTTTGTCCTCGAACAGAAATCAAAAAGTTGGAGACGGAGTTCTATGAATTGGTCACGATTGGGTACGACATTGACACATACATTCGGAGATTCCAGGAATTGGCCGTGTTATGCCCGTCCATGGTTTCTGATAATGAGAAGTTGCTAGAGGCTTTCATTGGGGGACTTCCCGAGGTGATTCAAGGAGATGTGACTTCGTTTGATCCACAAACAATCGAGGAAGCTATTCGAGTTACTCAGAAATTGATGGCACAAGTGGTGAAGCGAGGTAAGTACACCAACACCAACCGAAACAACAACAACCCCAACAACCGCACCAACTACAACAATGACCAAAACAACAACAACAACGGCGATAACCAACTCAACAACAACAAAAGGAAATGGGAAGACGACCAAGGGAATTATAACAACAACAACCAAAACCACAACACCAACCGTCATCAACAACAAAATAGAAGGCAAGAAGCGGGAATGGTTTATGTCGCTGCACCAATGAGAGGTAGAGGGTATGCTGGAACACACCCACTATGTAATCGATGTAATTTTCATCACTCGGGTCCTTGCCCTGCCAAGTGCCACAAATGCAAAACACCGGGACATCTAGCCAGGGATTGTAAAGGTAAAGCCGTTGTTACGTGCTTCGGATGTGGGGAACAAGGACACTATCGGAATCAATGTCCTCAAAACCAAGGTCAACAAGTCGAAGGTGCTCATGGGAATGTATATATGTTAGAAGGAACTCGTCAAGGTATCAACGAAGCGGAAGACTGAAGAAGTTCGGGAACTAACAGTCTTATTTCTTCTTATGTGCTATGTTGTACTAAGTTTATGTTTTCCATCGTACTCGAATCTTTATAACTTAACGATGTACTACTTTTGCTAAACCACTCATTGTAAAATATTCTCATCTATCGTACTTTACTTTCTTTCCGATTTGTTATCATTTACGAGGATTTTAATTCTTTTTACTTTAACTATCATTTTAACGACACTTCTCCATGTCTTTTCTCCTCGATGTTCATCACAATTTTAACAACAGTTGACCCAACACCAAGCAACATATGAGTCGATTAGTCCAAGCATTGCATAGTTACTCCTAAATTATACATAGCCTGATCACCTATGTCTAATTCAGGAAGAATCATGCAATGAAGGGAGTAGTAGTCTTGTATGAGTAAGCAATTCCGTAATCGAGTCAAATTTTCAAAAGATTTTCTTCAAACCACTTGTTTCCAGTTTGATCCGCGTGACAGTTCTTGTTTGATGAGTTGCAAAGATCGAGCTAGAAACAAGTAGTTACCTAAACCGATTTAGCCTAATCTCATGACAGTTCTTGTTTGATGAGTTGTGAGATTAAGTAAAAATCGGTTACCAAAAAGTCTTTTGAGGGTTTTGCTCGGGAATGGGAAAGTTTGCTACCTCAAACCCTAAACCCGTTAGACCTAACAACGATTGAATTCAGGGACTGAATTCCTTTTTGGATGGGCGAATGTGACAATCCGTACTTTCAGGTCATTTCTTGACACGATACATGTCTCATTATTTCAACATTTTTAGTAAACTTGGTTTACTTGTTTCAAATTCGCGTAACCTTGGAGGTTTAGCGGCGAATTCATGATCATGACATCACGTACACTTCATATGGACTATGAGTAGTCTACATTTCATGGACATCATGTGCATCTCATTAGTTCATTCACGACATTTCATTTCATATTTTACGCGTAATTTTTATGTTTAATAATTTTTATCGCGTGAGTTTTATTTTAACATTTAATCCGTTACTTTCAAAAATGATCCCGAGGTATTTTTAAACTTACATTTAGTTCATAAAAACTATATTTTTAGTTTTCCTAGTGTTTCAAATTTAATTGGTACTTCAATCATTAAAGTTTAATTATTACGTCGTTCTTCTTAAAAATTGTACGATAATTATTTTATCACTCAATTTTCACAAGGAAAGTATTTTTACAATTTTTATCATCTCTTTACAATCTATTTTGAACTATTAAAAACCTTACTTGTACATTTTCTACATTTTACTTACCTTTTCTTACAAGATTACACAAATGTTAAACAAATAATACAAGTAATAGATTTTAAAAAAAAAATATATATAATGGAAGACAAAAGCCCCCCAAATCCGGCCTTGGAGGGGGGGGGGGGGGGAAGTCAAGGTGTATTTATTGATTGGTAAGGTGGTGGTAATACATGTTTCTACACTTTCTCTTAAAAGTCTTATACAAATAATTCACTTCATTTTCTCATAGTTTCAAAGTGTTAGAAAACAAGTTTCCTCTCTTCTTCTTGGGTCTTCAAAACCGGTCACCATCTTCAAGCTCAAAGGATCAAAAGTTTTGCAAAAATCAAGTGTTTACAACCTAGTTTATACTCTTTTTATGGTTTTGAAATAAAAACCAAGGGTATTTAAGTTAAATCCTTTGTTACCTACACCTCTTCATTTTCACTAGTAAGCATATTCTTATCATTTTTATGTTTCCTCTTCATTTTCATGTGTTCCTTTTCATTTTTGGAGCTTATATGCATGTTATGTGATTTATACCATTTATTTCATGATTTTAGAAGTTATATATACAATATAGTCATCCTATAATTATTCCCAAGTTATTCTTTGGTCTTGATGGTGATTAGGAACCCATGACACCCTAAGAAGGTGTATGGTAGGATTAGATTAGCTTTGGAGTTGATTTGAAGGGATTAGAATAGGTTTTGTCCGAGAAAAACTATTTTCGTAAACTATATTTTGTGTTCTGTCCTTAAAACGAATTTCTGGAAAAACCTACTGTTGGTACGACATTTTGGCCTTGATATTTAGAAAATATACTTTAAAACGAATCCGTGGCCGCTTGAACGGATAAAAACGGAGTTATAACGAAGCCGTGGTGAATTTTTAAAGTTTTACGACGAAACGTATTATTTTCAGGATTTTCAGCTTTGCTGTTTTTACATATTTCGGGTCAAAAACGAGCCTTAAGCTTCACAAATTATTTCGACTAGTCAAAAATATATTAGTTTACTTCGATACGAAGCTAAGGACATATTTTACGTAGAAAACGGATTTAAAACGACAAAGATATGGCCGTTTTCATAAAGTTGCCGTAAATATTATTTTCTGAAAAGTTATATTATTTTTACGATTCAAGTATTTCATTAGCTCTAACGTCCATGTTTGCGGCAGTTTTTAACCCGGTTGTGAAACTTTTTAGAACGAATTGTCTTCTAGTTAAATCAAGTTCATCGGCCATATTTTTCAAAACAAAAAGCCGTTTGTCAAGCGGAGTCATAATAAATTATTTACGGATGTTCAAACATTGGCCGAAACTCATTTTCTGCACATAATTAACAAAAATCACCAACTTTAGCCTTTGATATCTTTATGATCGAGACCTTTTGAACGAAAACTCCTGAACTGAAACTTTTAGATATCGATACAAACTTTCCAAAACCGTCGAGTTCGTTCTCTAACGATCGACGTACACCATTTTACGACTACTTTTCCGGAGCCATTTTTGTTGAT
Source organism: Chrysanthemum seticuspe (assembly GCA_019973895.1). NCBI lineage: Eukaryota > Viridiplantae > Streptophyta > Magnoliopsida > Asterales > Asteraceae > Chrysanthemum > Chrysanthemum seticuspe. The sequence goes on from BPTQ01000004.1 coordinate 229,183,345, forward strand.
TTCATGGTTTTTCCGACGACATTGTTTTGCGACGAAATGGTAATTTCTCCAAAAATCATTATAAAACCATTGTAGGATGACATTTTGACGTAAAAACATGTAAAGTCATTTTTGAAGGGTCTAGACGTCAAAAGAGTATTTTTCGACGACGAGTAATATTTTCAAAACCCGTAAATGGTATAAATAACATACGAAGTGCATGCATAACATTACATTGCAACTCATGACATATCATATCATTGATAATAGGTCCCGGTTGACGCATTACATTATAAACCTCAGTGTACTCACTTTTGCCGTTATTCCAGTTTATCCAAGTGAGTTTTCATAGCCCCTACTTTTACTTGTTTTCATAACTGTTTTGGGGGAGATACATGCTCAAACTGTTTTCATTCACTTGCACAAGTACTTTAAACTCTTACATATTACTGTGAATTCATAGCCCCACTTTTACTCTATTAACTGTTTTACAATCTCTTGGGGGAGATACATGCTACATTTTTAATCGAACACAAATGCTTTGAACTGTATGCTATATCCGATGTTTTATTGTCACTAAGTATTTTGCCATGTTCGAAGTCCCTACATCATGAACCATTAGTCACTTTCGAGTGAGCGCGAGTATAGTGAATAGGCCTATTGGAATTAACACTCCCGCTCCTATTGACCCATTTAGGGGAAATCGAGCGCGCTATATTTGAATCATAGAGGTAAATTGGCAAATTACCTATTAGGGCGGCGATGAAACGATGATTACCAATTTTTATTGGTGCGATGTTTACGCTTTGGTGTCATGAACTTAGTGAAATAAATACGATGTTGATTTTAACGATGAGTGTGAAATCATTTAACTCACACTACGATTATGGTGTTCGAACGAATTACATAAACTCTATATACATTCTGGCAATGGGTTGTGAACACACAGGTTGCAAGTTTTGTATGGGCGGAACTTGGAACTGAGTGGATTTACAATGCCTTTGCTGCATAAACGATTTTGATACATTGAGCCATGCACTATTATGTGAATTCATTTGACTTCATGCACTTGAACATAAACTTTGCACACTTTGGCAATGGGTTGTGAACACACAGGTTGCAAGTTTTGTATGGGCGGAACTTGGAACTGAGTGGATTTTCAATGCCTTTGCTGCATAAACGATTTTTAAAGGCTTTACATTTCTTCATAAACTCTATGAACTCACTCAACCTTTGTGTTGACACTTTTAGCATGTTTTTATCTCAGGTATATAAGGCATTCACTTCATGGCATGCATTTGGACACATCATGGAGTCGCGATGACGACGCGTCTCACTTGGGTTTTACGTACTTTAAAACATCGTTTGAATTGTAACAAAATTATTTCCGCACAAGTTGATTTTCATTTGGGACCTACTTTGTAAACTCTGATTGTTTTATTAAATTAAACGATGTATTTTCCAAACGACACTTTAGGTCGTTCAATATAACTGTGATTGTGATGCTATGACAGTCAATCCCCAGGAATTCCATTCCGCTGCAAAACAGGTAATTTGGGGGTGTGACAACTATCTATGTAGATGTGATAAGATTTTTTCTATATTTTGTTATAGATATATTTGGTTGATATGTAACACTAAAATATATTTTAGTAGTTACTCTATTAAGTCCCCCAATTCATATGGTTAAAATTATTTAACACTTATGAATTTGAATAACATTTTTGGAGTTTGTGTGCGTGTTTTTTTCTTTAGACAGAGTAGTTAATTTGCGTGATGAAATTTCACGTCTTTAAAGCGGTTTTTCGTTTTGTGCGTTATGATTCCGCGCTGGTGGACATGCCACTTTGTGTATTAGCTATTTAGCTTTTATCCCTTTCATGGCGGGACGATTTCTTGGTCCGGACCTTTTCGCTTTGCTTAAATTAAGCTTTGCGTATTAGCTATTTTTAGCTTTTCTCCCATTTAATGTCGGGAGATAATCATTGAAGTGGGCATGCCACTTTTGCGTGATGGAGTTTCACGACTTTAGAGTGGATATTCCGCTTTGCGCGATTATCTTTCGCGTCTTTTTTAAATACCGCATATGCGTGATGAGTTTATTCGGCTACTTGTCCAACCCGCGGGATCATGTGGCCATTTCCTGTACAAAGTAAAGAATTTATTTGCTATTTGTTTGTTAGACTCATCATTATTAATACAACAAGATAATGTTGTGTTTAGTAATGACCATTACATCAATCTTAAAATATAGTTTATAATATAATAAAGACATATGAGTCTAACAATTCAAATTCACAGTAATAACAACAGACGTTCATACCGTATTATTTTTATCGTCATTTGTAGTAACGCACCTGCTTCATTTTAAGTAGGAAGCTTCACACTTTATTTATACACATTCCTTGTATGTTTCACTTTGAAACTCCAGCTGCTTGGTTTTTGGTCAATGAATCATTCCGTATCACGGAGTCGATTAGCATTATTAGCTTCGTCGGCTCTTATACAACCATTCACCTGTATATATAGGTCTTCAAGTGACATAGGTGGTCGGGCAATTAAGTCTTTAAATAGCCTACCTGGACGAAGTCCACTAATAAAGGCTCCAATCATCATGGCATCGGATCTGTCTGTCATGTGCAATGTTTCTTTTCCGAACCTAGCCAAGTATTCTTTTAGAGATTCTTCTGATTTTTGTCGAATGCCTAGTATTTCTGCTTGGGTTTTCTGAAATCGTCTTTGCTGCATAAAGTTAGCTCTGAACTTCTCCCGCAATTGGTGAAAACCGTCTATGCTTTCTGGTGATAGATTATCGTACCAAAATCTAGCTGCTCCACAAAGTGTAATATTGAAGATACGACACCATGCAGGTTCAGGGAGTTTATGCACATCCATAGTTCCCATGAACATCGTAAGATGGTCATCAGGATCCGACAAGCCATCGTAAGATTTCAAATTTGATGGTACTTTGAGTCCATCTGGCATTTCATAATCTCTGATTTGCTTGGTAAAAGGTGACGCCACTAGGTCTCGCACGCTTCTTTCTGATTCGTTGTATAAAAAGGTCTCGTTGAAAATGGTGTCATTTGCAAGTTTCCTCTTCAAAGAAGCATTGATTAATGGTGTTGTTGACTTTGATGTGCGTTGTTCTTTTTGGCCTTTAAGGACAATATCATCATAATTCTTTTTGAGTGGCCTTTCACTTGAGGTGGTTTTATCAGCATCAACTTTCTTGTTTTGTGTAGGCACTTCTTCAGAACCGGCTCTCTGTAATTCGACGAGGGGATGATTGTTGTTGGGATCTTGAGCTCCTCGTTTTGGATAAGATTTTGAGGAGAATGCTAAATACATAGCATTGATTTCATTGAAATTTTGGGTAATAAATTGCATTATTGGATCGTCACGATCACGTAATGGTTGACTTCCAATATCGTTGTGTTGTTGGGTGATGCTAGGATCATCAACCACAAGAATGTGCTCCTTATTTTTGCAAGCACTTGCTCCTTCCCCCGCACATACAATAGGTGTCGGGGATTCAGTCTCTCCCGCCATCTAGACAATGACTTGACGTAATTTATGGATTTTTGACCGGGTCCCACGGATGGCGCCAACTGATGAAGCGCAGAATCACGGGCCGGGTTTTATAGGACTAGATCGTTGACCTAGACACCGAGAGTGCGGACCGGATGTCTGCCATCATTTAGAAAGGTAGAAATATTGCGTAAACGGGAGATGTGATCCTGTACAATATTATGATAGGAACGTTTTTACTTTGGGGGAGAATGGTTTTTCGGGTGGCGATTCCCTGCTGGTAACTCACATTTAAGTATGTGGTTTTACGCCACAATTCCTAATAGGAACCGAGTAGCCATATCGTGGAGGTTTATAATGGTTTTTAGATATTCTCTGGATGTTTGTGTTTACTTGTTTCGAAACACAAAAGCATTAAGAGACTGTGTAATGAAAGAAGCAGAGGAAGAGGCGATGATGGTTGCTCCTTCCTTGTGTTCTATTTATAGGCAAGATGAATTGCTCCATCACATATCTTTGGGAAGATTTGCATGGATATGATAGGATCTTAAAGATTTGCATGGATATGATATGATCTTATTTGCATAGATACGATGAGAGTTTGCAACATATTTGGCTCATGCAACTTGCAACTCTCCCTATGATATGATAAGATTTCCAAGATCTCAAGCAGGTACTATCTATGTAGATGTGATAAGATTTTTTCTATATTTTGTTATAGATATATTTGGTTGATATGTAACACTAAAATATATTTTAGTAGTTACTCTATTAATTATACTTTTTAATTAATCAAATATCATTAACATTCGTTAAACTCTTTTTTAATTGATTGAGGCAATAAGAAAATTATTATTTTAAAACATTTCAAAATGAAATTGAGGACTATAATTTTAAAAACGAGGGAATATGCTTTCAAGATTATTAAATTTTGTAATTTAGATGGACGATAAATTTTGTTTTAAGTGGGATATATTTTAAAAGGTTTTTCTAACTTGTGCTTTAAAGGCACAAGTTAAGCACATCAAAAGTACAACGAAAGTACACATGTTTGTACTTTTATGTGGATTTATGTATTTTTTGGTGGGCCCCGATGTACTTTTGGTATGCTTAACTTGTGCCCTAACGAACCCTATTTGAAATCAAAAAATAATAATTAACAAAAGTAAAATTGACATCGCACGTGTTTCATAAGTCATACTAGTAAGTTAGTAACCCTTTCTCAACCTCTCTCACACACAAACCAGAAGAAAACAAACTATATCACCACTGATGGAACCACCACCACCGCAACCACCACAATCCACAGACTCACCACCTTCCACCACCACCACCACCACCACCACCACAGATATTTCCAAATCCACCCCTTCAAACCCCTCCAAAATCCCAATCCGCCCCCAAAAAATCCGCAAACTTTCATCTTCACCCCCTCCAGAATCACCCACCCCAAACCCTAACCCTACCACAATCGAACAAGCTGACTCATCAAAATCAATTATCATAACCACCACAACACCAACCACCGCCACCACCACCACCACAACAACCAAAACCCGTCGCCGGAACCCTAAACCGTCACTAGCCACCACACCACAGTACATCAAACCCTTATCATCTCCCAACGAAATTACAGCCGCTATAAATCACCTTAGGTCATCTGATCCGTTACTAGCTAACTTAATTGATAATTTACCTCCACCTGTTTTCGACTCGCATAAACCGCCTTTTTTAGCGTTAACTAAAAGTATTTTGTTTCAGCAGTTGGCGAATAAGGCTGGGATGTCGATTTATACGCGGTTTGTGGGTTTGTGTGGAGGGGAGGAGGGGGTAGGGCCGGAGACGGTTTTGGCGTTGAATACGCAGCAGTTGAAGCAGATTGGGGTTTCGGGGCGGAAGGCGAGTTATTTGTATGATTTGGCGAATAAGTATAGGAATGGGATATTGTGTGACGAGAGTGTGGTCAAAATGGATGATAGGAGTTTGTTTACGATGTTGTCCATGGTTAAAGGGATTGGTTCGTGGTCGGTTCATATGTTTATGATTTTTTCGTTGCATAGACCGGATGTGTTGCCGGTTAGTGATTTGGGAGTTAGGAAAGGTGTGCAGTTGTTGTATGGGTTGGATGAGTTGCCTAGGCCGTCGCAGATGGAACAGCTGTGTGAGAAGTGGAGGCCATATAGGTCGGTTGGGGCGTGGTATATGTGGAGATTTGTTGAAGGGAAGGGGGCGAGTGCGGGGAATGGTGGTTTGGCGAGTAATGGTATCGTTGGACAGCCGCTGCAGGTGGTGCAGTCCGGAGAAGGGCAAACGCAACCGCAGCAGCAACTACAGTTGCAGCTTTTGGAACCGATTAATAGCATTGGCAATCTCGGGTAGCTTTTCTGATGCTTTAGTTTGTAAGTATGGTTTATTGTCATTTGTGTTTGGATGTTTATTACTTTAGGTATTGGAGTTGATATTTGTTAATCAAGCGTGATAATCGATACAAGGCATTTTTAAATTATTATTATTGTTGTTCATCTTGTATCAAACATATTAACTATATTGGAAGCTAAAGGATTGTGCGCCATTCATGTCGTGGAATAGTTTGTAGGTACTTCTTTTCAGCAGATCCTTGTTATGCCCAAGACACTTGAATCTAGTATGCTTTGAGTATCATGTGGTGTTCTTAATTGTTAAAAATTGCACACTTCTATTTTCATCCAATGTGGGATGTAAGCTTTGTCAGGAGTGTTTTAGTTTTTGGAACTGATAGACAGTGTCCTTGCAGAAAGCACTTGTGTTATTATGTTGCAATTTTATGAAATCAGTTATAAGGTTTAGTCTCATCGTGTCGGTATGTACAATCTTTTCTTTGTGTTACTACAATCTTTTTGATGTAAGTAGTCTGAAGTATATATTTCTAATACATGCTGATTTATAGTTTTATACAGCTTAGCGCTTGGACATTGTTAAAGTTTATTAACGCTCTGTTCTCGAGTTTTCTTTTGTAGGAATAGAAATGATAGGTAAAGAAAAGTAAAGAAAAGAAGTGGAAAGAAAAGAAAGTGGCATTTATATTTCATGTTCTCGAGTTGAAAGGAAATGAACGGAAATGGAAGGAAAATAAACAAAGTCGTGTTCTCGAGTTGGAAGGAAAAGAAAGAAAAAAAGAAAAAATTATAGTTATGACTTTTTAAACATAGAAATACATCTATAACAAAAGATATATAAAATAATGAAGGTTATATAACTTAGTTTATAACAAATATTTTATGTGTAAATTTGTTTCCTTCCAAATCCGCCCATATTTGGCCGGAAAATTTGGTAGGAAAAAACCTCTTAATTTTCCTATCGAATCCTTCCACTTTCCTTTCCTTTCTGTTTGACAAAAACTCGAGAACACACCAATTTTTCTATTTCCTTTCATTTTATTTCCTTTTCTTCCAAATATAAACTCGAGAACAGAGCGTAAAGGTATCTTTATAGTTTAGTTCATTTAGTTTTTCTTTTGTGAATAAATACTTGTGTTAAGATGAACACATGTTTGTTTGAGTATTTCTTATGTCAAAGCCTTCAATTACTTGTTATAGCTTCTCGTTTGTAGGTTGCCTAATAGTTAATCCACTAGTGCAAATTATGTTGGTCATACTTGGAAGGGGCTTCCTATATGTTATCTCGATTAGAATTTGTATTAGACTATTACCACTGATAAGAGTTTTTGTCTAACCACTTTGTTTGAGGGCATAAAAACTGTCCACTGATATCAGGTCATACCTTAAAAACCATAAAGGATTCATCGAAGCCACTTGGTGTCTTGGCCTATAGTCTGTTCTTTTGTGTGGGCAAAACAATAAGAGTTGCCAGGCTGAAAATTTTGAATATTTAAGCCATTTAGATTTAATTGGTTTTAAGGTATCACTATCAGGAGAGGCTAGAAACAGCTGGTCACTTGTTCGGCCTAATAGTATAATGATGCTCGGTTTGTGCAGGGGACCTTCATGAAGAAGGTTGGGATTTGGATTGCTTCATCTGTGATCTGCTTAGTCAAGAGCTGAGTTTATTAATAAGGTATTTATTAATGTGTCTGGAAAGTAAAAGTCACCAAGCGCTATATATAACGAGATCTAACTTGCAAGTGTTCACTTGTGCATAGCTGAAGGGAGCCTGCTTGCTTCAGCTAAATCTCCATGAGGGCTAAAAGCATTTTAACTTTGAAGTCTTCTCATATTTGTTAAACGATTAAGCCTTTAATGCGATAATTGAATCCACTTCTCTTGAGATAATTGATAATTCAGTTAAAGGTGGAGACATGAAATCATGAATTCACCTACAAAAACGATTATATGGCATCTAAATTAGCTGAATATAAAGTAATTTAGGATTGTGCCTTCTCTCTATTAACTCAACTCCAACTTGGAGAATACCTGTTCATGAACGCTCGGTTCATTGACAGCCCTAAAAACATCACTCTACAATTAAGGTCTTCATGCTTTACATACCACCAGCTAGTTTTTGTGAAGCGTTAGCAGTCTTGTAGGTTCATGTACCCCATAAACGGATAACCCTTTTGTGCCTTAATGAGACATGGCCCAACCGTCAGTTCATTAGCCTCGATGAAGAATTTTATGTTTCTGCTGTACCAGCTGATATCCTTTTAGGATCCAAGCTCTGTTCAAGCTGTGTATTTATTGCTCATGGTTTGACCGACCTCATTGGCTTGTATATTTAGAATTTTATCTGGGAAACGCTCCCAATAATCCTCTTTAAGAACTGCATTGTTGATATTTGGCTGATAGGTAGGGCAGTGGTGAATAATGACCTTAGGAAGAACTAACAGAACATAGATCATTTCAGCCACGACCCTAATATTGTTATGGTATTGTTGACAAATTGTGAAGCATTCTTTGCCTACCAGTTTCATCAAACAAAGCCATTTTGGCCACAGGAAAGGTAAGAGAATAAGAGACATTGAGTCTTGATTTTAGCTAGGAGAGCCTAGTCTTTCAGTATGTTTACCATCAACCATATTCTTGCGTTTTGTTTTTTTCTCTGCACAAAATGAAGTCGGAATATGCTGAACCAAATGTCATATGCCAAATCCTTAGTTATCCGTCAGTAGACTTTCTTCCCTGATTTTCTCCAGACCAGTCACAGAGTGCTCGGCTAGAACTTGTACATCAGTGATTCGTCAGTGGACCCATGTTCCACAACCACCCTCCTTTAACTGATAACTTGGTTTTTTCATGATCTCCCCTCCCCCATCATGAGATTAAGGAGGTTTTTATAATAGCATATTGATGGTAAAGGGTGTTTAACATTTGCTAATTGAAATTTATGTATCATCCTTAAGAAATAAGTTTGTAATAATTTGTCGGGCAACTGCAAGATAAATGCAATCTACTGAACACTCTTTACTGATATCTGCAACTTACTTTTTCTTGATGCTACATACTTGCCATAATTTGGATAAAGCATTATTTGGAACTTATTCATAAAGAAAGTCTTAAAAATGGTATGCATGTTGATGTTGCATTTTGTGGTTGTAATGTCAGTGAAAAAAGATTATTACATCTCATTATGATGCAGACTGCCTTTCGTTCGCCGTTATTTATACAGTGGATAGCAAGGGATACATATGATAAAGTATTATTCAGGACATATTTACAAATATTGTAATGTGAAATCATGACTGTTATGCTTTATTTTCCAGGCCGCTTTCTTGCTAGGTTAAGTTTTGTAATGCCTTTCACTGCCCTTTGATCTTATTGGCCCATATAGCATTAGTACTTTCCTGAATCTTACGTCTTAGATCGCCCTGTTTTAATATTGTTATTGGAGGTACTTTGGTTGCATTTAAGGAGTTTTGCGGCGAGAGTTCCATCCCACATTGATATTAGTTGATAAAATAATAGCTTAAGAGATACTGTTTAGTTTTGATTGGAAAATCAACTGATAAGGCTAAATGTAAGATCAATCGTTGCTGAGAGATGATATGTATAGCCCCAATAATTTCTAGATATGGGGCTCTTTTTAGTGTTCTGGAACTGTTTTGTGGATGGTAATATTAACATAAATTGGTATATGACATTGCGACTCAGCACAGGAATGCTTAAGGCTTAAATATGTGCATTTAGGTCATTGCTATGTTGATTGAACTTTGCCTCTAAGTAGCATTATTATTTAATTCTACCAGAGCATTGTTTAGAAACACTATAAACATAGATTGTATTATTACAGTCCTATTAAGGTTGACAAGGCTAAAGAAACAACTTATTGTTGCTAAGATTAAACTTGAATACTGTCTTTATAATAAGTCGTTTTAAATATTTGTTATTTCCTGAAATTGCTGACAGAAAATTGTGATTGTTGCCGCTCATTTTTAGGGCTTGCATTTGGGGCCTATGACCGCATCAACTAATTGAAGTGGCATTATTATCTAGCGAGTTTCAGGGAACTTGTGAAGATCATTGGCAGAAATGTAGACATGTGTTAATTTTTGAAATAATTAGTAGGCTGCATTTTGGTGTTGTTAATGGATTTGTACATGATAATGAGTTCTTAAGTTGCTTCTCTTTAGTCACCAGAAGTATGTGACTTCAAAGAACTATCTGGAGTTGGATAAGCTCCACTATGCTCTCATTGTTTTCCTGGTTTATTAAAGTATGGGCTTGCCTTTAACTGAACCATTTATGTTCTAGAATGGTAGTAAATTGATGATTCTTTAGATATATTAGCTTGGCGCAGCCGTATACGTCATGTGATTGAAGTATTTAACAACTATATTTAAGTTCATCTGGGAGCATATCTTCACCCTCCATTTTATAACAGGAGTAATTTTCAACCGCTGGATGGAGATGGTTTTTTTATTTATTAAAACATGTTACACACATACACTCAGAGTAAAACCCGTCCAACGGCTGCCTATGCATTCAGTATTCCTCCTGAAGTTGCCATGCAATAATTTCTGACCTTTTTCATGAATTCCATTGTCGGGGTTGCAAAAAGAGGAATATGAGCTCTTCTACACTGGACATGATGGAATGTCGTCACATCTGTGTAAAGTGGTGTGTAGAAATTGGAAGACACCGGATTATGGGTCTATAAAGATGATTCAAGTGCCCATAGGCACAAAAAGCATGGCCATCATAGACGTTTTTAGATATCATCCTTAAATCAAATGTAAAGGTTTCCCATCATCCCATGGTCTAATTGGAGTCCCCAAGTGTTATGTAATGCCCACTCTGTCGGTTTGTCTCTTGGTAGCAAGGAATTGTGGCTAGATTGAAACCGAGATCTCCATTCTACGTTGCATAACCGCAAACACAGCCACAAGTATTATTATCTTCAGCAATTATCGTCTTCACCATAACTAATTTACCAGCAACGCTTCTTTGTCACCACGAAACCTATATTGTTACATCAGAACTAGATGACGATAGGGCTGTGGGAACACTGTATTCCCAAGAGCTTCTGTTACTATTCTCGTAACAGTATATATTACTCGTAAATTTACTAAGAACGATAAGTTATGGTAGGATGATCATAATGGCCGAGATTACTGTGTAAGCCCATTGAACTATTGATATATTAACTTGAGAATGCAACATGAAAGTCATCAAACTTACACATGTAACAGATATATATATGTCACGAATCACCACCTCTCCTCTTATCAAAATCAAAATCTAGTATATCAAATTGGTTTATTCAGATCTAATTTTTGTACGAGTATTGTTGAGAAGCTATTTGTCATGGATTCATTGATAACTATTCGCCGCGCGTATAAGAGAGGTTTACTGGTTTCGTCTTGACTTGGATTAATTAAGGGAGCGGCTCTAACTCCTTGTTGGGAATTGACAACTATTTAACTATTATTAACACGAGTATGTGGCGGAAATCGTCCCATAGGGATACGTTTGATGTTCATAGATTAACACATAAATAAACACGTATGTTTACTAACCTCTTGATTTGAAAGGGATGATCAACGAATCGAGCTACGGATCTTGATCTTCTTGTTGAGTCTCACGAAAATGCTTAAGCTAATAAAAGTAGCCTCTAAGGTTGTTCACACTATATGTCACGGTAGAACGCTTGAATGCTAGTTCTAGATCAGAAACTAAACAACGAAACACGCGGTTTATTGTTTGGTTGATTTTGGTCGACAACCCTAAAGGTTTAGGGGGTGTTGCCGGTTTTCACCAAGAGGGGAAGAGAGGGTATTTTGCTTTGAATTAGGTTATGCAAAGATCACAAATAATGAATCAAGGGATTCATTATATAGCCTAAACTAGAGGTGTACAAATCGGTTCGGTTTAAAACCGATTTTGGAGATAACCGGTTCGGTTTAAACCGGTTGACATCTAAACATGCAAATCGGTTTAGAACCACTGGTTGAGTTATACAAAGAAATGTTTTTTCCCAAACTGGTTTTAAAAAAACCGGTTGGATTTTTTTTCCTGGTTCAATTCAAAAAACGATTATTTTATGCACCTCTAGCCTAAACTAGCTTAGAGTCAAAGTCAAACTCTAATTCCCCTCACCCTTTTGGATCCCCTCACCCTTTTGGATCGGCCTACTATAAGCCTTAACATGGTCTTATAGTTCGTTTGGGCTTATTTACCAAATAACTAGTCCATTACCAATTACTTGTAAAAGCCTATTATTAGTTATATAATACGTCTAACGATATAACTAACGACCGTTAATAATTTCTTGAACTATTAATTAATATAATAATACATTTACAATAAATATATTAATTATACTAACTAAAAACATTCTCTCTGTATATACGTGTGTGCTCCCTATAGACTCACGTATTTCTAGTCGTAGTCGTATAATTAATGACTATAACTTGAGCACTACCAATACTCCTTACCAGTTTAGTGGCATATCGATTCCTCTATTTGTGGCACATACTACACTCTTACCGTTAGGGTACACTCTAACATGACTAACACGATAAACCATGAAACCTCACATTCAACATGTTTCTAAGTAGAACCCGACCCTTTAGAATTTGGCTCGTGACATATTGCTAAAACGATCATATTCATGTTCTTGGATCAAGATATGTGGTAACTTTAATATCACCAACTATTTTTGGATCATATAAAGTCTCGTCAAGCGTCACTCAATGTCCTAAAATTTGTGACGTACGTCGGCTCCAACTAATCGTTTTCTTTTGTCGTTGGGTCAAGATTACAACACCATAATTTAAAGCACGTTTGTGTAGTTTTGAAAGTCAATTAGGAGCGAGGTTCGCCACACAAAAGACGACATTTAATTTAAAGTATAGATAAAAAAAATAATAATTAAAAAAATAAAAAATAAAATAAAATCCGTCCTTGCACCGTTTTATCTTTGTGAAATTTAAGTTATGTATTTAGCACAAAGTGAAAAAATTATTAAAAGTTAACGTTCAAAAGCAAAATTAATATTTATGCAAATGTTGTTCAACTGGTTGGCGAGTTTTGGGCTTAAATGTGAAGAATGATTGGAAATGTCACCAAACCAAAACGCATTCATTTATGATGAAAAGCGTGAATAATACCACTATTGCTTTAACCCATGCTTCTATTCTAACGTAGACACGCGTGCTCACCTTGTCACCTTTATGTGACCCCTACATCATCTGTTGTTAACATTTAGCGTCGGCAAAAGGACGACCCGTAACATTTAGTAACATGTTGATAATGAAATTAAAGTAGTGTTTGATAATAATTTAAAAAGTCTTAATTGTAAAATAGCTAAATTAATTAAGTTACTAATTGAGTGTTTGTTTAGTGCTTAATTTAAATGGATGACTTTTTAGAAAAAGCCATGAGAGTGAGGGTCTCTATATTAAGTCATCACTTTTATCATACTTTTACATATTTACCCTTCCACTTCTTAACATCTAATCAACACTTATTTCAAATAAAAGGGTATAACAATAATTTTTTTAATTCAGACACTTTATTCAGCACACAAAACAAACAACTATTTATTCATCTACAAACAGACAACATATATCCAAACATATAATTTAATTTAACATGACTTAAAATAAAAACTAAACAAACAGGCCCTTCTCTAGGTACGCTGTAAAAATTATTTTATATGTTATAATATATAGAGAAAATTCCCAAAATAAGCCAAAAAGTCTTGCATGGTCCGTTAAATGGTCATTTTTTTAGGCTTTTCTCATTTTGGTCATGCTCGACTGCTCAACTGCTCGACTTCAGTCAAAATTTTGACACGTGTCATTCTTTTGGCTGGTCAACTGCTCGACTTTGACTGCTCAACTGCTCGACTCCACCCAAATTTTGACACGTGTCATTCTTATGTACTTTTTTGAAAAAAAAGGTACAAAAGAATGACACGTGTCAAAATTTGGGTGGAGTCGAGCAACAGTCGAGCATGACCAAAATGGGAAAAGGCAAATGGAAGTGACCAAAAAAGGGACAAGGGTTGACTTTTTGGCCTAGTTTGGGAATTTGCTCTAATATATATATATATATATATATATATATATATATATATATATATATATATATATATATATATATATATATAGAGAGAGAGAGAGAGAGAGATAGAGAGAGATTGGATCATTTAAAAAGTTGATCTCAAGAGAAAAGTGAGAGAAGTGATCTCAACCGTTAGATCACCCCCTCTTTCCCTCCCTTTTTTCACACCAAACTACAGGGACCTTATTGTATTTTCACTCATTCTTTAAGGTAGGGTTTTGAAAATCCACACCTTTCATATATAATGCCTAATTTTTTTCATTTTTTCTTTCTCTAATTCCAGGACCTGATCTTTTTTTCTCTGAGTTCCAGATTCACGAAGATTGACGAAATCACGACCACGAAGATTCACGAAATCATCTCATTACGAAGTCATATCGTGTTATCAGATTCGATAAGGTATGCAACTGATTTTGTTTTATCAGATTCAATATCATATCGTGTTTTCAGATTCAATATAATTTCATCATAATTTGTACCGATTATTGTTTGTTATGAGTGTTTGTTATCAGTTATGGTTTTGTTTTACAAGTTATGGTTTTGTTTTACGAGTTTTGATTCGGTAATCATAATCTTTGTTCATAGATGTATCGATTTAAGAGTTTGTGACATGATGCACTATATAGATGAGTTATTTGAAGCAAATTTGAGGAAAAAAAAGACTTAGAAACATGTTTGCAAAACATGCACACAAGGTGTTTGATAAATTGCCTAAATGAAATTTCACAACTGTGATGCACTAATTTTACACTGTGTTTTGTGCTTCTGATTTTCAGGTGATTACTCTCGATAAGGGTCTACTTGTTGCTGGCACAAAGTATCGTGGAGATTTCGAGGAGAGACTAAAGAAGCTGATGGAAGAAATCAAGCAAAGTGATGAAATAATCCTCTTTATCGATGTTGTTAACTCTTGAAGCCTGATCTTGCTAGAGGCGAATTACAAGCATGTGAAACTTTAATACAAATCTTAAATTAAAGAACTTGAGCCAACGGTTAATGAGACCATACAAATATTGAAGGGGCTCCAAGAATGATATGAGATTCACCACAAACTCCGTTACACCGATGAATCACTGGTAGTTGCTGCCCATTTGTCATATCAATACATTAGGTATTAATATCAATAATGATCTTTTGTGATTATGTTTACCAATATGCATATGATCTTATGACTGTTTCTCTACATGCAGTTACCATTTTATACCTGATAAAGTTATTGATTTAATCAATGAAGCTGGTTCTCGTGTTAGACTTCGTCATGCTCAAGTATGTGTGTTCAATGTATCTTTAATTTGGTTGTTGTACTTTAATGAGCCATTAATCAATGATTGATGCCCTTCAGCTCCCAGAAGAAGCCAGAGAGTTTGAGAAAGAACTTAGGAAAATAACTAAAGAGAAGAACGAAGTTGTTCGTGGCTAGGACATTGAAAAGGTACTTTGCTTTTTGCTACAGATAAAAAAATGTATGGGTCAATTGGGTTGGATAGAAGGTCGAAAATGATTTGTGTCGAATGGGTCTTTTTCTGGATACACTTTGGGTTAGTTTTATCAGAAACACATTCCGTACAAAATTTTTAAATGTGTAATCAAGTCATCGTTGGAGGTTTTATGCGATAACGTAACACTTTGGGTATTTTTTACCTGTTCCCCATTTTTTTCCCTAAATTAACATTGATGCGCCTTTTTTTATTAACATTGATGCAATTTTTCTTAAAAAATAATTTTGTTTCTAAGTACTGATGCGGATAATTCATTCTGATCATTTTTAACAAGCATTCAATGGTCTTTACTTGAAAAATAATATATTTTTAGTCCAATAATTCAACTAAATTTGAATGATTTTTTTTTCACCATATGAATTATACCTTATCCAAACATATATACTTTTTGTTGTGTACTAGATTTCTTGACAACTGAAGTATGGGTTGGAATCAGCTAGCATTGAAAGTAAATATCTGAAGGTGAAGGATATAACGCCACGTCATATAAGAAGAGTTGAATAACTCGACACTCTTATTAAAGGAACTATTGATGGTGATGGTGTTATCCCTCATATTCATAGGTCGCTTATCAACAAGTCTGGTCAAGAGTAAATTTACCAGGAATAGACGTTCAGTATGTGACTTCCGATGGCACAAGGGTATGAGCAGCTCCAGTGATCATAGCATATCTCAAAGAACATCCTGAATACAGTGATACTTCACCAACTAATTTATGTTTCACATACCTAATTGTAATGGGTGACACAATTCCTAAACATGTCGAGGAAAAAAGTCCCGGTGGTAGTGTCAAGAAACAGAAAAAAGGCTTAATCATCTTCCGGTGGGTTGTTTTATCCGTGTGGTTTCAAGATTTTATATAAATTTTTTATTATGATGCCTTTGTTTTGTAATATAGATTCACTGTAGTATATGTATTATGGAATGTTAAGTTCATCTGTCACACAATATCGGTGTATCATGGTATGTCAATATGTGTAAGAAGTACAATTTTGGTTTGTATTAATATGATAGTATATGTTACAAATAAACCATTCATCGGTGGCGAGTAGAGTATATGTATTAATATAGATGCCTTATTATTTTTTAACACAGATGCCTTTTTTTGTAATACAGATGCACTAAAAGTATATGTATTTGTAATATAGATTCACTAAAAGTATATGTATTATGGAATGTTAAGTTCATGCATCACAAAGTATCGATGTATTATGGTATGTCAATATGTTTAAGAAATACCATTTTTTTTTGTATCAATATGGTAGTACATGTTACAAATAAACCCTTCAGAAACATAAGTACAAAGAGTAGCACTCACAAACTAGATCATATGCATAAGTACAAAGGGTAGCACTCACAAGCAAGAAAAGTAACAACACCTGAAGATGATACATGTGGAAAGGGGTGTAACGCCCATTGAAACATATAACAGTGTTAGCGATTGGTCAAATAACTAGTTCTAACTATGAACAGAGGATTAGTAAATACACGAAATATTTGGAATAATACAAAGTTATTTGTGTTCAGTTATATCTCTATTTGTAAGCGCCTCAATTCAGATAATAGAACATATGTCGTCACGGGACATATGAAGCAGCTCCCAAAGGGCACCTCCACTTACCATATCTCTTGTATTTACTTCTGCAATTACATATACAAAGTACATCAGTTTACTTCAAGGTTTTAAACTAAGAAAAAGAGCAGATCTCAAAACTGATTCAAAAAAGCTTCTCAATCTTGGTAGCACACCATGTAAAAGACCAGATCCAAAAGTTATACCTAGGGTTCTGCTCAATCATAAATAACACAGGTTAACTACTATTCTGGACTTAGGAACTAACGGAAGATCACATTCAGGTTCATAAAAATGTACCTTAATGAGATCAATGAAGGTAATCAACCGCTCTAATAGTACTTTTGTGATCCGTTCCTAGATGGCCACATGCATAAGGTGATATTAGTTAGCCGGGTTAGGTGACGGTTTACAATAAGATTTAGGTCAACATTATAACCTTTTAATGCGGATCAACATACAAGTCAGGTTTAACCCAACAACACTTACGTGTTCATATTTTAATGTGATAAAAGATGGAATATGTATTAAGCAACGATTATAAATTAATATCAATATGCACAATGATCAAACTTAGACGCGACATTTTTGTCTTGTTTCGAAAGTGCATTTAATTGCACACGAACCTCCTCAAATGTTTTACTTAAAATGAAAAATAATTTATGTAATTATATTAGAGCATGCGATCTATTTATAAATAAACGTGCTTTCGATAAACTGGACAAACTGGTCTTGAGCCATACTTAGAAACTAAGAGAAGACAGACACCTTCAAGTTGGGAGTAGCAGGGTCAGGTTGCCTCATGTTGTGTGGAAATGCACTGAGTACTATATTCCGCATTTGAATGCAGCTTGGAGGAATGATATAACAAAAACTAAATGGTAATTACAAAGGAACTCTGGAAAATCATGAAGCATAAAATAGTTGCCCAAGTATTTTCCAGTTATGCACTAAACTTACAAATGGATGCCCTACTATAACCAATGATGCTCTAAACATACAAGCGGATACACTAAACATACACATTGATGCCTTAATATGTCTCACGATGCACTAATTAATACTCAATGATGCCCTAATATGTATATTGATGCACTAAACATACATGTAGTTGCCAAAGTATTTTCCATTGATGCACTAAATATACAAATAAACCATTTTATATGGAAGTAAGCTGAATTTACCCCTCTCTAATTGTACATGAAGACCCGAACAGGACCAACTAATTACGGGAGGACAAGTCAAGAGGTGCATACCTAAAAAAGGTATTTTGTAGCTCTAACACTATTGGTTTGATGCA
The DNA here is from genome assembly GCA_019973895.1 of Chrysanthemum seticuspe. Taxonomy (NCBI): domain Eukaryota; kingdom Viridiplantae; phylum Streptophyta; class Magnoliopsida; order Asterales; family Asteraceae; genus Chrysanthemum; species Chrysanthemum seticuspe. Next base: position 229,201,726 of record BPTQ01000004.1, read on the forward strand.
CTAATCACACATAACATATGACTCATTCATACAAACAATTGCTTTATCACATACGAATGCCCTAATTATACGAACAGATGTCTTAACTTATAACGATATTATTTAACCATGCATTAACTAATTACGATACTAACAGATGCCTTAACTTATTATACTAACAGACGCTCTAACAAATGATCATACGTATGCTTTAACATATGCCGTAATGTTTAGATGCTCTGATCATATTGGTGATGCAATGATCATACATATAGATGGTCTAACACTTTTGTTTTGGTGCACCAAACACATAATACACATGCCTCATTCATACATACGTTGCTCTATCACTACAGATGCTGCAACAATACAGTTGATGCCCTTATTATCCTAATAGATGCCTTAACTAATTACTATAACAGATGCCTTAACTAGTCATATAGATGCTCTAATAAATGATCATACGTATTCTTTTACAGATGTCGTAATGGTGATCACTACATATGATGCAACAATACATTTGATGCTCTAACTATGCTAACAGATGCCTTAACTAATTAATATAACAGATGCCTTAACTAGTCATATAGACGGTCTAATAAATGATCATACGTGTGCTTTAACTGATGCTGCAATGGTGATGCACTGATCATACTTGTACATATGGTGATGCACTGACCCAAGTTCTAGAGATGCACTAAACAAACATGTCAAATGGATGCAACAATACATTTGATGCTCTAATTTTGGAAAAAGTGTATGACAGTGTTTAGGATTGCATTTTGAGGCAAATTGTCTCAGAAACATGCTTTCTTAGATGCCACATGGTTGAGACATGTGAAAAGGATGGTTGAGACATGTTTTCTTAGACGCCAATTTGAATACGCAATCCCAAACACCCCGATTTAGAGCTGAATTGAGTGATTTATTAGTGAGAGTTGTTGAATTTCCATATGGTTTTTATCAAGTGGTTCAGTAGCATAAAATTATATTCCAATTAAAAAGTTATAGTAGTAAAAATTCAGTCATATATATCAAAAGGAAAGTTAAGAGCTCGCAACAAAATCAGTATTTGAAAATTAAAAATGAATACGGAAGTACTATCAAGAACATACCCAATCCCAAGAATTCTTATCGTCAGGTTCATTGAAAGATGCATATATTGCTGAAGTTTCTGTCAGATCAGATCAGATCAGCAGTTCCGAAAAGCAATCCCAACCGCTCATTTATCAATATAGAATACGCGTCTTATATCTACAGGCTTCAGGCTTGGGAATGTATTCCCATATCTACAACAAATAACATGTTATCATAAGTGTCAAGTCATGTTATTTCTTAAGGTTAACAAGACAATAAAATAAGTTACCTTATGGATATCTTTCCTCAATTCTGATTCAAGACAGATTTTGTTACTTTACACAAGGTACAAATATTTCCAGTTTACAAAAGTTATACCTTTGTTTAATCACGTATGACAAACATTAAAGTTTTTTTACGTGGACCAAATAAACAGAACATAGCCTGCAAAAAACCATAATATTAGAAAGAGTATATAGACCATAATATTTCAAGTCCTCATCACTATACACTAGAGCATTTGAAAAGCTAGAAAGAGGGCGTCAACAAAGACATCTCCAACAACATCTAAACCCAAACCCCTATCATTTGAAAATAATACGGAAACTTTTAAGTCCTTATTAGTAATTCTTTTAAACATATACATCCATGCCTTAATATGTTTGATGATGCACTAATCTTCTCACACAATGCTCTAATATGTTCAATGATGCAATAAACATATAAAGAGATGCCCAAGTATTTCCAGCGATGCACTAAACATACAAATGGATGCCCTAATATGACCAACGATGCACTGAACATAAAAATTGACTAAATACATACAATGATGCCTTAATATGTCTAATGATGCACTAATCATAACTATTGATGCTCTAACATGTTCAATGATGCACTAAACCTGCAAACATTTAAACTGATGTAGCAACTACAAACACAGATGAACTAAAACAACCTGAAGCCCTAAGGTGTAATTTGATGCTGCAAATTTACACACAGATGTCCTAATATGTCATATCCTACAATAATAAACACATATGATGTAAATTAGTGCATCGCATTTATAATAATCTTACTTAGATATTTTATCAAACACATAGTGTGCAACTTTAATAAACACACTTTTTATGCATTTTTTCGTCAAATTTATTATAAATAATTAAACATTAAAATGAATAAATTATTCAGTTTATATAAATTATATAATTAAAATGTTATATATAATTAACTAACCTGAAGAAGATCATTGATGATGTAGCGTTTGTAAATGAACAGTACATGACCAGCGGTGGTGTGGCGGTAGCGGAGTGAAGATTGGCGCGGTGGATGCACGACGGAAGACGGTGGCGACGGTGGTGGTGGCGATGGTAAGTCATCTCATCATACAAATAGATTAGCTCATCTCACTGTTTGGCGTAGGTGTGACGGTGGCGGTGTAAAGATTGAAGCGGTGGTTGCACAATGGAAGACGGTGGGGATAGTTGTGGTGACGGTGGTCTTGATGAGTCGTCATCTACAGCTTATCTGTTTTGATAATGAAAGTGAAAGTGACGATCTCTTTGATATTCCCTCTTTGTTTATTTTTTTTAATTTTTACCCTAAACTTTCAAGTGTTTACATAATCTACCCTGAAACTTTTTTTTCTCACTTTTCTCTCTAATTACACTTTTCTCTAGAACTGGACTCTATATATATATATATATATATATATATATATATATATATATATATATATATATATAAAGTTAGGATCAAATAAGAAGATTACTTAAAATAAGAAGGAATAAGAAGAACTATAACCGCAAATCCGAGATGCACCGACCTAAATTAGATGCATTATAACGCACAATAGTGTGTTTTATAGCTTTTAATCAGATGCATATACGTATATTAGATGCATTTCATGATTTCTCTTGTTTTGTGTTCCTCTACACATGTAAAAATCATGAAAATCAATTTGCACTATCTATACATCAAATTAACTTTCGAAACTCAAGATGTTGCATCTATATGAATAGAAATGTGTCTAATGCAAGTCGTTGTATCTCAAATGCCTGATTTTGGTCACTTCTCACCACTTCTTATTTTAATTTACTTCTCACTTGATCCCTACTATATATATATATATATATATATATATATATATATATATATATATATATATATATATATATTTTAAAGTTTTTGTTTAATGTAAACTTTAAATCATGCTCATAACAGCATACGCAATGTTGGAAATTTGCTCCGCGTCAATGAGGCTTGTGGTCGGCGTCGAGCAGGGCACTCTCATGCATGATGAGCAATCTCTCTTGACTGATAGTTATAGGTATTAACTTGACATTAGTTTCATGAGTTGAGCATTGATCTCTCTCGATAGTACCATTTGGTATAGTCGTAACATGGCAAATTGGATCATTGGTGCCATTTGCATAGTGAGAATGGACTGGATTCTTTGCATATCACATGTTTCTAGAAAGCGTGATACTTTAGGAGTTAGTTATTGAAAGGTTTTATGGATATTTAAATATACGTATGTCCGGATTCGAACTCAAGACTTCGGGATTGCACACATTACGTATGAGAGTTGATGTTAAATAATTAATATATAAAATGTTATTATTAATTATTTGTCACGAAATAAAACATAACGATAGTTAATATTTAACGAGGTTTGGTTAACGGTCGTTAAATGTAAACTAAAAGGACTAGAATTGAAATTAGAAGTCGGAAAAGATCTAGAACCCCTCTTGGGTTGATGTGGCCGATCGGATGGGTTCCCAAACCCATTCCCACTCAAACTTGGTCATCAAGTTAAGTTAACTATAAATACAAACCCTTGTATTCATTCACAACTTAACCTTGGATCACCAATAAACCTAATTTCTCTTCTCCTCTCCTCCCTCTTGTGTTTGGCCGATCGTACAACCCCCCTCCTCAAGGGATCGATTCTTTCAAGGTCAAGAAATAAGTGTTTGGTTTTATTTGTGATTCAAGAACCTAGCTTTTCACATCAAATCACTATTAGTACGTGTGTACAAGAACGAAGAACAAACGCATTTGTGTTTGTGTGTTCCTTGGTGGTCGACTTCTTTAGGGTCGAATTTGGTGAAACCCTAATTTAGGGTTTTGGGTTTTGTTCTTGTTCAAACATCATTTGGTTTACTTGAATTGCTAAAAGGTACGCGTTTCTTATTCGGTTAATTAATATACATATATTATTCTTATACTTCCGCTGCATGCTTTGATGATGTTTACTTGCTTTTGTAAATTGTTATGATTAGTAAAACCCGACAGTGGCATCACGAGCCGTTAATATGATGTAATTAATTACCGAAACACATAAAAATTGAATCTTTATGATTATTTGCATGCTTTTTATGGTTTCTAGGGTTTTGAATTCGAAACCCTAATTTTTTAATTATAGGGTCGATTACCCTAATTTTATTTAATTAGGTTTTAATTTTGTAAAACTTGTAGAAACCCTAGGATTGCATGCTAATTTTATGTGGTTATTATGAATAAATTGTTATGTGCCATGTAATATGCGTATCTTGGGTGATAAATTGTTATGCGGAATCCATGGTGGAACATGCATGTTTTGCCATGGAGTATTGTTTATGATAAATTGTTTAGTGATACACACATGTTTTATTTATTTGATAATTATTGAATTGGGGAAGACCTCAATTATACTAATAAAAATTCGTTATACAATTAACTTTGGCTTACGCAATCGACTTGTTGATGTATGTGGCTCATCTACCTTGTAGTTGAAAGCCCTAGTTAATGTATTCATTTATTTACGCCTAGAATTGTTTATTAGCGTTTATCGAAATAATTATGCATGTGGCTAATTGTTTTTACATATGTTAAATTGTTTAGTTATATGTTTATATTATTTGAGTGTGTTTAATTTTTATTAAAATGTTTTTTTGTTTATATATTGTTTGACATGTTAGTAAGCAAAAAGGTTTTTATGAATAGAAAATTAAATGGATTAAATAATGGCGAAACTGATTTGTTATCTAAGTATTATTCTTGAACTTTTAATCGATTGATGCGACTGTACTAAATGGTTAGAAAGGCTCATCCACTAGAACAAACTACAAAGGGGTTAATTAAGAAGTGCGCACAGTCACACTGAAAGGATGTCTAAGGTTATGCTTTTGCGCTTACCTGGTCCTCTACCCTCTGTAAGTTCGATTGGAGCTACCTAGTATAACCATTCAATGTACGAAGCATATTAGTGCAAAGTTGTAAGTTTCTCAACGCATCGATTAAAACTTTGTAGAATTTAATCTTAGCAAATTAAAATCTTATGTAAGTTTTTCGAAAATATTATGATATAAAGTTGTATGCATGCTTCTTTATACATAAGTTTTGATTACACGTCAAAAATTGTACCATTTAAATTTAAGTTTATGCCATCTAATGATATGAAACACTTGAAGTTGTAATTTAGTTATGTGAGACCTTGATCTAGATTACAATAACAAGGTGATTTTTTTTGTTGTGTGAGACCTCAGCTTAATTATTTGCAGTTTCTAAATTAGACAACTTAATTAAGTTAGTTAGTGAGATCTATGACTTAAGGTATAAGATGGGATAAAACATGCTTACGTTTTGCATTAATTGTTTTGGCAAAATTGTAAATCCCATAACTTTTGGAATTGAAAACTTGTTTGTCAATTATTGTTTTTCAACAATTACCTATTCTATACTTTCACCACTAGTAGATCAACTGATGTGGTGAAACTATGATAACGAGGATCCAAAATTCAAGGAAAATACTATGGTTAATATGAATATTGACCAAAGGGTATTTTATTTTCTTGAATGTTTACTTATCGAAAGTACTAACTTTTGAACTTTTATTTTCCGTAGAAATGGCTCAAGCTGAATCTACTGCACTAGCCTCGTCGTTCAAATCTATGTTTGATCGAGAGAAATTGACTGGTAGCGCGAATTTCAATGATTGGTATCGGCAACTCAGAATTGTCTTGAGGGTTGCCAAAAGACTAGATTATTTGACTACGCCTTGTCCTCCTGAACCTGCAGCTGGTGCTACTGCTGAAGCACGTGCTGCATGGCAATCTGAGTATGACAAGTATAATGAGGTCGCCTGCATTATGCTCGGGATTATGAATTCAAACTTGCAAAAACAGTTTGAAAATTACTTCCCTAATCTCATGCTCGAAGAATTGCAAAGGTTGTTTGAAAAGCCTGTGATTGTAGAGCTATATGATCTGATAGATGCTCTACACAGTTGCAAGCAAGGAGAAGGGAAACCTGTAAGCGCCCACTGCCTGGAAATGATGAGTTACATGGACCAGCTCGGGCGACTTAACTATGTCTACCCTAATGACATACAAATTGGCCTGATCAACAGATCCCTTAACAAGGAATTTGATGGTTTCGTGCGCAATTACAATATGCATTGCACGGGGAAGACAGTCAGTGAGGTACATGCAATGCTCATTGATTACGAGAAAGGTTTGCCCAAGAAGGCCCCTACACCTGCGGTTTTAACCATCCAAAAGGGTAGGATTTCTAAGCCTAATAAGCCACTAGCGAACAAGAAAGGGAAAGGTAAGGGTAAAGTTGATAAGGGAAAACAAGTTATGGCTTATCAACAAGAACCCAAGAAGTACCCTCCCCAAAAGCGTGAGAATCCGAAGAAGGATCAGGCTTGTCATCACTGCACCGAGGTAGGACACTGGAAGAGGAATTGTCCACTCTACCTTGATGAGTTGCGCAATAAGAGGTATAAAAATACTGGCACTGTGGCTAGTACTTCAGGCACTCTTTTGATGATAGAATTATTTGCTTTTCCTCATAAAATAAATTCCTGGGTATATGATATTGGATGTGGTATTCACATTTGTAATACACTGCAGGGACTTAGAGGAGCAAGGAAGCTTGCCTATGGACAGCAATACCTGCACGTGGGTAATGGAGCACATGCAGTCGTTGAAGCTATAGGCATGTTTGATTTAGTTTTACCTTCGGGTTTAGTACTGTCTTTGAACGATTGTCATTACGCACCTTCTATTGTTAGGGGTGTCGTTTCTGTTTCCTTGTTAAAAGATATTGGTTTTATTCATACATTTACTGATTATGGAATTTGGGTTTCTTTAAATGGTGTTTTTTTACTTTAATGTTATTCCAGTAAATGGTGTGTTTGAAATTGATTTGCATGATAATTTGATTGATAAAAATAATTCTGTCTTTAGCATCAATAATAAAAGAATCAAAGGTGATTTGGATTCTTCATTTCTTTAGCATTGTAGACTTGCTCACATAGGCAAGAAACGCATGCAACAACTGCAACACGATGGGCTTTTGCAAGACATCAATGATGAATCATTTGATAAATGCGAATCTTGCATATCTGGGAAGATGACCAAGAAACCTTTTACAAATAGTTTAGAAAGGGCTTCTGATCTTCTTGGTGTGATACATACTGACGTATGTGGACCACTAAGACATGTGTCAAGAAAGGGTGCTAGCTACTTCTTAACCATTACTGATGATTTCAGTCGTTATGGTTATGTTTATTTACTTAAACATAAACATGAAGTCTTTGAAATATTTAAGGTTTTTAAGAGTGAAGTAGAACTGCAACTAGGAAAGAATATTAAAGCTCTTCGATCCGATAGAGGTGGTGAATATTTAAGCCAAGAGTTTAAAGATTATCTAGCTGAGTGTGGTATCGTCCAGCAACTCACATCTCCATATACTCCACAACAAAATGGTGTATCTGAGAGAAGAAATCGTACATTGATAGACATGGTGCGATCAATGTTTAATCTTACAACTCTTTCCTTATCCTTTTGGGATTATGCTTTAGAAACTGCTGTTCGCATATTGAATATGGTTCCAACTAAGAAGGTTGATAAGACTCCTTATGAAGTGTGGTATGGGAAAGCTCCCAACTTGTCTTACTTAAAGGTCTTGGGTTGTGAGGCGTTTGTTAAACGTGACTCTGCTGATAAGCTACAACAAAGATCTGTTAAGTGTATCTTCGTAGGATACCCAAAGGAAACTATGGGTTACTACTTTTACTTTCCACTTAAAAACAAAGTAATTGTTGCTAGGTATGGAGAATTCCTTGAAAGGGATCTCATATCTCATGAATTCAGTGGGAGAGTTTATGATCTGGAATATGATCAAGAAGATACAACACCTTTTGAAAACACTAGCCAACCTCAAGTAGAACCTGAAAGTCTGGGCGTTCCACCTGAAGTTGAAGTGGTTCCCATTCGTAGATCTGCAAGGATTACGCGTGCACCTGAGCGTCTATGTCTCAACGTAGAAGCTGAGGAAAATTTGTTAGGGGATCTTGGTGAACCTGCTAACTATAAGGCTGCCATGATAAGTCCTGAAAAGGAAAAATGGCGAGTTGCAATGAATGGGGAAATGCAATCCATGAAAGATAACGAAGTTTGGATAGAGGTTGACTTACCTCCAAATGCTAAGGTAGTTGGAAGTAAGTGGCTCTATAAGATAAAGACTGACATGGATGGCAATGCACACACCTATAAAGCTCGTCTTGTAGCTCAAGGGTATACTCAAACTTTTGGGATAGACTACAAGGAGACATTTTCTCCTGTAGCAGACATTAGAGCTATTAGGATTCTTATAGCCATAGCTGCGTACTATGACTATGAGATATGGCAAATGGATGTCAAAACAGCCTTCTTAAACGGTCGCCTAGATGAGGACATCTATATGGCTCAGCCTGAAGGGTTTGTGAATCCAAAGTTTCCAAAGCGTGTATGTAAACTTCAAAGATCCATTTATGGGTTGAAGCAAGCATCAAGGCAATGGAACAAGAAGTTTGATGAAGAAATCAAGAAATTTGGTTTCACTCAAAATCTTGATGAGCCATGTGTGTATCACAAAGCTAGTGGGAGTACTGTTATTTTCCTTATCTTATATGTCGATGACATATTGATCATGGGAAAAGACATTCCAAGTTTGCAAGATGTAAAGACTTATCTTGGAAAGTGCTTTTCTATGAAGGATTTAGGGGAAGTAGCATTTATTCTGGGAATCAAGATCTATCGAGATAGATCAAGGCGGTTAATTGGACTAAGCCAAAGTGCTTACATTGATAAAATATTGAAGAGATTCAATATGCAAGATTCCAAGAAGGGATATTTGCCGATGCAAGTTGAACATGGCTTAAGTAATAAACTATGCGCGTCAACACCTGAAGAGGTGGCACACATGAGGAAAGTTCCTTATGCTTCGGCTGTAGGATCTATCATGTATGTTGTGAGATGTACAAGGCCTGATGTGGCGTTTGCACAGAATATCACCAGTCGGTATCAACAGAACCCAGGTGTGAAACACTGGCAAGCTGTTAAGAACATTCTTAAGTATCTAAGGGCTACTAAAGAAATGTTTCTAGTGTATGGAGGAAATCCAGATGCAGAACTTGATGTTACAGGTTTTTGCGATGCGTCATTGCAAACTGATAAAGATGATACGAAGTCTCAGACGGGTTATGTCTTTGTCATTAATGGAGGAGCAGTTGACTGGAAGAGCAAGAAGCAGACAACAGTTGCGATGTCTATTACAGAAGCTGAGTTCATAGCTGCTTCAGAAGCTGCGATGGAAGCTGTTTGGATTAGGAAATTCATTTCGGGACTCGGAGTAATGCCCTCAATCGAATTACCTTTAAATGTGTATTGTGACAACTCTGCTGCAATAACATTTTCCAATGAGCCTGGAGTCATGAAGGGCGCAAGACATTTTCCTCGTCGATATCACTATGTTCGAGAACAAGTCGACATAGGTGAAATCAATCTACTCAAAGTTCATATAGATGAAAATCTAGCTGATCCCTTTACGAAGCCTTTGCAAAAAAAGAAAAACTTACTGACCATGCTGATGGGATAGGACTTCGTTTAGCTAGTAGTTTTATGCAGATAAAGGATGTTATGAACAAATATTACTTTAATGAAATAAAATAGTTGTTTATGTTTATTTTTCATTTTCTTAATATTATATCCTATATTTGCATGTTTAATCCGTGAATAACTTATGTTATTCTAAATAGTCCGTTGTTGATCAATGATGTGGGAATGTCATTGAATTAAGACAAATCTGAGTTTTGGTAGAATATACTTTTAAAAGTATATTGATGCGTGGGACATACCAGATTCACATGATATTCAATGAATTGAATATAGGACTTATCCCAACTTTACATGATGATACTTTATGGATCTTTGTCATTAAGTATATCATGAAGTGTTTATCCTCAGACTTGAGATACCAGATAACTGATATGAATGTAGTGCACTTGTGTAAGATAGTTTAACGCTATCCGTAACTGGTAGTTATAAGGGCTATTTTCAGAAGTGTTACAAAGTTCATGAGTTATGTTTGTAGTCAAGAGAATTTGTTCATTTGAATTTGTTTCAAAGTATAATAATATATTTGGGCCCCTCGTAGGGTTGACAAGATGTTTGTATGGCCATACCCAAGATCAATCTGGACTACGTTCAGATGATTTGGTAATCTTGTTCAATCAAATACAACGAGAAACAGAATATTAACTTATGAAATGACTTGATCCATATTCATAGTTAATATAGTATTAGTAACAAAAGGATAAGTAAAAATGATGAATCATTAAATGGTTTTTCCAGGAAACCATACTCAATTCGATCTGGGGGCATTGGCGTGTTAGGCTAGACTAAACCAATGTCATTACTATATTTAGTAATATCCAAGTAGGAGCTGAAAGGTTTTATGGATATTTAAATATACGTATGTCCGGATTCGAACTCGAGACTTCGGGATTGCACACATTACGTATGAGAGTTGATGTTAAATAATTAATATATAAAATGTTATTATTAATTATTTGTCACGAAATAAAACATAACGATAGTTAATATTTAACGAGGTTTGGTTAACGGTCGTTAAATGTAAACTAAAAGGACTAGAATTGAAATTAGAAGTCGGGAAAGATCTAGAACCCCTCTTGGGTTGATGTGGCCGATTGGATGGGTTCCCAAACCCATTCCCACTCAAACTTGGTCATCAAGTTAAGTTAACTATAAATACAAACCCTTGTATTCATTCACAACTTAACCTTGGATCACCAATAAACCTAATTTCTCTTCTCCTCTCCTCCCTCTTGTGTTTGGCTAACCCCCTCCTCAAGGGATCAATTTTTTCAAGCTCAAGAAATAAGTGTTTGGTTTTATTTGTGATTCAAGAACCTAGCTTTTCACATCAAATCGCTATTAGTACGTATGTACAAGAACGAAGAACAAACGCATTTGTGTTTGTGTATTCCTTGGTGGTCGACTTCTTTAGGGTCGAATTTGGGAAACCCTAATTTAGGGTTTTGGGTTTTGTTCTTGTTCAAACATCGTTTGGTTTACTTGAATTGCTAAACGGTACGCGTTTCTTATTCGGTTAATTAATATACATATATTATTCTTATACTTCCGCTGCATGCTTTGATGATGTTTACTTGCTTTTGTAAATTGTTATGATTAGTAAAACCCAACAGTTATTGCGTGAACTTACGATCCACAAAGTGATTAGCTTATTTATGATTTGACAATGACTTAACGCAGCTAAACGTACGATCATAATTTCGTGCAACTAAGGAGCGTAGCAAACGAGTGTACTCTTATAATATTATTGTCTTGCAACCTACAAATTTCTGTTAATCTTATTTAAAAGATTATTTATTTTCGTTTTCTAGTGACAAATAAAATTCACATAAAATAAATAGTTTTAATAATTGAAACCCATGAATTTACATAGATTTCCGTGTACAATATTATACGTACATGATAGGGTCCACTTCCCAGTTGTGTAATAGGTAGTCTGTTAGTTCCTGTTTATAAATTTAAAACCTGATGATACACATTAGGTGCAACATACAAAGTTCGTAGATGGATATAGCTAAGAGGTTATGTTCTTAAAAGCAAAAGCAAATATATACACGAGGGGCTACTATAATCACTTAAAAGCACAAAGAAACTAGATATGAATCTCTATACTTTAAGCACTCTAGGTAAAATAGAAAACAATGAATGGCCCAGACCTTCTAATTTCTAATTCTAATTGTAGCTCTTGACAAGTCATTTTTTATACAATTTCTATACTCGTTATCTTGTGTTTTATACATGATTTAGTGCGATTATTATGGACTTTTGGTATTAATTGCTTAGAATTGATAATTATAGGTCGAGGATGAAGGACAAAGGATTTTGGGTGAAAAGACTAAAATATGTTATCAAATGTCAAAAGAATGAAGTTCAAGAGCCAAAAGAATTATTGAAACAAAATATAAATAAAACTGTCGAAAGAGGTTTTCGCGACAAATGATGCTTGTGTCGTGAAGTTTATCACTGAGAATTCAAAAAATGCCGCGCCCTCCACTTCACGTCGCGACGAAGTTGCTTGCGTCGCGAAACGAGGATCCGACTGGGAACCTAGCTCTTCATCTACAAATACAACACAACCTTAAAAAAAAAAAAAAAAAAAAAAAAAAAAAAAACTTTACCTACAAAATCTCTGAATACCGAGGTTCCAAGGAGGTCGTGAAGAGGGTAACGAAGAGACATTCCGCTATCCTACGTCGTGTTGCAAGGATTCCGCACCCGCGTAATAGATATTTTACGTTTACTTGTTTTACTTTCAATTTTGAATTCAAACTATGAATTCTTCATTGAATGAAAGTGTGATTGTTTGTTTAATTATGATTGTTGGCTAAGCACTTTAGTACACTCTTTTGATTATGTAAACTAGTTGTATATTTAATGATTAGGGTTTATTGATGTTAAAACCTGTCCCACACGCTTTTTGTTGATTTCAAAATCCAATTGCATTTACTCTTGTGTTCCTACTATTTAGAGGTTTAACTATTGTAGTTAGTTGCATGGTTAATAGCACCATATGCCTTTTATCTAGAATTAGGTAATTGAAACGCCTTATAACTAGTAGAATAAATGTTATTAAGTAATTATATGGCCTCGGACCACCTAGATTAGGCTCATTTTCCTAACAAGTAGAGGTATAATTACTAGGTATTTGACGAGGCCAATATTCCCACCAAGTTATGCGATAAGATTTCTTCTTTGACATCTCATACTGATAACGCTTATTTTATACATATATTTAGTCGCGTTATTGGTTGTTTTATTATATTATCTTATCGGTTCTCGTGAACTTTTGATACTTAAACGCATGAAAATGTGTTACTGGTTTACTTGGATGTTGAGTGTGGAATAAGGCCTAGAAAGTATTGTAATGAGGCATTAATGGAATAATGCATTCAACGGTCTAGAGTTCAAGATATGCTAAGTGTTGAAGCATCAAATGTGTGAAGTGTGTTGATTTTTATCTCAAGTGCAGTGCACTTGTGTCCAAAATGCTGAATATGAAGACCACACCAACTCCCGACCCCAAATAAGAAGTGCGCCGATTTTGCAATATAAGTGTGTTTCACTTCTCTTCAATAATGAAATTTAGGTGCCAATCAATGTATGTCGGCTTTACAACTGAAGTGCATCACACTTCAACGTCTGATCAGTACTTGTTTAAATCAATGGTGATTCAGGAGGAATCACGATTGTTAGTTGGGTTGATAGTTAATTATCCATTGGTCGAGTGATTATCTGAAAATTTTGAAGGTGTTAAAAATGTTTTAAAATATGAATTTCAACAATGTATGTGTTATTAGTTGTTTTTGCTTATAATATAGGGTTATGAGTTGATTTATCGTGATAAATGTTTTGTCTATAATTTCTAAAAAGTTTCATCATGTTATAAAAATCATATACAATGGATAACTTGGATTGAGACATGGTTTTCAGCGTTGGAAAGGTCTGTGAGTTTCCTAAATTTCATATGAAGGAAGTTTTGTCTAATTCTGATCTTAAATGGGTCAAAAACAGTGTTTAGAAAAACGGGTCAGATTATAGACAGTTGCATCAAAACAATTATAGAAAATTCATATAAAATCAACGTAACTTAAATTTTTACAAGACTTGTTGTTGTTGATAGATAATTGAGTTAACTACATTTTGGTTAAGGTCACAGTTTATTTAAATATTTATTTAAATATTTATTTATAATAATTCTTTAAAATATTTATTTAAATTATTATAATTTAAATAAATATTTATTTATTTAAAATATTTTAAATAAACATTTTAAAGAATTAATAAAGATTTTGTACCATAAAGTAAGATTTTATTCCTTACAAGTGGTCTTTCCTAATAAAGTTATGTTCAAATCGCACATTCACCGTTCGCACATTTGTATATAAAAGTCAAACAAGACATTGATAGTGATTGTACTTGACAATGATTGAAAGTGTACCTATTGTCTGAAACGTGTCAACATTTTAGTGGAATCCCACATTCGCACATTCGTACATGACCAATTTGGGAAGAGAGTTTATTTTTGTACCTCAAAGTGATCACTATGGACCTTTTTGTCCCCTTTTGTGAATTACCCCAACTTTTTATAAACCGAGTGCAAAGACGAAATAGGATTTTGGGGGTGAACTTGTATTTTTAGGTTGCTCATACATATTCTAATACCTCTTATTGTGTATAGTTTGTGGTCTTGTAGTTTTTTCATACTGAATAACATACGGGTAGGCTAGTTTAGCTTGTGAGTTTATGCTTGGCTTGAAATATCATGGTGAGTTGCTTTGTTAAGGGTTATGTGTGTTTGGGTGTTTGCACTATATATCACTTACATGTTAGTTTGCATGATTATATTTATGATGTGCTAGATGCTTACTTGGTTACACATTCCTATAGAGGATGGATGGTTATGTGTACATATTGTACAGGTTGCTTGAAGCTTGTTTGGTTTCATGTTATCATGGAGTATGATTTGTTAAGTGCATATATTGTATAAGTTGCTACTTGTTGGTTGCATCTTAGCATGGCATATGATTAGTTACATGAACATGTTTTATATGTTTTTGGATGCTTATTAAATTGCATGATTTCATGATCGTGTAATTGATTGAGTACATAGATTACATGGGTTGTAGATGCTTGTGTGGTTGCATCGTATACGGGCGAGCAAATAGACCGAGAATCGAACTGGAACCGAGAACCGAACCGGAACCGACCCAATCCAAACCGATTTTTAGAATCGCGGTTCGGTTTTCGGTTCTTCAATTTTTCCAATTTTGGTTCTCGGTTCGGTCCGGAACCGCGGGTATCGGTTCCGAAACCGAAGAACCGCCCAACGTTAACTTATTTTATTTTTTTACTTAAGCTCTTTAATTACTGGAGACTAATACGAGCATGAAGAGTATTGATATGTCCATGATTCCATGTTTAGTTTGACTGAGTAGTTGCATACATGTTTGTAGGAACAAGAAGTGGTCCACGAGTTGCATTAGCTCATGTTTACTTTCATCCTATGTTCGTTAACTAATAAGTATGTATTGATGCGCGTACGAAGCGCGTTCGGGGTCAAAGGAACTTTCTTTTCTTCGAGCAAGTTTTTCAACCACCTAGGCAGTGAAACTAATCGTTGTAGTGTAGTATTAGGTAAGCCTCGGGGATTGATATCGTTCTCTAGGGGAATGGGAATGCTAGCAAGAAATATATTACGCTAAAGTTGGGGGTTGTGGATGATTATTTTTTATCTTTTTTTAGTTTTTTAGAAAGCTAAGGTAAATATCTCGGGGCAATTGGTTGGGGATTGGGGGGGGGGGGCTGGTATTCTCTACTGATTACTCTACTTATCTAATTATCTAATTCTACAGGTAGCTATGTCTATTTGATGTGTGCTCGTCTGATGATTAAAAATGTGTTTACCTAGATACTTTTACTCAATAGTTATCTTTTATTGGTCGGTTGAATTGTCACACCTTATCTTAACGCGTTGTGCTTCCTAAGGTCGTAGGGTGTGCCTATGCCCTAACTCTTTGAGGTTACCTTTGGGTTTAGTGATAAGGTTTTAAAAGGTACCATTTTGAGGGGTCGTTTAAGTCCTTATTTGATCACATTTGTATCCGTTATTGCTTAATATCGTTCCTTTTCACTTTTTAGGTCTCTCGAAGGCAAAATGCTGGAATGGCACTTATTTGGACGAAAAGGCGCGAATTTTCGAAGAAAATGGCCAAAGTCAAGAATCGAGCCACTCAGACTGCTGGAACTGAAGGGGACGGCGTCAGGTGTTAACTGCGACGCCGTCGCATCACTTTTGTGACGGCTCAGTAGCCAAATTGCTCATTTACAAGTGACGACGTCGGGCTTTAAAAGAGTAGGCCGTCGCTACTCAGACGCCCTAGATTTGATCCAGACGACGTCATAAACTGAAGGGGACGGCGTCACAACCATAAGGTGACGCCGTCACAAGCTGGTCAAGTCACAACATGCGCGCGAAGTAGCTGATACTGTTTTGGCCATAACTTTTGCATACGAACTCGGATTTAGGTGATTCAAAAGCCCACGCGACCAGAACGAGAAAATCTACAGTCTAGTGAAAAAAAGTCATCGCGACGCCGTCACTCTTTATGTGTGACGCCGTCGCTCTTTGCCGACAGAAAATCTGCCTATAAATATAACATTATAACTTCACTTTTTGTAAGCCCTAAACCCTAAGTCCGATTCCAGGGTTTAGGTAGGTGTTTTTCCAGCAACTTAAAGGGTTTCAAACACTCTATAAACATCGTGTAATGGTTTGTTTGTTAATCCAATCCTATGGTATGTCTTCAATTATCATAATTGTTGCTTGCTCTTCATTAATTATGTTTGGCTAATTCACCTTGTGTTTGCTTATGATTGTATGAAACTTGTATATAATTAATTAGATCTTATTGATTTCTTAGTGATGCTTGTGCTATCTTCATCATTAGGGGTGTGACAATTTCAATGAGTCTAATTAGTTTAGTTTATAATTCTTGCACCCTACTGTCTCTTGTTTGATTGGTTGTCTCTTATCTTAATTGTAATTAGCTTAGGAGTGCGACTAGGCTATCGTTGTGTTTAATACTTGATAAATCTTTGATAGTTTATGAATGACTTGGTGGATTTCGTTTACTAAATCAAAGATAACCTTAAAGTTAGTTTATGAATGACTTAGTGGATTTTGTTTACTACACTTAAAGGTGACTTTAAAGAGTTAGGGAATGCACACCTTACGACCTTAGAAAACACAACGCGTTAAGAATAAGGACGTGACAATTCAACCATAAATAGGACGTGACAATTTAGTAGGTAGAATTAGATAGCTAGCAAGGAGTAATACATCATAAGTAGATACGCTTCACGTTACTGGTAGACCCCTAATTTAGTTAGTACCTTTTGGGATAGTTGACTAGCAACTAATTCCACCCTCCCCTCCAAAACCGAGATTCATAAAATATAAAAATACAAAAATAATCATCCCTCATCTTTAGACTTAAATCGACATATACTTCAGCCTAACGACACTATTCCCCTAGAGAACGATATCAATACCCGTGGCTTACCCTAATTACTACACTACAACGATTAGGTTCACTGCCTAGGGTGTTATAAAACTTGCTCGAAGAAAAAGAAGTTTCCTTGACCCCGAACGACGCGTGTAGCGTTATCAAGTTTTTGGCGCCGCTGCCGGGGAATAGTTATTGTTTAGGCTTGATTTCTATATCATTTAGGTCTACTCACAAGATTCCTATCAAGTGAGATTTTTTTTTTCTTTTTATTAGCTTCCTTGTAGTCTATCCCCCTTCTTTGTGCCTTTGTTCGTAAAACTTGTCCATTGACTCTTCCGTTCACCATTATGGAGAACGCGAATCCACTATATCCGCGATTAGGTTTTTTCATAAGAAATTATGATATTACTAAAGCGGATTATTCAAGATGGTGGGAAGAAAGTAACCAAGTCCATAAACCTTTTGAGGATTTCACCATTCCATCAAGCCCACAAAATACCTCATCTAGTGAAACATATGCTTCGTTTGAGCCTTCACCTAGGATAGACTTTCGTGAACAACCTCCGTGTTTAGAAACTATTTTTAGTGAGGCCCTTAGGAGAACTGACCAAATTTATGAAAACATTATGGTAAGCAACCAAGCATTAAACCATAAGTTGGATCAATTACTAGAATTGGTTTCATCACGACCTAAGGAAATATTTCATGACGAGCAAATAAATGATGTAGATGTGATTGAGGATGAAGTGAAAAGTCTAGACCCACAAGGTACCCCACAAGCCCCACCATCATTTAAGGCATACACACCGCACGTGACTTACCCGGAAGTAGTAGAAGAGACTTTAGGAATCCCAATGGAGGTAGAACACTTGAACTGAACGCAACTGGAGAATATAGGTTTGAATACTTGTAGTCTCAGTCTTACTCTTAGTTCTAGGGAATTTCCTAGTGTTGATGAACCGGAACCTCAATATTTACTTCCATCCTTAGATAAACGAGGAACCGACCCACCCATCAACCAATTTAATCCGGGTAGTTTTAGGATGAAGGAAGCCATTCATACACCCCCTTCACCTCACGTGGCATATTTCCACCCTAAGGGTGTGTATCGCTACTATCACCCGCACTTAAACTTAAGTGTAGGGAAAACTTCCCCTTTATCTGTTAAATAAGGGTAGAGTCAGGCTCGTGACTCGAACAAAAACAAGCGCTTCTTGGGAGGCAACCCATGTGTTTTTCCTTTTTCATTTTTATTTGTGTGTCATATATCTCTTATTGATTGTTTATTCTCATGTTTGAATTTGTAAAAATGCTTTATTTTGTCTTTAACCTCGTCTTAATTACATATAAAAGTATTTTACATAAGAGATAAGTGTAGGGAGGATTACACACGTTTTCAAAAGAAACGTGAACATGAGAATTACAATTATTTAAAAGATATACATGTGTGTTTGTTCGAGTCAAATGCTTGTATCGAGTCATAATGGATGTTTTGTAGGAAATTTTTTCAGATTTTAAAGATAAAAATGTTCCAAAATTTTTTCCAGAAAATCGCAGACCAGTTTTTGTCAGGATAACCTGACGGCGTCAGGATCTCAACCTGACGGCGTCAGGAGGAGCAGAAACAACTTCTAACTTTTTCTCGTTTTCTCTGCTACTTATAAATTTTTGGAATTTTCCAGGTCTTAATTTTCTAGAAAATCTGCAAACATCCATTCCACAAGCATTATATCTTATTTAAGTCTGGAATTACATCTTGTTGTGATTTTTCTTTGTTCGGTTTGATGCGTTGGGTTGTTTGTTTTCTTCAAGTGTGCAGGTTTAATTTATCAAGAAGAAGTTACATAAGATTGGAAGGAGCTTTTCACGCATAAATTCTTCTTGAAAAGGATTTAACCACCACTTTACACGGATCCTACCGAGCTAATCAGGGGAGTATTAGTTTCTTTCGTTTTTAATTACCTTCCATTATCATAACTTTGATACTTTCGGGGAAAATTGGGGACAATGTTCAGTTTAAGTGTAGGGAGGGAAAATAAAACGGGAACTTTGAAACTATGCTTATCCTTGATTATTTGCTTTGTCCAAATTGTGATTGTGTAATAAACCATGAGAAAATGTCGGTTAGGGTAATTTTGGCACCAAATTTAAAATTTTTCATGACATATAGGAGTGGGCCATTAGTCTTAACAAAAGCGTCTCATGGATAGGAAGTTGCATGACTAGCACAAAACCCTTTACCACTTAATTTCCACCCAAAATGTGAGGATCGCCCTTAGATTAGTAGGAATTAAAGCATTCATCTTTAATGCTTAGAGTGTGAACCGGTAGTATAATAGATTCTAGAACTTGTTTTGTGATGCATTCCGAGATCGCAAGTGAGACTACACTTGTGTAGTTAGGAATAACTAAATGATAAGAGGCATTAGGATAACCCTTGTTTGATACCCGTAATATAATTACTTCTTCCACATCGGTTGAGTAATTCCCCCACACCCTTTGCGTTGTACTCATCTTTAGTACACGATACCCTTAGTTAACCCCTCAGAGCCTATCCTTTTCGCGGTTCTCGTGATGTTTCGGTTTTTCCGGAATATCAATGAAGAGCATTGTTTACACCCCACCCCCAAATATACACCCAAATCGCCTTAGCCTACCCCTTATGCACTCACTTTTAGTGCAAATGTTTGTTATCACCCTAAACCCTTAGTTCAATTATCTAGTTGCTTGTATAAGTTGCTAAGTCAAGTCATATCCTTTGTATATAGTTTTGGGACGATTGGGATTCATGGGAAAAGTTAAAGTTTATGAAATAACGGGAAGGGAACGTTAATTCAAATTCCCTTTGTTGCGTAATAATGTACCCCAAGTGTTTTGATCTTTTCAATTCGGGTCAAATTAGTGTTAGAGTAATAAAAACTCAAGTGTAGGGATGTGCCTATAAATCCCTATTATTTTGATGTTATCGTAGAGGATGGTAGAGTAAAAGTGTATGAAAAAAAAAAAAAAAAAAAAAAAAAAAAAAAAAAAAATCGAAAAAAATAGAAAAAGAGAAAAAAAAATAGAGTGAAAAAAAAAAAAAAAAAAAAAAAAAAACATACGGGCTACCATCCTACATCTATCCTTTAAATTTATGTTTGTTTATTTCCGTTACCTAGAGTTTTAGAGTGTCGAGTCTTGACTTAGCAACGCCATTCTTCGTATGCATTTAACATAGAGATTTTTGACTTGTCACCACTAAATTGCCTATCCCACCAAACCCTTGTTTCCCTACCGTAAGCCTAACATTACAACCCTTTAAAAGACCTCTTTGATAGTCTTTCCTAGGTGCTTACGCCAAAGCGATGGAGGTTTGATCTATTCTCAAGCCTATTGTAATCTATGTACTAGGACCGGTTAATGAGTGTTTATCTTCCATTTCCAATTTGTTATATTTCATATACACCCGAGAGAGATGTGAGTATCCAAACACCCCATGTGAGGTGCTAGTATGTAATTTCCGTGCTTGTTATGACTTTTGCGGGGCTTATATGTGTTGTGGACTGTTTTAAACCAATGCTTCATGACCCCTAACTTATAAATTAATTGGCTAAAAGCACATTTGCTTGAGGACAAGCAAATACCAAGTGTAGGGATATTTGATAAGGTTTTAAAAGGTACCATTTTGAGGGGTCGTTTAAGTCCTTATTTGATCAATTTTGTATCCGTTATTGCTTAATATCGTTCCTTTTCACTTTTTAGGTCTCTCGAAGGCAAAATGTTGGAATGACACTTATTTGGACGAAAAGGCGCGAATTTACGAAGAAAATGGCCAAAGTCAAGAATCGAGTCACTCAGACTGCTGGAACTGAAGGGGACGGCGTCAGGTGTTAACTGCGACGCCGTCGCATCACTTTTGTGACGGCTCAGTAGCCAAATTGCTCATTTACAAGTGACGACGTCGGGCTTTAAAAGAGTAGGCCGTCGCTACTCAGACGCCCTAGATTTGATCCAGACGACGTCATAAACTGAAGGGGACGGCGTCACAACCATAAGGTGACGCCGTCACAAGCTGGTCAAGTCACAACATGCGCGCGAAGTAGCTGATACTGTTTTGGCCATAACTTTTGCATACAAACTCGGATTTAGGTGATTCAAAAGCCCACGCGACCAGAACGAGAAAATATACAGTCTAGTGAAAAAAAGTCATCGCGACGCCGTCACTCTTTATGTGTGACGCCGTCACTCTTTGCCGACAGAAAATCTGCCTATAAATATAACATTATAACTTCACTTTTTGTAAGCCCTAAACCCTAAGTCCGATTCCAGGGTTTAGGTAGGTGTTTTTCCAGCAACTTAAAGGGTTTCAAACACTCTATAAACATCGTGTAATGGTTTGTTTGTTAATCCAATCCTATGGTATGTCTTCAATTATCATAATTGTTGCTTGCTCTTCATTAATTATGTTTGGCTAATTCACCTTGTGTTTGCTTATGATTGTATGAAACTTGTATATAATTAATTAGATCTTATTGATTTCTTAGTGATGCTTGTGCTATCTTCATCATTAGGGGTGTGACAATTTCAATGAGTCTAATTAGTTTAGTTTATAATTCTTGCACCCTACTGTCTCTTGTTTGATTGGTTGTCTCTTATCTTAATTGTAATTAGCTTAGGAGTGCGACTAGGCTATCGTTATGTTTAATACTTGATAAATCTTTGATAGTTTATGAATGACTTGGTGGATTTCGTTTACTAAATCAAAGATAACCTTAAAGTTAGTTTATGAATGACTTAGTGGATTTTGTTTACTACACTTAAAGGTGACTTTAAAGAGTTAGGGAATGGCACACCTTACGACCTTAGAAAACACAACGCGTTAAGAATAAGGACGTGACAATTCAACCATAAATAGGACGTGACAATTTAGTAGGTAGAATTAGATAGCTAGCAAGGAGTAATACATCATAAGTAGATACGCTTCACGTTACTGGTAGACCCCTAATTTAGTTAGTACCTTTTGGGATAGTTGACTAGCAACTAATTCAACCCTCCCCTCCAAAACCGAGATTCATAAAATATAAAAATACAAAAATAATCATCCCTCATCTTTAGACTTAAATCGACATATACTTCAGCCTAACGACACTATTCCCCTAGAGAACGATATCAATACCCGTGGCTTACCCTAATTACTACACTACAACGATTAGGTTCACTGCCTAGGGTGTTATAAAACTTGCTCGAAGAAAAGGAAGTTTCCTTGACCCCGAACGACGCGTGTAGCGTTATCATTTAGCCTACGAAATCCGCAAGTCCTTCAACTATTTCATTCATAAGCCAACTTTCACAAAGATTATTCAAGCATTAAACACAATGAAAGTCTAGTTGCAATCCTAAGCCAATTACAATTAAGATAAGAGACAACCTAACAATGATTAATAACTAGGTTTCATAGATCTAAGCAAACACACAAGAAATTTAGCTAGACATGTTAAACAAGCAAGCATACACACAATCAATGGAAGACATAATAATACGTTGGATTAAAACACTTATCTTGATGTGTAAAATAGGGTTTGGGACCCTAAGATACTGTCCAAGTCGGACTACAAACGTTTAGGGTTTTTACTCCAAAAGTCTACCTCTCTAAATGCAGAAAAATCGAATTCTATATATAGATTTACAAGTGCGACGACGTCGCCTTATAGGTGGGACGCCATCAGCTCGCAGTCATTAGGGTTTTCGTCTTGGCCAAGTCATCGATGGGACGGCGTCACCTTAGAGTTGTGACGCCGTCGGGCTTCATGTGGGACGTCGTCTTGGTTCTGGATCTGGACCATCTGAGATGAAAAGTCTGAGTGACGCCCTTCTTCTTCAAAGCCTGACGTCGTCAGGTTGTACGAGTAAAAATTCCACTGAGCCGTGTGGTGCATGTTGTTTTATCAAGTATGTATATAGGGACGGCGTCGCCTTTTGATTGGGACGCCGTCAGGTTCAGTTTGAGCAGCTTGAGTGGCTTCGATCTTGAGTGGATTCGATCTTGATTTTTCCATTTTCTTCATGTATTCACTCTTTTGCGTCCAAATGTGCATCATTCCAGCATTTTGCTTCCAGACCTAAAAAGTGAAAAGGAACGAAATTAAGCAGTAACGGATATAAAAGTGGTCGATTAAGGGCTTAAATGACCCCTTAAAAGTGTACGTTTTAAATCCTTATCAAATATTCATACACTTGGTATTTGCTTGTCCTCAAGCAAATGTGCTTTTGGCCAATCAATTTATAAGTTAGGGGGCATGAAGCATAGGTTTAGAGTAATTTATAACAAGTAAAAGCACCGCAATAGTCATAACAAGCACGGAAGTTATATACTAGCACCTCACAAGGGGTGTTTGGATTCTCTCATCTCTCGGGTTTATATGAAATATAATAAATGGAAATGAAAGATAAACACTCAATAACTGACATAGTACATAGATTACCATAGGCTTGAGACTAGATCAAACCTCCACCGCTTTGGCGTAAGCACCTAGGAACAACTATCTAAGAGGTCTTTAAAAGGGTTGTAACGTTAGGCTTACGGTAGGGAAACAAAGGGTTTTGTTGGATAGGCGATATTTAGTGGTGGCAAGTCAAAAATCTTATGTTACAAGCATGAAAAGCGTGACGTTGCTAAGCCAAGACTCGACTGACTAAACTCTAGATAACTTGAAACAAACAAACATAAATATAAAGACATAAACATAAAGATAGATGTAGGATGGTAGCCCGTATGTTTTTCTTCATTTTTTTTAACACTTTTTTTTTGATTATTTTTTTTATACATTTTTACTCTACCATCCTCTACGATAACATTAAAATATAAGTGATTTATAGGAGCATCCCTACACTTGAGTTTTTATTTCTCTAACACTAACTGACCCGATTTGAAAAGATCAAAACACTTGGAGTATTTAATTACATAGACAAAGAGAATTTGAATTTAACGTTCCTTCCCGTTACTCCATAAAATATTACTTTTACCCATGAGTCTCAATCATCCCAAAACTGTGTACAAAAGACATGACTCGAGTTAGCAACAATGCAAGCAACTAGATAATTGAACTAAGGGTTTAGTAATAATAATAATAATGCACTAAAGATGAGTGCATACAAGGTAGGCTAAGGCGATTTGAGTGTACATATGGGGGTGGATTGTAAACAATGCTCTTCATTGATATTCCGGAAAACCGAAACATCACGAGAACCTCGAAAAGGATAGGCTCTGATGGGTTAACTAGGGGTATCGTGTACTAAAGATGAGTACATCGCAAGGGTGTGGGGTAATTACTCGACCGATGTGGAAGAAGTAATTATAATATAGGTTTCAAACAAGGGTTATCCTAATGTCTCTTATCACTTAGTTATTCCTACTACACAAGTGTAGTCTCACTAGCGATCTCGGAATGCATCACAAAACAAGTTCTAGAATCTATTACACTACCGGTACACTCTCTAAGCATTAAAGATGAATGCTTTTATTCTTAAAGATCTAGGGGGTGAACCTCACATTTTTGGCGTGGAATTTGAGTGGTAAACGGTTTTTTGTGTTAGTCATATAACTCCTATCCATGAGACGCTTTATTAAGACTAAAGTTTTTGCTCGTACATGTCATAAAAATTTTAAATTTGGTGCTAAAATTGCCCAAACAAATATTTCTTATAGTTTATTATACAAATGACCAAAGACAAGACAAATAATCAAGGATAAGAATAGTTTCTAAGTTCCCGTTTTATTCTCCCTCCCTACACTTAAACTAAACATTGTCCCCAATGTTCCCTGAAAGTATCAAAGTTTTGATAAAGGAAGGTAAGTAAAAGAGAAAGAAACTAGTACTCCCCTGATTAGCTCGGTAGGATCCGTGTGAAGTTGCGGTTAAATTTTTTTTCAAGAAGAATGCATGCGTGATAAGCTCCATCCAATGTTGTGTTTCTTCTTCTTGCCAAATATAACCTGCATACTTTAAGAAAATAAACGAAACCTTCGCGTAAAATCGACGGTAAAACTATATATGACACAACTACACAAAGATATAATGCTTGTGAAATGGATGTTTGCAATTTTTCGGTTGAATTGTCACACCTTATCTTAACGCGTTGTGCTTCCTAAGGTCGTAGGGTGTGCCTATGCCCTAACTCTTTGAGGTTACCTTTGGGTTTAGCCTACGAAATCCGCAAGTCCTTAAACTATTTCATTCATAATCCAACTTTCACAAAGATTATTCAAGCATTAAACACAACGAAAGCCTAGTTGCAATCCTAAGCCAATTACAATTAAGATAAGAGACAACCTAACAATGATTAATAACTAGGTTTCATAGATCGAAGCAAACACACAAGAAATTTAGCTAGACATGTTAAACAAGCAAGCATACACACAATCAATGGAAGACATAATGATACTTTGTATTAAAACACTTATCTTGATGTGTAAAATAGGGTTTGGGACCCTAAGATACTGTCCAAGTCAGACTACAAACGTTTAGGGTTTTTATTCCAAAAGTCTACCTCTCTAAATGCAGAAAAATCGAATTCTATATATAGATTTACAAGTGCGACGGCGTCGCCTTATAGGTGGGACGCCGTCAACTCGCCGTCATTAGGGTTTTCGTCTTGGCCAAGTCATCGATGGGACGGCGTCACCTTAGAGTTGTGACGCCGTCGGGCTTCAAGTGGGACGTCGTCTTGGTTCTTGATCTGGGCCGTCTAAGTGACGCCCTTCTTCTTCAAAGCCTGACGCCATCAGGTTGTACGAGCAAAAATTCCACTTAGCCGTCTGGTGCATATTTTTTATCAAGTCTGTATATAGGGCGGCGTCGCCCTTTGATTGGGACGCCGTCAGGTTCAGTTTGAGCAGCTAGAGTGGCTTCGAACTTGACTTTGTCATTTTCTTCATGTATTCACTCCTTTTCGTCCAAATGTGCATCATTCTAGCATTTTGCTTCCAAGAGACCTAAAAAACGAAAAGGAACGAAATTAAGCAGTAACGGATATAAAATTGATTGATTAAAGGCTTAAATGACCTTTTAAAAGTGTACGTTTTAAATCCTTATCATATACAATGGAGATAATATATTACGTCTCTAAGATAGTACTCATTCTATCAAACCAAATATCACACTGCTTGTATACTTTTCTTATTTATATTTTCTTTTTTGTTACCGAGACAAAGCTCTTTCAATAATGTATTGTTTGATACTTTTTACTTTTCAAGAAGTATATAAGCAAGACAAAAAGTTCTAAATTTCATCGAAAATGTAACTTAATTTCGGTTCCAATCGGTTAGACCCGCAAGGAATCGAACCGAATCGAGAACCGAACCAGAACCGAGACACGTTATTCGGTCCGGTTCTTTTTTCTTTGAAACTCCTTTTCTTGTTTCTCGGTTCTCGCGGTTTTGGTTCGGTTCCGTGCAGTTCCGGAACCGCGCTCACCCCTAGGCCATCGTATCATAGTGGCATATATAGGTCGAAACATGCATTTCATTGACCCCAAAATGATTAGTTCTACCTTGTGGGTGATTACCGATTGAGAATGGGTTCGGTTGGATGAATGGTTGTTGCTAGCTTTAAAGGTTGACAGTATCATGACACAACGTGATATTAGGTTGTACACATTTTGCTGCCTTGATTTCTAGTGGCAGTTGGTGGGAGGGTGAGTGTACCTTCGGGTCATTCATATGCATAGTTTCACTTGAGTTGAGGGGAAGGGCTTTCGGTCATTTGGGCTCCGTTGTTACCTTCAACTGAACTATACCGTGGATGCTTTGGCTTTCTTACTTATGTCGGATGTACTGGGTTTTACTCTTTGTAGTTCCACGATGCAAACGACTAGCAACTATTTTTGCATGTGGTATCGTGGGTGTATCTGAGATGAACTATTTTTGTTGAGCCATATTAGATTATACGTAGTGGTTGATTCATGATTGTAATTCGGTTGTGCCACATTAGATTGTACATGATTGGTGATTCTCGATTGGATAATGGTTAAACTTAAACCATTTTAGGATGATAGTGGTGGGTGGTTGGCGTTTGAATGAGGAACTGACCATGTGACAGGTGTTAGGATAATGGGTTCGCATTACTATTCATATTTCTAACTTTGTGCATTACATGAGTATTGGAATCATATTTGGATGGTTACCTTATGCATATTGGGAGTGTTTGATTGCATAATTTTATGGTTGAGTTTTATATATTTGGAGTGTTTGGCACCATCCATATTTTGTTGATTATGCATATTGGGTGTATATGGTGATAGTTGTTTATTCTAGTTGAAGATTGTTTTGTTATTATATGATGAACAACAACCAATGATTTTATAGGTTCTTGTTTTTAGATTAATTAACTTGCATCTCACTTAGCTTTAATTAGCTAACATATGTTTTTTGCAAATCGTCTTTGTCGTGTGGGTAGAATTGAGATACAACTTGGAACCCCAAATTTAGCTTAATAAACTATGGATAATTAAATTCTTTCATCGTTTTAATGTAACACCTTTTAGAAATGTTTTGTGTTGGTTCCGTTATAACAAAATGGAACTAGCAAAGTTTGCTTAAAGTCTTCCGTCGCTTAATTTTGATTATATGGGACATTATTTATAAATTTTTTTAAAAACGCTAAATTACCGGGTTTTACATTGTCATAACTAGGGGTGCAAACAAGCCGAGCTTTTATCAAGCAACTCGAGCTCGAGCTCGGCTCGATCGAGTCAAGATTTTATCGAGCTCAAGCCGAGCTCAAGCCCAATATATTGGCTCGAAACATATAATGAGCCGAGCTCGAGCTTTTGATGGCTCGGCTCGAGCTTTTATCGAGCTTTTTCGAGCTTTAAGTAAATAAGGGTTAATTTGAATATTAACCTAATTATAAATAAGTATTCAAGTTATGGAAATCATTTTGCTCAAGTATTCAAGATCTATGAAGCTTATGACGTCTCGCGAATAATATTTTGTTGAACTATTTTAGCCATTCGAACATTAACTAGCATTTACTAATTATGTTTCATTTTAATGTTAGATTTGTTTCATCTTCTTGACTCTTGACTCTTGAATGTGTGGCATTAGGTGACAATTTAGTCACATTTTGTCCAAGTTAGATACGATTCATTGGTTCAGGTGTATGCCTTTTTTTAAGGTCTTTATATAGTTTTATTCATTGGGTACTGTATTGTATTCGTTCTTCTTTTCGAGTCTCAAGTCTCAACTCCTTAATCAACTTGTTCAGGAGTTGGAATAGGGGTGTCAATGTGTAATCATGTATTCATATACATATATTTGAGCTTTTCAAGCAAAGCTCGAGCTTTGCTCGAAACTGAATCGAGCCGAACTCAGCCTTGATGGTTAAAGCTGACGAGCTATCGAGCCGAGCTTGAGCCTAGTTTTTTTCTTCGAGCCGAGTTCGAGCCTTGTCAAGCTCGGGCTTGGCTCGACTCGGTTGCACCCCTAGTCATAACAATAACTTGCTGAATTATTTCAACTAATACAAACAAACATATCTCTTTTACTATTGAAAATCTCATAATTACCGGTTTACCATTTCTTGCTAAATTGCTTGAATTGCCAATCTTGCCCCCGTTTAACCAAAGACCCTTATGTGATTAGGAACAAAACAAAGTCCATGTGAACAACTTGGACTTACCAAGTCTTTACTACACTCGAAAGGTATACTTCTCTCGTGTGTTTTAGTCCTAAAATCAATATTTCTAGTACTATATATTTAAAGCTTTTGAAACACATCACATACTGGAAATAAATTTTTACGTGACATTATGACTATTATTAGGACTCTAAGTATAGCGTTCAGTGTTAGGAAATATCATAATTGGGTTCTCGTAGAAATTGCACTATAAGAGCTAGTTAGAGCGAGAATTGACGCCTCTTTTCATGACGAACTTACTTAATAATTGTAAACAACACGAAAACAAAAAAAATCCAACATCATTATCTTATGTAACTAGAGAGCATGGTAAACGAGTGTATATGTTAACTACTAATTTTTACAACGTACGACATTGTGATATTTTAATTAAAATTATATATTTTAATTTTGTTAATGACAAATAAAACCTTCGGAAAGTTAGGATGAGACTCACAAACGTGTGTACATTTTTAGTAGAGTAAAGTTAGGTTGAGAATGACAAAGTTCGTATGAATGAACTCTTTTGTCATTTTTTTCAAATTCTCTTTCTCTGGTTTATAAACTACATGTTTATAAACTAGACAAGATTTTAAGACCTTTTTGGAATATTTTTGTTTCAAAGAATTTTTCGAAATAATCAAATAAAACTAATAATAAAAATTAATGATTATTCATTGATAAAAAATGTTTATGAAAAACAAAGAAATTCTTTTCTGTCATGAAAAGATATAATTCACTCATACTTTGATGTCTTTGGTGTCGGCACTTTTAAAATCATAAATTATATGAGTTAAATCATAAAACATGTATAATTATCATGAAATATAAAGCTATAATCGCAAGAAAAACACATATGATTATGGGATAATTATACGAATATGTAACTTATTTGTTATTTTTTTTGAATGCTGTGTAGCCAACTTCTTTTATTGTATTATATACACAAATGTTAAAATTCAAAAATTTTGATATTTGACACAACATAAAAATAAATGACAAGTTAATTACAGTTTTAGGTGATTATCTCCATGATTAATATAATTACTAAGTCATATATTGGGATTTATTGATTTGATGAGATAAAACAAAAAAGAATGAAACATGAAGAACTTAAAGTGACAAGAAGGGAAACTACAAAAACATGGAGCTTTTAGAAGATTCTAGAAGATATACTTAAAAGAATATTTAGTTTCCTTATTGTATAATGATTCCTTTGTAAAACCTTAATCCTCTAGTATATAAAGTGGATAGGGTCGTAGAGATTTAGCGTGCACACACGATGTAGTCGACCAGGTGAGTGGTTTAGCCTTAAGATCAAAGGTTTCTTTGATCCTTGTTACAAGGTGTGTAACACATTCTAAAATTGATCATATAGAATTAAGGCTTGTATGATGTATTGTTTTGAATGATGATGATGATGAAAACCTTGTTAAATAATAAGTGATTCTTTAATTGAATATTCCGCCTTTTGTTATTGTTATTACTAGAGCTCAAAACGATCCATGGAGTCTAACAAACTACACAATTGGTATAAAAGCTTGGGGAGCTCGTTACCTAGGAATTCACAAGGTTTTAAAGTCGAAGAGTGCAGCTATGGATTGGTTTTCTGATTGGTTTTTATGAATATCGATTTATTAGGGTTTACTTTTCTAAACTGAATTTTCTTCTGTTTACTGTTCTTTAATAATGGTTCGATGGAAGTAGATACTGATTTGATGGTGTATAATATGGTTATCTACAGCTAGTTGATTCATTATTAACCTGGTGCAAGTTGATTCGAAGTTTAGGGTTTCTAAATATTTTTTAGGGTTTGTTCTTCAATGTTTTTAAATTGATCTGGTTTCTCTGATTACATATTGCTGTTTGGATCAACAAGTTTTAGCTATACTTTTCTGCTACTGGGTTCACAGGTGATCAACCGATTTGGTTTAATATGCTCTGCACGCAACTCTATTTAGGGTTTGATATCAGAAAAGGTGGGACAATTAAGAACTCGATCATTAATTATTTTCTGATTCAAGTTGCTGCTACTGTTTTATTGGTTTGCATAGGATGTTAGTGCAGGTTTGAGGATTGTTACAGCTGTGTAAATCATGAAAGAAGTCTGAATAGAATGTTCAGGTATTTAGGGTATACACTGAAGAAGGGTACTGATTGTTATGAGCAAGAAGACTGATTTGACTGTTATGGAGGAGCATGTTTGGTTATTCGCTTATTAGTATTGCTGAGTGAAAATGCCTAACAGTAGTATCTTATGTTAATGTTGTTGCTCCTACATTAATCTTGCTCGTTCAAGCTATTTCATGTGTTTCTACTGTTTAAAGTTTATGCTAGAACTTACTACTGCTGTGACAAGAATATGGTTCTGCTGCTACGCTACAGTCAAGAAGGTTAAAGCCGCTCGTTATAAATAATAATGCTTCTAGTATTCTGAAACTGCTGCTACGATCTGTTGCTAGTAGAGACTTACTACTGCTATCCACTTACTCGTTCTACTGCTCCTTCAAATGGTTACTACTGCTCGTAGTTTCTACTGCTACTTGATAAATACCTACTGCTGCTACATTATTGTTACTACTGATAGTATCCAATTACTAAAACTGCCTTCGTCTACTGCTCCTCATGTTATTGTTATGCTACTAGTTTTAGACATTCGTTTGGGATTTAGTAACGTTGCCTTCAAGTTGCAAACATGAGATATACAATTGAGCTAAAGTTAGGATGAGCTTGGAATTTTCTTGTGTATGGGCTCAAATGATTTGTGATACGCGATTGAGAATACTTATGGGAATTCGGATTTGGATATGTATACGTTTGTATAGGATACAACAATACCATTGACTCGACATTGAATATTTTATTGTTCGTATTTGCTACATGGTTTTGGATTACATGTTCTTAAAAGTTTAAAAGGTTCGTTTTTGATTTTTATTGAAGAATTGATTATGAAGACGATTCTTTATCACTTATTTGAAGATGAAGTGGAATTTCACAAATACTTGTTCTTATCATATTTTTAAATGGCTTACAATGTTTAAAAGTAATTTTTTTGTGTTTAATGTTGTGACAAAGATTTGACAAATCTAGCAAAAGGGATTTGCTATTACTTAAAGGAGTTATATTGTAGTGCGCAATGTCTCATTAAAGACGAGGATTTTGTCAAGAGTTTGCGGTATCCTTATATATCAGTTTTGGTTATACGTTCAGAGTCACGTGGATAGTATAAGACATAAGACACAAGTTTAGGTTATTCTACTTCTACATCAAGTTCGTTATACTTAGTTTTCTTCATTAGTGATCATTACAAGGAGCCTACAGATTTGAAGAATCATGAAGATGATTAACACTTGGATTTCAGGGGAAGTATATTTTAGTGTCAAATCATTTGACATGCACCATTTGAGGGAAATTGCAGTTCCCTATTGGATGATAAAAAAAGGGGAAGAAGCTACAGATAAGATATGATTTGTAACTTACTTATGGTGGCATGGCATGGAAATTACAAAGGAAATCAATAATTTAGGGGAAGCTTGTTTCATTCATGGTGAGATCCCTGATCTCAATTTTTCTACTTTGTCTAGGGAAGTTTGTACAAGAATGCGTTTGTTTTGCCATCATCAAATAGGGGAAAATTGTTGGGATTTATTGATTTGATGAGATAAAACAAGAAGAATGAAACATGAAGGACTTAAAGTGACAAAAAGGGAAACTATAAAAAGATGAGCTTTTAGATGATTCTAGAAGATATACTTAAAAGAATATTTAGTTTCCTTATTGTATTATGATTCCTTTGTAAAACCCTAATCCTCTAGTATATAAAGTGGATAGGGTCGTAGAGATTTAGCGTGCACACACGATGTAGTCGACCAGGTGAGTGGTTTAGCCTTAAGATCAAAGGTTTCTTTGATCCTTGTTACAAGGTGTGTAACTCATTCTAGAATTGATCATCTAGAATTAGGGCTTGTATGATGTATTGTTTTGAATGATGATGATGATGATGATGAAAAACTTGTTAAATAATAGTTGATTCTTTAATTGAATATTTCGCCTTTTGTTATTATTATTCCTTGAGCTCAAAACGATCCATGGAGTCTAACAAACTCAGCATCATATTATGTAGTTTAGGTACACCTTTCATTTTTTTCAACCCCAATCCCCCAACCCCCCCCCCCCCCCCCCCCTTAAAAAAAAAAGAAAAGAAGAAAAAAACCTCACATTGTCACGAGATTTGTCATTTATATAGTTAATACTTTAATAGTGTAACCTGAAAAGATAATCTCTCATGGTTTAGATGTGTCTAGATGTCTAGTTTTTCACTTGGTTCTTTTCAATAATTTCTTATATGAAAACTTCAACAGATTGCAATTTTCATTTTTAGTTTTCAGGAAAGTTTTTATTTTGAGAAAAACTGATAAAATTGTATAAAAATTTATTCAAAGTAAAAGTTATTTGTTGTTTTTTCTACCTTTGTATCTTTAATTTTCTTTCTCCGGTCCATGTCTTTTCTAGGCGGCATTGAACGTGATACACTTTGGGGTTCAACGACGGTTGTGGCAACGGTAGCAATGATGATGGTGTGTGATAACAATGACGGTGGAGAGTGGAGACAGTGACGATGTGTTTGGTAGCGGCTACCATTATTTTTCAAGTATAAAGCAAAAATAAACACATCTATCAACACGTAAAAGACATGAATTTGTTCTTACGCTAGCTAACGCTTTCTTTTCATAGAAATTTGGAGGCACCAAATAAAAAAAAAAGCCAAAAAGTGAAATTTCAAGAAAAAAAAAGTGTAGTAAAGGGATATGTGAGGGTTTCTATTTTAATACATCAAAGATTAGAAAATTAATTGGTCACCACAATCTTGGAGTCATATTAGACTATATATAAAGTATAACTCCACTAACTTTTTATTTAATTTTTAAAATTTAATAATTATTCTAGCCTTTAGACACCCCTTTAAAGAAATAAATTAGGGCACTTTATTTGATTGGGAAATTCATTATGCTATCTCCACATGGCTTTATCAAAACAAAGTGCCATAAAAAGGACAATTCAAGATTCTGCCCTTAAATCAAACCAACTATCCTTCAATTATAAACTTTTCTCTTATTTGCTTTAAAGAGTGTATTACAAATAACAAAAAGCATGATTACATTAAGAAGCAATCAAGCAATTAGTTTAGTTATCTGTGTTTTTGTTAAAGACAATTCTTTATAAAACATGTTGAAAATGTACTAACAGTCATGACCTCTGAAAAGGAAAGTACAAGATCGTAAACAAAAACGGTGTGTATAGCAGTGACGGAACTTGAATGATTTTGTTGAAAGGCCAAAATAATGTTATTTTATTTTGGAGGGGCCGAGCTTTAAAATTGTTCTTATACCAATTTATTTTATAAGCAAAACATACAAAAATTATATATGAAAGTCAAAATTTTAGGGGGACCCAGCTCTTGCTATCATCCGTCTTTGTGCTCGAATTGGCCATGTTATGTTAAAACATAGGGTCATACTATACAAACCCCCCTATGATGTGACATAACGGGCGGGGGGGGGGGGGTGGTCAAAGATGTTTTTGTTCCGTATTTCTGACAGTTTTAAGCGTTTGCCTTATTAAACTTTATATTTTGTGTTCCGTACTTTCAGGTTTATAGTTTTTTTTATATAAACAAAATTATATATATAAAAAAAAAAAAAAAAAAAAAAAAATCTGCAAAAATGGTTGGGGGGGGGGCTTTGTAAAAGAGGAGGTTTTTATAACTTGTCCCTAAAACATAAAAGCTTTGATACTAAAATCAGTAAATTATAGTAGGTAATTTATAAACAGAACCTTTAAGAGCTATATACAAAGAAAAAGAAACATGCATGCATTGTGGTACATCGAAACAGGGCTATATATTACGGAGATACAATTAACTAATGCTAGGCGTTTAGATAAGGATGAGATGGTGCAGGAGCGGGTCGATGATGACACTGGGGAAAAAATAACGTCTAATAAAATCGACATCCACACCCGTCTGTCATAAAAACTATACTTTTTAAAGAGATTCTAAAGTAATAGATGTATCAGATAGTAGTCTCGTTAATTAACAAGGGAAACAAACAGCAATACTTGGCTTATCGGAAAGACATATAAGGATAATAAATTCATTGCAAAACGGATCGATATTGTTAGTCTACACAAAGCTATGTGATTTTTTTCCCTCTAAAAGTGGTCCAATGCATGACAGTGTCAAGTATTCAATATAAGATTTTGTTAAGTTGCAAAAGATTTCGCGTGTGACAAAATTATTTCGTTGCAGTCATCAATATAAACGTAGGGACACACACCCTTATGACAAAATCCAAATCTATAGACGATAAATGTCACTCCAAATAAGAGTATTAGGCGTGGGCTCGCTGTTCACGTTCGTCGTGGCTCGCCGCCACACCGGCAAACCTCGTTTTAGCTCGCCGTTCAATGCCTCTTTGTCTGCCGACGAGGATTTTGCTTGTACTTTTATTTTTTATTTATTTATTTTCTTTTTTTGAATATGAGTATATTTGGAGGAAAAAAAATATAAATTGTTTTTGAAGGTGAAGTGTTGTGTATGATAGAAGATGAATGAGATTAAAACTACATTAAAACTACAACGATACGCTTAAAACACTACATTAATTGAAGATTAATTGAAAACATCAAATACATAACGTTTAAACATTAAAACTACAATGAGATTGATGAAAATAAAACTACTAAAATTTAAGAATACGAATCATCTGAGTTCCAACCCTCGTCACTCGAAGAGGAATAAAACTCGTCATTAAAGTACTTTCTTTCCATGATGTCAAAGTAGTTATCTCTAAGATAGGTAGCTTCCCTGGCTTCCTGTTCACGACGAGCAGCTTCCTCGTGTGCCTCATGTTCCATAATCTCTCTATAATTTTTTCGTCCTGTTCAAGTTGACGAAGAGAAGCCTCACTTAACCCAAATGGATTGTTTTCAAAATTCACCTGTGGACTGTTAGCAGCTGGATTGTTAACAGATGGAGTGTTAACAATTTGATTATTAAGAGGTGGAGTGTTTAAAAATATATTTTTCAGTTGAAAAACCGGAAAGACATCTTCTGGTGGTGTTGTATAAACTTCAACTTCTTCTGGTGGAGTTGGAAAGGTAGTTTCCGGAAGCTGTTGTGGACTTGGGAATTGTTGAGAGAAATCTTTGCGAGACATTTTTGTGTGTGTGAGTTGTGTGTGTAACTTGTGTGTGTGAGTTGTGTCTGGCAGAGTTGTATATATAGGCACATATGATCCAACTTTCTATATCTGTAGCTAAAAAAAAGAAAAAAACAATGTCTCAAAATCCGAAGTGGAACAAGTTTGAAGAAATGTTGCTTGCGCAAATTTGGATAGAAATTACGCAAGCTCGAGATATGGGAAATAACCGTTCCGAAAATTTATTTTGGAACGACGTTTTGGAGATGTTCAATGATCAGACTACTGATGACCATCGTATCAAAAATTCAATCACGGGTAAATGGTCGAGGATTAACGTTGATTGCCAAAAATTCAACGCTATTTACAAACATTTGCAGCATCGAAGTGGTGAAAATGACCACAATCATCTCGAGAATGCGAAACTGAACTTTGAGCAACGCTTTGGTGGGAAGGAGTTCAAGTATGTTCACGTTTGGGAGATTTTGAAAAATTACCCGAAGTGGGATGCCGAAGATCCGATCCATTAGTATGTGTTGTATTTTTTTCCCCGCGTCGGTGTTTTTTTTTACGTATCGTATTTATTTTTTCTTATTATTGTGTTGTTAATATATTTTAATTATTAATGAAATAAATTTAGTTTATTTGGAAATTTGAAAAAAAAAATAAAGTTGTAGTGGTGGGCCCAAATGAAGAGGTTGAGGTTTGTTGTGAGTGGGGGGGGGGGGGGGGGGGGGGGAGGGTTAGTTGTGGTTAGTTGTGAATGTTTGTTATTATGGTGGCAATGACGTGACGGTAATGAAGAAGGGATGCCTCTTCACCACACCTAATGCTCTAATAAACATGCATTAAGAGGAAAGTTCATTTACGCACAGGTATGTTTTTGCATACCGAGGAATAAATTGCAGCTATTTATTTAATAAAAGAAAACAAATGATTTATGTCTCGATAGTATCTCTTGTGAGAAACTCTTCAATCAAATGATTATGGGTTCAAGTCCTGCTTGAGACATGTGAAATAGTTTGCAATATGTTTATTGTGAGATAGTTGGTTGTCGTTTAAAAAACTTATTTAATAAAAAAAATATATTAATTGATATTTTTAATTAAAAACCACTTTCGCCCTCTTTTTTAAAAATTCCGTATTTAAAAAAAAATTATATCTCAAGAAGCGTAAATTACTAACCTACATTAATTAAACCATCGTGACGAATATTTAATTATCTTTAAAAAGAGGGGTGCTTTCATATAATTTCGACAAACATTTTTTAGTTTGTTTTTAGTTTTTTATTTTTTTTTTTATTTTTTTGGGTACAATATTTTGCTTGATATATCACATGTGATATCACTAATACGTAAGTTCGAACACTCAACAATTCAACATGCTTTCATTAAATGAACATATGTATTTTTATAGTGCTCCAAATGGTTTATCATTTTTTGCATTGAAAAATACACATGCTTAGCATTTCAACTATATATCATACATGACATTTGAATATCTAAATTAATACGGTTTATTCATAGAAGTTGGTGAAAATAGAAAAAAATAATAATATTCAAACTCGTTTGATGTATGACCTGTGATATAATACAAATATGTAAGTTCAAACACTCAACATGTTGTCGTAAAATGGACATAAGTATTTGTATACGAATCAAAAAGATTCACTATTTTTTGCACAAAATAATAACACTTATTCCCATTTTACGATAGCATGTTCAGTATTTGAATCTACAAATTAGTGTTATATTAGATGTGATATATCAACGAGTTTTAATATAAAAAAAATCATATATTTTCTCCAACTTCTATGAATAAACTGTAATAATTTGAAGTTCAAAATTTATATGTGATACATGGTTGGAAAGCAAATGATTTCTATTTTTACATGCAAATAATGATGAATCATTTGAAGTTCTGCAAAAATATTTATGTTCGTATTACAATAACATGTTGATTGTTCGAACTTAGTTGTGTTATATCATATGTGATATCTCATGCAAACTCATGTACCGAAAAAAAATTGTTAAAACTATATAAAATTGTTAATTTATTAAAGGATAATTAATTGCTTATCGTAATTGTGTAATTCGTTTCACCTAACTATTAATGATTTTTGAGATATATCATTCTCAAAAAAGTTTTCAAAGAAGAATGATGAAATGAAAGTGTGTTTTAACTAAAAAA
Source organism: Chrysanthemum seticuspe (assembly GCA_019973895.1). Taxonomy (NCBI): domain Eukaryota; kingdom Viridiplantae; phylum Streptophyta; class Magnoliopsida; order Asterales; family Asteraceae; genus Chrysanthemum; species Chrysanthemum seticuspe. The sequence goes on from BPTQ01000004.1 coordinate 229,240,257, forward strand.
AACATAATGTTGTGATGAGACCGAAGTTGATGTTTTTTAATTTAAAATAAGTGGTTAAAATTAGTCCCTTAATCTTTATATTTATTATTAGAGTAAAATACATTGTTCGTCCATAATCTTGTATACACGCATTACCTAGAGATAAACTTTGCCTTTTTCATCGTGGGGAGTCCAAATCAAGATTTTTATACTCTAAACCAGTCCTTTGACCATTAATGCCTAGGTGAATGTCCCGTTATAGTCCATAAAATCCCGTTATCCTTTTACTGTTGAGGGTAGAATTTATTACCTTGATGTACTATGGTAGCAGATGTCTAATCCAATTTCCCGCCATAATGTATAATATAACTAAGCTGTGTACTCATTGCTCATCCCCAAACTTGTTTCGGAAGCCTACCCAAAAAACCCTAATGCAATGTCAATCATTAAATCAAATAATCTAAGTAAGAAAATAACAAGCAACAACCTTTGATTTACTTTATTGCGAATCAGGGAACCTCATTTCTTTGATGACCATGAGAAGGAGGTAAACTCTGCAATTAGGAGATATGGTTAGTGTTTTTTGCATTTTTTGTTATAATCGTCTACACCTATATATTAGTACGATTGTTTAATTTATTCCCCTTTTAGGTAACTTTATCATAGCAGTGTTTTTGTACATTTTTTATACAGCGAATGAACCAGGATCCTTTAGCATGAGATTCCATCATCAAGGTACATTCAAATACTCTCCAGGTAGAATATATCAAGGAGGCAAGGAATGCCTCGTTGATTATGTTGAAATAAATAAGGTATCTGTTGATGAAATGGATGCTCTCATGACCCAAATCGGTTATGAGAATGGACAAACCAATTATTTCTACTTTCTTAAGCCTGGTAGTACATTGGATGATGGATTGTTTAGTTTGCGTGAAGCAGCTAATCTTGACTTGTTGAAAGACCTTGTCAAAGACCATAAGTTGATAGATGTATATGTGGAAATAGGTAAGACAAGATTAGAGCTATGTGAAATGTCCCCACAATCTATTAAGACTGTTTTTTTGGAGATGGATGAAAATAGCAGAAAAGTTGCTAGTGCTGCTATTTTATCTTGTTGTAGACGATTGGTGTTAGATGATCTTGATAATGAGCCTACACTAGACCCTTTTATGCAACTTTCACAAGTACCTATGGACCTCAATTATATTGGTGAATCTAGCAATTTGCCAAACATTGAGCCTGTATTTTACACCCTAGACACATCATTTGCTAGCCAACCTGTTCATAACAGTGAGCGTGCTTTAGTACTTATTGATGAGGACAATGTTATTAAGGAGCCTGATAATTTTGAGGTTAATCTGTTCCGAGTGACTCAGGGGAAGCAGTTAGAGAAAGTAGGAAGAGCACTAGTTGATGTCAATAACATGTTTGAGGAGCCTGATGTTGATGTAAATCTGTTTAAATTGACTCAGGATAAGCATTTAGGGGATGTAGGAAGCGCATATGTTTATGCCAATAACATGGAAGAGGATCCTGTTGTTGATGTTACTCTGTTCCAAGTGAGTGAGACTAGTGACTTAGGCAATGCAGTTGATGATTCAATTCAAGCAAATGAAGAGAATACTTGTCAGGAGAATGATGCACAACTTGCTTTGGTCCTAGTAAGTCAGAGTAATGAGTTAGGTAAAGCAGGAACAACCAGTAATATAAGTGATGTCATTCATTTAGAAAATGATTTACATGTGATGGTTGATGACTTCTTTTACAGTGAGTATGTTTCTTACCCACAAGCAGACTTTGCAAATGGAGTCTATACCACATTCTTCTGTTGTGGTCAGGACTTTCCTACTGCAATGGATGTCAAAAATAAGGTAATAGAGCATTCAATAGAAACTAGGAGGGAGTTGATTTTTATGAAGAATGACAAAACAAGAATAAGGGTCAGATATAAGGGGTGTGTTCCACTTTCAGGCCCAAGTAAAGGTCCTGGACTGGATATAGGCCCATCTAGAAGTCCATTAACCATAAGGGGTATAAATGCATTGCTTTCTGGAAAAAAGGACCCTTCCGAAATACTCTGCCCATGGCTATTGTTTGTCGGCAGGAATGGTGAGACAAGTACATGGTCAGTCAGAAAATATAATGAGCAACACACTTGTTTGCAATCAAGGGCAGTCAGAGCTTTTGACCTTAACTATATCTCAAATCAAATTACAGCACAAATTGAAACCAATCCACGGGTTCCTGTCAAGTCTATTCATAATCAACTTACCAACCAATACGAGCTTGAAGTGTCCCTGCAGAAGGTTTTAACGGCCAAAAACTTAGCATTAACAGGCATCACGGGTCAATTCAAGATACAATTTACCATGTTGAGAGATTATATTCAAGAGTTGCAGAAGAGATACCCTAATACAACAGTACTGATGAATGTGGAACGACCTGCAGATGAGGCTCTTCCAACGAGAGAATTCAAGAGAGTGCATGTTTGTTAGGTGCACTGAAGGAAGGATTTAAAGCGTGTGGGAGATCGTTGTTGGGGCTGGATGTTTTTCCAATTCATGGTCCTTTGAATGGTCAACTGCTGACAGCTATGGGAATTGATAGCAACAATGGTATATACCCTTTAGCTTATACTTTTGCTGAATCAGAAAACATAGGATCATGGACTTGGTCTCTTCATTGTTTATCCGATGATATAGCACTTGAGCCAATCTCAAGCATCACTTTTTTTACTGACATGCAAAAGGTACTCCCTTAATCTGTTCATGATTTTAAGTCTCTCTGTTTTGAAACAAACAGTAAACATATATGATTTTGTGCAGGATATAAGTGGAGCTTTAAGAGATGTTTTTTCAGATGCAGAACACAGATTTTTTATTAGAAGCATTCATGAGAAAATGAAACTTCAATGGAAAGGTAGGGCCTACAAAGAGCATATGTGGAAATGTGCAATAGCCTCAAGTGTTGTACAGTTTCAGAAAGCTATGGCTGATTTCAAGAAATTTAATCAACCAACCCATGATTGGTTAAGTAAGATAGCACCGATCCATTGGTAAAGGTCACATTTTTCATGTAAGTCATCTATCTGTTTCAGTTAATTTGTATTTGTTAATGCAGTATAAACAGTTATAATTAATACATGTTTATTTGTAATCTTTAGGGAGAGCTCATTCTGATGTGTTACTTAATAACATGTGTCAAGTGTTTCATGAAAAAATAATTGAGGGTTTAAACAAACCAATTATTACAGCCTTAGAATACATCGGGGAATTCTGTATGAAGAGGATAATGCATGTTCTTATGGTGATTGAGAAGAGTGATGGGCCACTGATAACGCTCAAATTGTGCATGTTTTTAGTAGCGTTATCCGTGCTTTTATGTGTGTTATTTGGTTATAATCATATGCTTTTGATGCTTAATCGTACAAAAGTGCATTTTCTAGTTCATTTGTAGCCAAGTACAGGAAAGTGGAGGAAAAGACGGAAAAAGAAGTAAAATACGAAGATTTCTCCATATACGAAGAATTCCCGACAAAAGCAAGACTTGCGGAGTATATTCGAGAAGATAAAGTCATCAAGTTAGTGGTCCAAAGACTCAAGAATAAAGTTCAAGAAGGGAAACGAGAAAGAAATGAAGAAATGAAGCTAAAACGAAGACATATTTGAAGACTCGTTGTTCCCGACACACCTTCACCATTTTGGCCATAACTTTTGCATACGGACTCCGTTTGACCCCCCGTTAACGGCCACGGAAAGCTAAGAGAAAGATCTACAACTTTGGTTTTTGTCATTTTCTACCAACTTGCTCCAACCGTTCGGTCGGGCCCCGCAACCGGAACGGTTGGAGAATGGTCAAGAACATCAACCGAAACGGTTGAAGCTTAACCGATTCGATTGGAGGGCCTGTTTCTGCCATTTCTTCATCAATAAGAGTCCTTAGAAGTTCCAATCATGTTCCAAATGATTCTAGTCCCTTCCTACATGTATTCTAGTCCCTTCTAATCTCCTTGGTGACCAAGAAAAACATTTAATACCCCTAGCCTTGGTTCTAGTATAAATAGAGGCCTTTGCAACCTCATTTCATACACCACAACTTGAGAGAACTTCTCTCACACCTCTCCTATCACCACCACTCCTCTCTAGGTGTGAAATTCAAGCCTCCACCCTTAAGGAAGAATTTCCACCTAGAGAGAAAACCCCAACTTGAGAGAACACACCCACTCTCAATCTCTTCACCTCAAAGGTGTGAAATTCGATCCTCCACCCTTAAGGACGAATTTCCACCAACTATCCTATCCCAACTTGTGTGTAATTCTTGCCTCCACCCTTAAGGACGAATTTTCACAAACTTATCTTCCCCAAAATACCACAAACCTCTGCCATTTCCAGAAGTATGCTTGGTTAGAAGTTGTAGTTGATTGGAGGCTTGAAGGAGTGCTATAATCCTTCACCTTTGCCTATTGTAATTCATACTTTGGGTAAACCTTGTTACTTTTATGATGTTGAATGCTATTGTTCATGTTTGGTTCTTGATTGTGTTGATTATGTGATTCTTGTGATGTGTTCTTGTCTTATGAATGTCTTGACACTTGTTTGGCTCTTATGATAACTTGTGATGATTTGTCTAAACATGTATGTTCTTTGTGTGCTTGTTCTTATAATGCTTTTCTTGTTGGTTTGATCCATGACAATCATAACCATCAACTTGTTACTTGTTCTTATAATGCTTTTCTTGTTGGTTTGATCCGTGACAATCATAGCCATCAACTTGTTACTTGTTCTTATAATGCTTTTCTTGTTGGTTTGATCAGTGACAATCATAACCATCAACTTGTTACTTGTTACTTGCTTAAACAAACAAACAACACTTGTAGTGCAACCAAGTCTCTTAGGACGACCTTGATTTACCATATACTATACTACAACTTGACTAGGGTATACTTGCCCGAATGTGTTCCTAGTTAACCGGTAATTCTTGTTACAAATTTAAAACCCCGATGGAACCCATCAGCCACTAACACTAACTGCACAACACATGCTAGAGGGTATTAAGAAAGAAACTGTTAAGTATAATGTGTTATGGAATGGGGGAACTAAGTTTAAGTTTAGTGGACCATGGGGTGACTAATGTGTAGTTCATGTTGTAGAAAAGTCTTGTACTTGCAGAAGATGGGAGATAACAGGTTTACCACGTAAATATGCTGTTGCTATCAATTGGAATATGGTTTTTTTTTTTCATTTTAAGTTTTGTTAATTTGGTACAATGTGAATAAATAAGTACATGTGTTTTTAAAAAAATAAATTGTTTTGAACTTTGTGGGTATGTTCACTGGAAACCCTCACGAGACTATAACTCGTCCACTCGGGCCACCGAGGGGTTTAAAGGCTTGTTGCATACGCTAAATGCAACCGTGATGCCTACGAAAGTGAGTTTTAGAATTTTACGCGTTTTTGTAGTTTAGTTTATTTTTGCAGATTTAATAAATAAGCGCGTGGAGGAAGGATTGGTTGGATCGTGAAATTTACACTCTTGATTGGACATGTTTGGATGAGAAATCGATTGTTCTCAAGCTTATGCTAGCGTTTGCTTAGCACCTTATCATATGGAGTTCGATCATGATGTTGCCCAGGAAGTTTCGTTTCACTTAGACTTATTATTCAAATTTTCCCTATTTTTACATGCTTTGAAGTTTTCACAATTGCTTTATTTTGTTTCTTTGTTATTTTTCCTTTGTTGGTTTGTTTGGTAAATTATTTTATAAATTGACTTCTTTTATTCCTCGAAATTAAGGCTCACCCAGTGTAAACAAACTGTGTGAGAGGTATAAGGCGGGTCTCCCTGATTCCCTAAAGAGGTTTGGTTTTTAATATGCTTCGCGCTGACCTGCTTCTCCGCTTCTTTGTGCGTTTCAATGGAGCTACCAAGAACTCGTGGGACAAGAATAAGTCATGTTTGGTTTTTAAAAAAAAAAATTAAAAAAAAAATTAAAAAATTAAAAACTAAAAAAAATGAATAAAAAAAAAGTCGTAACTAGATTATTTTTCAAAGTTTTCTCGTAGTAATAGTAGTAATAATAATAGCAGTTTTTTTTGGTCATTAAGTTATTTTTCTTTTGTGTGCTTAACTTAAGTGTGGGGGGAAAATATTATTGTGAAAAGCGAAACTAGTTTTTAGATTCCAAATGTTTGGGCCAATTTTGAAAATTTTGTGAACTTGTTTGCTCTTATGATCTAGTTGTTTTCACGCTTATAGGATAATATATTAGAATAACTGGATCAACTCACTGGTGAAATCGGTAATTTTTGAAAAACTTGAGATGTGTCCTGATTAATATTGCAATCCATTCTAGGATCGATAACATTTGATTACACATATTATAGCCCTTTCCACTAAATTGTGAGGATTTGAGCCTATTCCATATATAGCGTGCATCTGTTATGCTTGGATCTTTTGCTATGAGTGTGCCGGTGATTTTATTTATTCTAGAACTTGTACTTGTAAATCATTACCAGACCGCAGTAAGATCACATTCGTGTGATATAAGTGTATTCGTGTGATAAAGAGGCACCCTAGGAATAAACCAAATGACCTTCCGTTTACATCTAATGATATATTAGCTAGCCGCTTCGGTTAGTTAACCACCCATACGGACCCATTTGTTAGCGCTCATCTTTAGTGCTAGATACTCTTAGTACACCCTTTGAGCCATCCATTTCTCGTTGTTAAATACAGAAAAATACAAAAATATTTTACACTTTAAACCTTAGCCTACCCTTTGTCAAAGTCTAAATGATGGGTTGCTAGTTGCTTCGTATGATTAGATTGTTTTTTATGATTATGAGTTAGCCGCACTTTGCCATTTGTGTGTGCCATTCCGACGAAGATGAAGGTGCGCAACTTCATATTTGTATTTTTGTGGTGTATGCTTATACGAAGTGTGGGGGAGATGTGATGTATGAAAAAAAAATGAAAAAAAAAGTGAAAAAAAAGAAAAAAGAATAGTCATCGAAAAAAAATGAAAATGAAAAAAATATATATATGTGATGACAAAGATGAAATATGTTTGAGATATCGATTAGCCAATGTGCTAAGACGTGATATATATTATATATCTGGTGATCGATATGTGAAGAGAAGTTAGTAACTATAATCATTTTCGGGTTTGCGGATAGTTCGGTAACTAGCAACATGGGTATTAGACTTGACTTTATTTTTCTTTTAACACCAATTTCATAAATATTCCCATGCCTTATCCATACCCTTTAATCACCCGAAGCCTATCATTTCAACCCGAATAAAAGCCCTCTTTAGATGCTTACACTTAGTGCTTACGCCACGTCGGTGGAGTTTTGTTTCTTGTACAAGCCTATGGTAATATTTAGATCATGACTGAGCAATATAAGTGTACTATTCCTTAATACTATCCATCACTAAATAAATTGAGTGTTGAGTGAATTATACATCCGTTCATTTTCGTGAGGTGCTTAGCCATGTTATCAAGCAAGAAAATCCATGAGGTACTGTCAAACATCTCGATTTTTCACCTCTAAAAGCTTAAAACGATGAATCTTATCTTGTACATGTACTTGGTAGATTTGCATCACATTTTTCTAATCATCTTTCATGCACCATGTAGAGTTTTTATTTTTCTTATTTTCTAGATTTGCTTGAGGGCAAGCAAAACCTTAAGTGTGGGGGAGTTTGCGCTCATTTTTCGCTTACTTTTATATATTAAAAAAAAAAAAAACCAAAAATATTTCGATTTAAAAATTTTTCTTTTCGTTTTGTCATTTAGGTTTGTCTTTTTATTTTTCTTTTCTTAGATTTGCTTGAGCGCAAGCAAAGTTTAAGTGTGGGGGAATTTGATAACGCTCAAATTGTGCATGTTTTTAGTAGCGTTGTCCGTGCTTTTATGTGTGTTATTTGGTTATAATCATATGATTTTGATGCTTAATCGTACAAAAGTGCGTTTGCTAGTTCATTTGTAGCCAAGTACAGGAAAGTGGAGGAAAAGACGGAAAAAGAAGTAAAATACGAAGATTTCTCCATATACGAAGAATTCCTGACAAAAGCAAGACTTGCGAAGTATATTCGAGAAGATAAAGTCATCAAGTTAGTGGTCCAAAGACTCAAGAATAAAGTTCAAGAAGGGAAACGAGAAAGAAATGAAGAAATGAAGCTAAAACGAAGACATATTTGAAGACTCGTTGTTCCCGACACACCTTCACCATTTTGGCCATAACTTTTGCATACGGACTCCGTTTGACCCCCCGTTTACGGCCACGGAAATCTAAGAGAAAGATCTACAACTTTGGTTTTTGTCATTTTCTGCCAACTTGCTCCAACCGTTCGGTCGGGCCCTCCAACCGGAACGGTTGGAGAATGGTCAAGAACACCAACCGAAACGGTTGGAGCTTAATTGATTCGGTTGGAGGGCATGTTTCTGCCATTTCTTCATCAATAAGAGTCCTTGCAAGTTCCAATCATGTTCCAAACGATTCTAGTCCCTTCCTACATGTATTCTAGTCCCTTCTAATCTCCTTGGTGACCAAGAAAAACATTTAATACCCCTATCCTTGGTTATAGTATAAATAGAGGCCTTTGCAACCTCATTTCATACACCACAACTTGAGAGAACTTCTCTCACACCTCTCCTATCACCACCACTCCTCTCTAGGTGTGAAATTCAAGCCTCCACCCTTAAGGACGAATTTCCACCTAGAGAGAAAACCCCAACTTGAGAGAACACACCCACTCTCAATCTCTTCACCTCAAAGGTGTGAAATTCGATCCTCCACCCTTAAGGACGAATTTCCACCAACTATCCTATCCCAACTTGTGTGTAATTCTTGCCTCCACCCTTAAGGATGAATTTCCATAAACTTATCTTCCCCAAAATACCACAAACCTCTGCCATTTCCAGAAGTATGCTTGGTTAGAAGTTGTAGTTGATTGGAGGCTTGAAGGAGTGCTATAATCCTTCACCTTTGCCTATTGTAATTCATACTTTGGGTAAACCTTGTTACTTTTATGATGTTGAATGCTATTGTTCATGTTTGGTTCTTTAATTGTGTTGATTATGTGATTCTTGTGATGTGTTCTTGTCTTATGAATGTCTTGATACTTGTTTGGCTCTTATGATAACTTGTGATGATTTGTCTAAACATGTATGTTCTTTGTGTGCTTGTTCTTATAATGCTTTTCTTGTTGGTTTGATCCGTGACAATCATAACCATCAACTTGTTACTTGTTCTTATAATGCTTTTCTTGTTGGTTTGATCCGTGACAATCATAGCCATCAACTTGTTACTTGTTCTTATAATGCTTTTCTTGTTGGTTTGATCCGTGACAATCATAACCATCAACTTGTTACTTGTTACTTGCTTAAACAAACAAACAACACTTGTAGTGCAACCAAGTCTCTTGGGACGACCTTGATTTACCATATACTATACTACAACTTGACTAGGGTATACTTGCCCGAATGTGTTCCTAGTTAACCGGTAATTCTTGTTACAAATTTAAAACCCTGATGGAACCCATCAGCCACTAACACTAACTGCACAACACATGCTAGAGGGTATTAAGAAAGAGACTGTTAAGTATAATGTGTTATGGAATGGGGGAACTATGTTTAAGTTTAGTGGACCATGGGGTAACTAATGTGTAGTTAATGTTGTAGAAAAGTCTTGTACTTGCAGAAGATGGGAGATAACAGGTTTACCACGTAAACATGCTGTTGCTATCAATTGGAATATGGCTTTAAATGGGCAACAAGTAGGAGCTGTAGAAACATGGGCTCATCCTTGTTACTATCTTCTCACTTGGGAGGCAACCTACAAACACCATGTCCAGCCTATAACTAGCAATGAACATTGAGAAAAATCAAATGTGCCAACAACAATTGTTCCACCGAAATCCGAAACAACTCCTCCTAGCTCAAGAGGTAGAAAAAGAGTTACGGTAGCTCCTGAAAGTGAAGAGATTGTGAAGAATGGTAAGCTGTCAAGGGCTTAGAAGAGTGTTAAGTGTAGTATTTTTGGCATTGCTGGACACAACCGGAAAACATGTCTAGGGAATGGTAGAGCTGAAAGTAGTCAAACTGGCCATAAGGTAAATGTCAAACAAGTGCCTACAAAAGCTGCAGCAAAAAAGACACATCCTAAAGGTAACAAAGTAGCAGCAAAAAAGACACATCCTAAAGGTACAAGTGTTGTTGAAAGTCGAGTTAGTGCAGTTCAAGGAAGTGGTGTTCAATCTGAAAAACAATATCAAGCAACTGAAGATCCCATCATACATGTTGCATCCCTGTCTCAATCCCAGCAACATCAAGATGAAGCAATAGAAGATCCCAGGATACAAGATGAATCCCTCTCTCAATCCCACCAACATCAAGATGAAGCAATTGCCGATCCCATCATGCATGAGCAATCCCAGTGTCAATTCCAGCAACATGATCAATCACAGTCTTATTCTCAGCTGCAATCAAGTGATGTGCAAGCAGTTTCTGCTTTAACCCAGCCTGCTACACGGAGAATGACTAGGAAGCAAGCTGCACTGGAAAGAATGATGGCCTCAGCATAGGTCAATTTTGTTATGCTAATTAGGTAGAAAATGTTTCATCTAGTTTATTTCCTATGGGCAAGTTATGTACTCTAAAAACATATGTATGTGTGTCTAACTGTAATTCTCATGCTTTGAAAAGCATGCAATTTTATGCATTTGGAATTATATCCATTTGCATTAACTATGAAACCATGTCATTTTTGTGTATTTTTATAGATTGACTAAGCTTGATGTGTGAATAATTTTCATCAAAAGTAACCAAAGCTAAACAAAACCTCATAATAATGTTGACAATTAAAAGTCAATCCTAAACAAATTGCTAACCATCTGCATAACCATAAGGCATTGAAAGTAAAAAACAAACCAAACTGAATACTTCATAACAATGTTGACAATTAAAAGTCAACTTTAATCTTAACCATGTGCATAAAGCCATAAATATACGGTAAACCGATCATAATAACATGATTCATAACCTTCTGGGACACAACGTTACTACAATTCAAGATAATGAACATTAACCATCTTGCCTCATTACATAAAAACTAAAAAGTTATCCCAATGCATAAACAATCAAGAACAATATCCAACTAAGCACCAGGTAAATCTTCCACTTCCACACATCACCTTGAACAGCTTTTAATCTTGCCTTAAGCTCATTTCTCCCCCTCAAAAGGCCTGGTATGATCATTCTTGGACGAGCAGATATTTCAGGATCATACCATTGTATCCGCCGACAAGAAGACCCTATTCATGATTATGGCAAGTGATTAAACAACAACCATTGTTACAATGTAGTTTGCTACTTGCGAAAAAAATGATACGATACATATTAAAAGACACTTACTTCAACATGACAACCAAAGAATCGACGCCATGGGTTGGCAGAGGTCCACGAAGTTCGAATTAAAGCTTGCTTACCACACCAGCAACGTACCATGTTGAAAGGATTATCGTTTTGTAGAAGACTGTTTTTGTAAGATAGTTTAGGGATGGATGATAACTGACGACCAAGCCGTGTTACACAGACATATAGCAACTACAAACACTGTACAACGGTTTGTATAAAGTACGCTATAGTGAAAGACGTTTTTGCCCTCAACAACAAAACATTAATCTGGGCATTAATGGTCAAAGGACTGATTTAGAGTATAAAAACCTTGATTTGGACTCCCCACGATGAAAAAGGCAAGATTTGTCCCAGGGTGATGCGTGTGCACAAGATTAGAGACGAACGATGTATATCTCTAAAATAACTCAACTCCTCTTTCAAAAGATATAATTTATTGCCAAAATAGCATTATCTGTATTTTAGTTATATGAAATACCTACAGGTTTCACTTATGCACTTTCTTAATATGTAAATCCACGTACTTTTGAATGTGTATTAAGTTAAATCAAATTACTTTTTTACTAATAAAGTAGCCAACGAAACTTGTTTTTGATGTATTAATATGTATAAAGTGACCAGAAATAAGTACAAAAATAACTTGTATAAAGTGACCAAAGATAAGTACAAAAATAACTTGTACTTGGATCTTTCATAGAATACGTTGTGAAAATAAACACCACTAGTTTTAGCCCTCCATGTGTGAGGATGTTGATGTTGTTGGGTCTTCAAATCATTTAGAAACGCTGAAGATAAACACAACTCGAATTGTGAGTAGTGAGCGTATGTAAGACTGCTCCCAATGCTAGTGGCAAGGAGCAAGGTGAAGCGGCAAGTATGGCTGGTAAGCCATTTGATCACGCCGACAAGGAGGGAACAGGAATGTTGAAAGGTGAAGGTTTCACCTTATAAGAAACTGTGCCATTTGGGCCCCACACAAATGCTAACCGTTTGGTTTATCATTAAAAGAAAAAAAAATAATAAAAATAAAAATAAAATCCACTATCCTATTTTTTACTTATAAATTCCCCCGACTCTTATATTTTTATATACAACGTCTCATTTATATACTTTTATTCTCTCATTATCATTTTACTTCTATACTTTTCAAAATTTCTTAACAAAGGACTCCCAAAATCACAAAACGTCCACAATGAAACACGGCCCGAAGTAATCCCACGACACCCGAAAGAACATACACTCTCGGAAATACTCTACCGTCAAACCAACAACCAATTTTTGACCACAAGCATACTTTTATAGCCAATACCAAGGTCAACCATACCGAAATCCATACCCTCAACAAATAAACGATTTTAGCCAATACTCACAATCAAACGCGTTTAACCAATTCTCCTCACAACAAAACGCGTTTTCATTTGACAACCCTAACTACTGCTCACAAACCTTTATGGGCGGTTCGTCATCACAACCAAATATAAACCAACCCACGCCTCCTATTAGTCACTTTATTCTCGACAAAATGTACTCACCTCAGTTTTCAGAAACCATGGCTCCCATTCATGAGGAGTCTTTCGTCGAAGATGCACCCCTAGTTGTGACGAATAAGGCAACAAGAGGACGCCAAAAGAAGGTGGTTCAAAATGAAGATGAAGTAATGAGGAACACTCCATGGGTTGCTGAAGAAGAAACTACATTGTGCAAAGCTTGGGTTCGGATATCCGAAGATAGCGTTGTTGGTAATGCGAGAAGGGAAGTTGGATTTTGGAATGCGGTTTTAGAGTGAATGCATATAGATAGTCCTATAACCCAATGTCGGACTTACGAACGGGAAATGAAATACGGTGCGTCCAAGAGTTGCAGAATTTTGTGGTGTATACGGTAACGTCAATCGGATGAGTAGAGCTGGAGACGGTGATTACTTCAAAGTGGCACTTATGGAATATCAAGTTGCATATGGAACCTAGTTTACACTTGTGCATTGCTGGGAGGTGTTGAAGGAGTGTCCGAAATGGAGAGGGGTGGTAGTTACGAACTTTGAAGCGGCAAAACACGAAAAGAGCAAGAGATACAAGTCTTTGTGCTCTAGTTCAAGATTCAACACGTCGGATTCTGTGCAGAGTGAATGCACAAGCTAGAGATGACGAGGTAGAGGAAGTTCCACGTCCAGTGGGGAGAGAGAAATCACAAGCGTTGAAGAAGAAAGAGGCGGCATCATCGGCAAGTGCAAGATTTGTGAATGAGGAAGCGTTGGCTAGGTTGATGGTCAATGAATATACAACTGTCACCGAGCCGTGCAATGGCAACAAGGTATGAAACATTGAAGCTTTTTTGGAGATCAAATGAAATGAGAATGAACTGAAGCGAGAAGAGTTGAGACTCCGAGAGATGGAGCAACGTAAAAAAGATGAAGTATTCTATTTCCAGCCGTTGCATAACTTGACTCCGGAAGAACGCGAAGAGGTCGAGTTGCAAATGAAGTTGATAAAGGCGAGGTGGAATTTTTCATTTTAGTTTATGTTTTTTATTATCTATCTAACGTTTATATTTTTAATTTCGTACGTTTACGTTTTTTTATTTATATAATATTTTTATGAATTTAACGAATAAAAAGTTTCAGTATTTAATAAATAAAAAATGTGTTGAAAGTTGAAGTGGTGTGAGATGGATGTGAAAGAAAAGTGAGAGGGTGGGAAAGGAGAGATAAAACTGATGTGGTGCTGAGATGGAAGGTAGAGTGGTGTGAGAAGTGTGAGTAGTCTAAAGTCGTAACTCGTAATGACATATATCTGGTCGATAAGCTAGATGATCCATTTCATATTCCTTGTAACTATGATGAACATATTGACTCATTTATAAATTTAAAACTCTATTAATTTATAAACCTTTTCAAATTATAGACCTATTTTAACTATGGATAAACCTATGTATAAACCTTTTCATATCATAAAAACACACTCAACACTCAGTTGCCTTTTCTATTAAAAAAAAAACTTTTAAAATATTAAAACTTTGAACCACTTCAAAATCCTAAACCTATTCAGGTCACATAGGATTTAAAACGTACGCTTTTAGAGGATTATTTAAGCCCTAAATCGACCACTTTTATATCCGTTACTGCTTAATTTCGTTCCTTTTCACTTTTTAGGTCTCTTGGAAGCAAAATACTGGAATAAAGCACATTTGGACGAAAAGGAGCAAATACATGAAGAAAATGGCAAAGTCAAGATCGAAGCCACTCAAAGCTGATCAACAGTACCTGATGACGTCCCAAACAAAGAGCTACGCCGTCCCTCTATGATGACTTGATCAAAACATACACGAGACGGCTCAGTGGAAATTTTGTTCACATAACCTGACGACGTCACGCCTTAAAGAAGAAGGGCATCACTTAGAGTTTTCATCTCAGACGGCCCAAATCTATAATCAAGACGACGTCCTAACTGAAGCCCGACGGCGTCACAACTCTAAGGTGACGTCGTCCCATCGATGACTTGGCCGAGATGAAACCCTAATGACGACGAGGTGACGACGTCCCATGCAAAAGGTGACGTCGTCGCACTTGTAAATCTATATATAGAATTCGATTTTTCTATATTTAGGGAGGTAGACTTTTGGAGAAAAAACCCTAAATCATTTGTAGTCCGATTTGGACAGTATCTTAGGGTCCCATACCCTATTTTACACATCGAGATAAGTCTTTTAATCCAAAGTAACATTATGTCTATCCCTTATTCGATTGATTGTGTGTATTCTTGCTTGTTTACCATGTCTAGCTAAATTTCTTGTGTGTTTGCTTAGATCTATGAAACCTAGTTATTGATTATTGTTAGGTTGTTTCTTATCTTAATTGTGAATTGGCTTAGGAGTGCAACTTGGCATCATTCGCAGTATTTATTGCTCGAGTATGCTTTATGAGGATATGGTCTATGGATGAAATAGCCAAGGCTTGCCGATTCCGTAGGTTGTCATTTGTCGTTGGGGCTAAAAATCTTCCTTGCTCGTTCCTTTCGTGTATAATCCTGCATAATCACAAGCACCGCCCGACGAAGGGGGGACGGTTAAAGCTACAGGCCCAAAATCTTCGACCCTTCTTTCTAAGAGAGATAACCTCAAAGAACTAGGGACTACGCATACCCTACGACCTTAGGAATACAACGCGTTAAGATAAGGTGTGACAATTCAACCGACCAATAAAAGATAACTAGGGAGTAATAGTATCTAGGTAAACACATTTTTAATCATTATACGAGCACACATCAACTAGACATAAGCTACCCGTAGTAATTAGATAATTAGATAAGTAGACTAATCGGTAGAAGTACCATCCCCAACCAATCGCCCTGATATTTTACCTTAGCTTTCTAAAAAACCAATAAAAAGATAAAAAAAGAATCATCCTCAACCCCCATCTTCTCGTCATACATTTCTTACTAGCATTCCTATTCCCCTAGAGAATGATATCAATCCCCGAGGCTTACCCAATACTACACTACAACGATTAGGTTCACTGCCTAGGAGGTTGAAAAACTTGCTCGACGAAAAGGAAGTTTCCTTTAACCCTGAACGCACTTCGTACGCGCATCAAATTTTTGGCGCCGCTGCCGGGGAATAGAATAGCTAGTTAGACTTTTATCTCGTTTAGGTTCCCTTGATTGATTCCTATCAAGTAAGATTTTTTCTCATTTTCATTAGCTTCCTTGTAGTTTATCCCCCTTCTTCGTGACTTTTTTCATAACCTTATCACTTTTCATCATGGAAGGTGATAACCCACCAAACAACAATCACCCATCAAACAACCATCCGCCATAAAACCCACCACTTGATCCGACTTTTGCCAACCAACTTCGCTCTCGTATCATTAGTGAAATCGGAGAACTTAAGAAATTGGATAGGATAATTGAAAGTGCACTTGAGAAAGCCCTTAAGGAATCAACTAGTACTTTAGATAGCGATTCAACCACGAGTGATGATTTGGATGATGAAATTGGGGAAGGAGATTATAAAGTATTAGAAATTATGGAGGGTAGTGAGGAAGAGGTACTTAAAGAGTTTTTCAAGACATACCCTAATGGAAAAGAAATTGCCTATCACTACAACGTAGTCAACTACCCGCAACCACCTTTCGAGCCATGCATAAAAAAGGGTGACCCTAGAAACATTAAGATACCATGTATGATTGGGTACTTGTATAGGGATCACACTTACATAGACTATAAGACAACCATGAACATAATGTCTAGGCTCTATTACAATTGGATCATGAGCGAAAAGTTAGGACCTAGGAGAGATCCCTTTTATCCTAGGAAAGTAAGTAACTATGTTGAGAGAACTAGAGGATTGCATGTCTTTGTAGGTAATTTTATATATAGGTATGATTTCATGATCTTGGAAGATGTTAAGGGCATCATTGATGGATTCTTAGGAGATGTGATACTTGGGAGACCATTTATTGAGGAATCCATGATGATTTATGACCAAAAAGAAGGAATAGCCAAGTTCTCAAATTGCGCCGAATGTGTTAAATATGTAACGCCCTACAAAAATAAAAGGTTTAAGGGTATTGATGATTTAGATGTGGACAACATTCCTGTGGAAAACTAGAAGGTGGGGTTGAATAGTTTTACCAATTTAAAACTTCCTTTTAAATATTTATATCGACTTATGTCAATCTTATTTAGTTGTTTATGTTAGACGTTGATAGATAGATATATAAACATGTAATGAAAGATAAAGAGTAAGAAGCACATAACCACGACACGAGTATTTATAGTGGTTCGGCTACAAGGACACCTTCCTTGGCCTACTCCACTTCCCGAGTCACCTACTCGAGAGTTCGTAATCACTACACGACAGAAGCCTTCACAACGTCACCTACTCTTTTTCCGGTACTAGGCTAACCACCGGGTTCTTTCAGACCAAGGTGAACCACACCTACCACAACGTCGCCTACCCTTTATTAGGTACTAGGCTAAGTACCTAGTTCCATTATAATGGAGGAACTACTACCCAACACAACACAACACCTAATCTCAAAGGAGACCCACTCCTTATTACAACACCATCAAGGATGTCACCATCCTTGGAAACAAACTAATACTATATGTATAACGATGCACCTCATCGATTATACGACCTTGGCATTCTTCACTAATGCCACTTGATTTGATTCTTAGGCATCCTTCACCAATGCCTTTGACACAACGCTTGACACCTTTCACTAATGCCTTCGTCTTGACACCTTTAGCATTCTTCACCAATGCTATTGACACGGACGTTAAGCACCTTTCACTAATGCTTTCGTCTTGACTCCTTCGGCATCTTTTACTAATGCCTTTGACACAACACTTCTATGGAGGAAGAAAGAACTATCAACAAGAGAACCTCAGTAGTCTTGATGATGACGAAGCATGGCAACTCATGGACTTGAGCTTGCTCAACTTCAAGAAATGGTGATCTCGCCTTTAAGAGGAACCTAGAGAATCACACAAAAACAAAAGACAAACTACATAGCAAGATCCTTTAGGATCAGTGGTTAGAGAGTTACAATACTTGGGGAAAATATGTGTGAGAGTGGCAAACCAAAAGGAATAAATGGCTCACTATTTATAGAGGAGAAAGCTTACAGTTCCCCGGATCCCACGGATCCCTCCCACAAGGGATCGGTCTAGTGTAAAGCTAGGGATCCGTGGGACGCTCCTCTTTACCCATGGGTATTTTGGTTATGGGTCATGGGTCATGGGTTGATCCATGGGTCTTTTACTAGATACAATGTATCTTATAAGTGCAATGCATCTAGTCACATGGGTATGGGTCAATACCATGGGTTATGGATATTATCCATATATGATATAAGCATGATGTCATGCAATGGGTTATGGGTCAAGCTCCATGGATATGGGTCATGGACTTTGGGATGTACCCAACTACATTCAATGTATTTGGTCAATGGGTTATGATACTTAAGTTTCTACCCATTTATATTACCCAATATACTATATACTAGTTATGTGTATATTTTACCCAAATATGTAAACACTAGTTGTTGTACATATGTAATACTAAATCATAAAATCACTTATACTTGTTTTAGTGTTTTATGTGAAAACGTAAGTGTGTTAGAAAAACTATTGGCTCAAACTAATTACGTATTTTATTTGTTTCGTAAAAATGATTTTATGTTTGTTATCGACAAAACATTATAAGATCGTAAAATATAAATAAACGTTTTTACGGCTTATTTGTATTAACAATCTCCCCCTTTTTGTTGATGACAAAATATAAAATTAATTTAAGAAAAAAACTAGAATTCGTCAAAAGTTTGAATTGGAGTTTTTACTCTCTTCTCCCCCTTTTTGTCGAAACAAAAAGAGCGTCGAAAAGAAACTAACACATTGTTTTAAGAAAAAATGTAAAGAGAGCAAGTGACGGGAATGGTTCTCGTCTTAACTCCCCCTTGACGAGTCCATCCCTTTGTGAGGGCGTCAAGTAAATATAAACTAACAAGCTAACGAATTGCAATTTTGTTTGCAAATGGTTTCGTCCTTGTGGCGAAAATGCTCCCCCTTGAAGATTGCAATGTTGCAATGGGGTGTCATGAAGTATAATCCAAATAAGGATTACGTTGCAAATGGTTTTGCAATATGGTTTAACACAATGCTCCCCCTAGCTTTATGCTGTCAAATTCTTCATGTGTATTATGAAAATCTATAAAATAGAGGTTAGAGAACAAGAGTATAGTGCATAATTTCCTGAAAATAAGACTCAAGTTAGTAGTAAATTGTTCTTCTGTACCACGGATCCCACGGTTCCCTCTAAGGAGGGATCCGTCTAGGCCTATTCTGGGGATCCGTATGTCTGGTGACAGGTTTTTCAGCAATGATGATATATCAAACAATGCTAAATATGAAAGTGAGATATGTATACAAAACAACAAACATATACTCAAAGCAATATGGCAAATAAGATATCATTCAATAAAACAAAGAGATAATCAAACAAATCTCTAAAACTAAGAGAATGATTTAGCCATACATATTCTACTAATACTAATGAGTTACTTAAACTTAAAGCACACCAATGTGCTTGAATCTAGGGGTGAGTGGACTTGTTGATTTGATCCAATCTCTCAAGAAGATGATTAAACTTGAAATGTAATTCATTTCGTGCTTCTTGAACAAGTCCTTGAGTGATAAGACAATTTGGGCAATTATTGTCTTGGTTTGAAGCTGGAGGAAAATGGATATTTTGAGGAGGCTCTACGAATGATTGTGGGGTTTCATTTTGAGACGTGGGATGAGGTTCTACTAAAAATGAGGGTGGTGGTAATGGAAATTCCTCCATATTATCAAGTCCTTGATGGTTCCTTGTTTCCCCTGATGGACTATTCAGTGTTGTAGGTGGTTCCCTATTTAACGAGAAAGTAGGTGAGTGGGAGGTTCTTGGTGGTGAATGCTCTAGTGAGTAGAGGTTAGGGTGAGGAAGAGGCTCGTTAAGTGAGTGTATTCTATGCTCAAGTAATGAGGAATTAGATGGCATACTAGAACTAGCTATGTTTGGTTTTGAGCTAGATGACCCCTTTTCTAGCCCAAAAGGTTTGATGCTAATCCTTGCGGTTCTCTTAGCAATTGTTGAATGAGTTTGTTGAGGTGGGATTCTAGCATTGTTATCTCTTATGGGAGATGATTCGGTGGATGAAATTTCATGGATCATATAACCCTTTCTTTTCGATGAGCCTTTGGTTGAGGAGTTGTTGCTAAGAGCTTTGGTCATGGTGATGATAAGGATGCTATATGAGCTTCTAGTTGCTGATTTTTTTAAAGCTAGGTGGGAGTGATTCCTTAACCTTAAGAGTGTTTGGTTTATAAAGGGTAATTTGAATTAGGGAATTTAATTCTTGGCTATTAAGGGGATTAAGCATGCACTTAGGATATTTATTTGCTCTAGGGAGATAATAAATGAAAGCTAAAAGTGGTTAGATAACAAAAAGGTGGCTTAAGATTTAAGAGAGAAGCTGATTTAAGCTTTCTGCAGCCACGGATCCCGCGGATCCCTCTCACCAGGGATCCGTCTGTCAGACAGATTCTAGGTGAAATAGTTATGCTTTTTGAAAGGTCTAGTACCTATGTATCTCAAGGTTTTGACTTAATTTGGAAGTCTTGAGTGGTGGATGTCTTAAATGCTCAACCATAAGGGGTGATTGGTGCTTAATGATGGTTTTGGGTAGGAAAGTATACTTTAGGTAGTCTAACTAAGTGCTTGAGAAAGATACCATTTGTATTGAGATGAAAAGATGGTGGAATTTAGTCCTATAAGTCAGATGATACCTCAATAAAAATTTACTAAAATCTTAAAAAATAAAGAATAATAAAAAACTATTTTTGAGCCAAATGTTGAGTCAAAAGTGATTAAAGCCAATTTGCTAAAATTTATTGATATATCAAACTAAGTGTTATGAGATGTGATAAATAATGTGTGAGCTTTGGAGCGGAAATATGGTGAGTTTTGATGAGTTGATAAATCAAAAACACTTTGAAATATATCCTAGGTAAGCCATGGGTGAGTGTGAGGCTTTCAAATATTTGAGGAAGACTTAGTTGGCTCTAAAATCTTATGTTTGACTAGTGCGAGGTGATCTAGTGAGATATTTTGATTTAAGCAAGTCTGTATTGCTCATCTGTAGTCACGGATCCCACGGTTCCCTTCTAGGAGGGATCGGGCTAGTTGTATTGTTGGGATCCGCCTACTGCAGATCAGAAGGCTTCCAGCAAAAATGCAAATTTGCACTCATAGCAAAGCGCTTCTCCTAGTTGTTTCTACAAAGACTATATACAAAAACACATCAAGTAAAATGCATAGCACATGTGGGGGAACTAAAAGTACCTAAAGATGAGTGACGATGACTACTTGAAGAAGTCGTAAAATCTCATCCTACACGTTCCTAAGTTAAGATTGTTCAATGCCAAGTTATGGCAATAGCTACATACTACATCCTATATTACATAAGTATTAGTTTAGATGTTACAACCCATTGTTTCAAATTGTTTTTCACAAATTAAGGTCCTATGACCTTACCTTACTTCTCCACCACTTCCCGTCTTCACCTCTCCTCCACTCTTTATCACACCATTTCTACTTCTTTTTCTTCAAGAAGTTGGCGAAGCACTTGAAGATTCCCTTGGTTTGTTGCCATTCGGGTGATGCGCTAGGAACGTCCGGCAATTGGTTGATGTAATCCAAGGGGTCAAGATCGGTATTTCCGAATGGGTTGCTACTACCTTCACCTTCTCTTTGCCTCTCCCTTTCATCCGAGGAATCCGTGGGTGGGTGAGGCCTTTTGCCTTGCACCATGAACCTTGTAGTTCTACCCTCAGTCAATGACACCATAACTTTTTTGCAAAAGCTATGATCATAGGATTGTGGAGAAGGATCTAATGCAAAGATGAATTTAGCAAGACGGGTTAGGAGCATTGCGTACGGGAGCACCATTTTGTCCATGCTTCTTACACTTTCCATTCTTTTAATCATGTAGTAAGCAAGATTGAAGCGAGTCTCGGTCACTAGACAATGGATCATGAAGCTTAGACATGCGTTGGGGTGATCCTTGTTTCCTAATAGGCACAACACATTCTCCCTTACCACATTTTCCCATTTCCTATACAATGCGTACATCTCGGAGAGCTCCATTTGGAAATGATCCCTATAGATCACTGATCCGTGCAAAACCGTCAAGTTTTCTCACACAAGCCGGCCACTTGTGAATGGCCGACCGTAAGAAACTTAAAACAGTTTAAACACGAATGCAATGAAGATCTGGAGAGTATAGTGTTTCCCCGGGTCGTTATGTCCCAGCGAGCTATGCGAAGAATCACCAAACGTATAGTGATCGAGAGATTTGAACAGAAAAAGGGATTTGTGATTATTATAACTACAGAAAAAGTCTATAAATTACAACGGCTTAAATGCAAATTAAAGAAAATTAAAAAGATAAAAAATATTAAATAAACGCTATCACTATTTGCAAAATGATGTTTTTGATTTTATGTTTTTATAAAACTGAATTTAAAAACTATGCGACGTACAAGAGAAAATGTAAAATTTAAACAATATAAATCCTAAAAATATGAAAATGATATTTTTACAAACCTAATAATAAAAGAAAATTTTTAGAAAAAGAAAATTATTTTTAAAACTATTTATCTAATTATTATTAATTAAAAACTAACTTTAACTATTTAATAATAGCCTAAAATACAAGAAAATATGAAATAAAGCTAGAAAAATAAAATTATGACTTAGAAAAATCTAAAATATCAAAAGAGAATTTTCAAAACTATTTTTGTAATTTTCTGATTATTTTTCTATTTTCTACTAGTTTAAAACTATTTAAATCTAATTTAAATTGTGAAAAATACCAAATAAAAGGGGAAAAATAAGGAAAAATCTTTTTTATGCTTTTTATATTTTTCTTAAACTGGGAAAATTGAAAAATTATTTTTTGGAACTTTTTCTTAATTATTTGCAATAAAAGCTATTTAAAAGTGACTAAAAACTATTGTAAATAGAGAAAAATAGCAAACAGTGACAAAAAATTATGAAAAACTCAGGAAAATTCTAAAATATTAATCTAAATTTATGAAAAATAAGAAATGGATTGACCAACACTTAACAAGCTTGAAACGATAAAACTTAACCACTGAATAACCCTTTATAACAGCAAACTGTTTTGAACCAAACACCACTTTATGACAGAATATGCAATGTATTCAAGCTAAAATGCAATGACAAGCCTATGCTAACATCAAATCAGATCCAATATACTGAAACAAAGCTAATATGACAGGAAATATTAGTACTATAACAGATCTAATAGAAATGATACTTGCTACTTTTATTAAGCTAGAAATGAGATTAAGCTTCCACTTACAAGAAGTCCAGCCACAATGGCTTGCAAACCAGCTAAAGAACCACTAAACCTAAACCATTTAACATCAAATCAACCCATATTCATCATCATAATCATCTCTGAACCAAATAAGACACCACAGTTGACTTTCGTTGACCAATTCCCAAAGGTGCTCGAAACTTGAATATAAGCTTGTAAAAAGCTATAATAAGCTTATAGAAGCTTGTTTGAGCTTAAAACTAAGCTACTAAAAGCTTTGACTTAGGAGTTTGAAAATGAAAATTTCAACAGTGAACATAAAGTATGGAAAATGAACATTAACTTGAATTGATACTTAAATAGAGTTGCAATACATTGAAACTACTAAGTTTGATACAAATTAACTTGATATTACAATTGAAAAACTATTTAAGACATGAAAAGCTTTAAAACGACATACATTTAAGAAAATAAACTAAGTGCTCTCCTCTCTTGCCTCTTTCTTCCTTTATTTATACTCCAAACAGCTTATCTCTCTCCTCTGAGCATATCCCAGCAGTAATCTTGGCCCTTGGATTGGTAGGTATCATTTTGGCCATTGGATTGAAATTTGGCGCCAAAACTGTTTTAACAGCTGGGGGGGTTGAGTGTTTGGTAGAAGAGGCATTAAATGTATCTTGGCTTGGTGTGAGGTGGAGGGTAGGGGTAGGGAGATGATGGTGGACAGTGGGTTGAGTATTGCAGGTTTTGTGATGATGAAGGTGGAGTCTCGTGACATTGGAGGGAAAAGGTAAAGTCAAAAAGGTTTGACTGGGTTTTAATATTAAAGGGGGTCCAAAGGTAAGGGTCCAAAGGCTTGGCAGGGGGTCACATGGGATAATGGCAGGGTCCAAAATGGTTTAAAGGCTTAATAAAACAAGGACCTTTGTGTAATTTCTGAAAATTAAGGGACCTAGGCATCCAAATCTGCAAAGTTGCTCCAAGGGACTAAAAGTGACAAGCTACAATAGTATAAGGACCAAAGCTGACATTTTCAAAATTTTCAAGGACCATTTTTGCCAATTTTTAAACTTGAAGGACCAATTTTGTAATTTCTCAAAACTTTTGATATTTTTCACCAAAGGACTAATTTTGACAACTTATGATTTTAAAAGGACCTTTGGTGATTTTTCTTTTGAAATTAAGTGCTCAGGGACTATTTCTGACAATTTTTGAAACTTGGGGGACTGAAACTGCCAATTATGCAAACTTAGCTCATTTTTCATCTGATTTTGAACATTTTGCATCTGAAACATATAAAATGCAATTTTGGAATATTTTCAGTATTTTGATGCATTTCTGAGCTTTTTTAAACGTTTTGCAGTTCAGATTTGACCAAAAATGATGAGTATTTACACACTTATCAATCCCCCACACTAAACTATTGCTAGTCCCTAGCAATCTTTTGAGAAAAACTTAATGGATTTGAATCTCTTTACCAAAATCCATTACTTCTGGAGTAGCCAAATGTTTCAGTTCAAGTAAGAACCATGGTACACCGATAACCATGTGATTTTGAGCAAACCACCAGCTTCCAACGGATTTGATTTGTCTTTACCAGAAGCCGTTTGCTTCTGGACTAGCCAACTCTTAGATAAATTATCAATATTATCTTTGGTGAGCTGATTACCAATTATGGTTTTTCCACTGCCTTTACCACAAGCCATAAACTTGAGGGCTAGCCAACACTTCACTTTTAAGGATATGGTGAGCTGAATACCATACAATTTTGGGCAAATTGCAATCCGTCAACGGATTTGAGATATCTTTACCAAGAGCCGTTTGCTCCTGGATTAGCCAATCCTTTTGTTTATTAGACAAGGCGGACTGATAACCAATTGAGTGAGTGCAAAAACACTTACTCCAAAAAAAAAAATTTTGGCCAAAAACGGGGGAATTATGGCGGTATAATTACATGATAAAATTCGTGAGAATTCCCCCCACACTAGAAATGAATATTGCCCTCAATATTCAAAGTACCGGCGGTTATGCCGAAACATAGAACGTAAAAGGGAAATACTACGGCCATTATTTAGAATGATTTTTTTTTTTTTTTTTTTTTTTTTTAACATATATATATACACAACATGTGGGGCAACCCCCCCACACTAGGGTGGTAGAAAGATAGAAAGAAGTCAGAAATATGGGTGAAAACCCATATGGCATGCTACTGTTTTTGATTACCGAGTCGCTAGCTTGACTCGACCCCGAATTCATTTGTTCATGGGGAAAGTAACGTGGAAAACCAATCTCGATCGGACTTTCGTTCACAATGTTAATAAACATATGAACATCAGAAAGTTCCACACCGATGAGATATAACCGCGGTATTGTTAATAGTAGAAACTATAAAGGATGATACCGGGGTCAAAGATGGTGTCCTCATTCCCGAAAGAGAAAAGGGAAAGAGCAACCACACCATCTGTGAAGAATGGAATAAAGACGTACAGGAGAATGCAAGTCCATTCCTCATCAGAAAGAAGCAAATCACCATTGTTGACATTTTTAAGCTTAAACTTGAAGCTTAGATGGTGATTGTCAATAAGATGTCCGGGAGGGAGGGTGGGAAACGTTCTTCAATCAACAGATTTTCTAGAAAAAGGATGTCCCCCTCCGAATCAAAGTAAGTATTATCAATTCCCGTTGGAATTGACTCATCACTTAGAAAGGCATCGACTTCATTCCAAAAGTTGTCATCTTCCTCATCAGGAGTGAGAGAAGGGATGGAAGAGTCGGGAATAATAAGACTAGGAGATGATGGATCATTTTTGAGTAATTCTTCAATGGGAAGAATGTCTCCCATTGGATCACAAACATCATCATCCAATTCAGATGAAACTGAAGAGAGTTTAGTTTCATCCACAGAGTTAACAAACTCGATGCGACAAACTGATTCCGGAGGTGGGACAAGTGGTGTGCTCTTAGAGCTAGCAATTTCCACCACTTCCAATGAAGTCTCCGATTCTAGATCATCATCATCATCAAGAACACTTTTGACTTCCCTGGTACAACTTTCAAACCATTTGTTTGAACCAGGGTTGATTTTCAAAGCTTTTAATTCAACACGTTTTTGGTGACTCCTCTTAACCGTGAAATTTGAGAGTGTTGCATTGAATCTTTCAGATTTTTGATCAATTGTGGCAACACTCTGTTTGGACAGAGGTTTGGAGTTCTGGTTGATATTTAACGTGAGCTCTTCGTTGTCAACCCGTATGGTGAACTCTTCAGCAAATACATCAATCAGAGCACGACTCGTTCTTAAGAAAGCTCTCCCTAAGATGAGGGGAACTCTGGGATCTGCATCGAAGTCTACTACAACAAAGTCAGTAGGAAAGTGAAACTTTCCCACTTTCATCACGACATCCTCGGCTATCCCAAGTGGACGAGTTATGGTACGGTCCGCTAGCTCGAGTGTCATACAAGTGGATGAAAGTTTAGGAAGAGACAGTTTCTTCCATACTGAGAGTGGCATGAGGTTAATGCTAGCGCCAAGATCGGCCAAGGCGGAGCATTGAACCATCCCCAAGAAATCACACGGGATTAAGAATCTGCCAGGGTCTTCAAGCTTTTTGGGAAGCTTCTTGAGAAGGACCGCTGAGCATTGCTCATTGAGAGGAGTTTTAGCCATCTCTGATAGCTTATCTTTGTTGGTCAGTAAGCCTTTAAGCGTGGATGCAAATTTAGGCAGTAGAACGAGAGCATCAACGAAGCTTATATCAAAGTGTAGCTCATTGAAGATTTGGAAAAATTTTTCCATTTGCTCTTTGTTTTTGTCTTTGAGCTTCTCATCATTCATTCTTGATGGGTAAGGAAGCTGACTAGACTTTTGAGCCGGGATGGAAGTCATTTCTGGCTCAGGATTTTTCTTCGGAACTTCGGGTTCCGGACTTAAAGCTTGGACTACCAAAGGTGGGACGTGTGCGGTACTTCGTGGGCTTGAGAATTGCACCTTGTCCGTTGTATCCTTGGTAACTTGACTCATTGCTACAGGGGGAGGGGGCATTGGAGTCGAAGGTCCATTGTGCGTCTTACCACTACGAGTGGTGACGGCTTTCAACTCGGCATTGGGATTAGGAATCGTATTGCTTGGGAGTCCTCCAGAAGATGATGAAGCTTTGTTCATATTCATGTTCATGAAACTGCTCATCATATTCTTTAACTCATTTGTCTGCCGAGACATTGTGGTATCAATTTCCTTTTTAAGCTCAACTCTCATGTTATTGATCTGAGTTTGCATTGAACGTATGCTTGACTCAGTAATTTTCATGAAGTCATTTGGCATGGGAGCTTGAGAAGGTTGTTGATAATTTTGATGATTTGGAGCTTGATATGGTTGGTTGAAATTGTTCCGGTTTTGATTGAAATTTTGAGAGTTATTGAAATTTTGTCCTTGATTCGGAACAAAGCGATTTTGATTGCCATGGTTTTGCACAGGAGGAAAACCAGGTGGTGTCATACCGCTTGGTGCACGGTAGTGAGGATCAGCTTGTGGTCGGTATTGATTGTGGTTTACCGAAGCTATGGGAGCTTGGTAAAAGGAAGCATCGGTTGCTTGACAATCATAATACGCATGTGGACCACTACAAGTTTCACACACCTTGTTTACGGCTTTGATTGGTTCCGGCTTATGAATCTCGCTTTTGATTTCCTTTACATCTTTTATCATACAACGGATGGCATCCGTTAGAGCGGCTATCGGAGCAGCTAACTCAGAAGAGTTATTGGATGTAGAAGCAGGAGTGTTTGGATTATTGACTTTGTTGCGAGAAATAGGAACTTTTGATTTTTGCTCGCAAATCTCAATCACATCTTTAGGTCTACGATTCAAGATATTGCCACCGGCGGCTGCATTCAAAGAATCTTGATCGTTACCGTTCAACCCATTATAAAAGAAATTAACTTGTTGAAGCTCCGTGAATTCATGATGGGGGCATTTCCTGAGGAGATCTTTGAATCTCTCCCATGCCTCTCCAAAGTTTTCATCGAAATTTTGACGAAATCCAGAAATTTCATTTTTAAGATTAGTCGTCTTTGATGGAGGGAAGAAATAATTAACAAACTTTTGAACAAGATCCTCCCAAGTTTCGATGGATCGAGGGGGTTCTTTTTCCAGCCAAATCCGGGCTGTCCCCTCAAGTGAGAATGGAAATAGCATCAACTTGATGACTTTTTGAGGCACATCCTTGAAATTGATAGTCGAAGTCAACTTGTTAAACCAACGGATGTGTGCATACGGGTCTTCTCGGTCAAACCCGTGGAATTGATTCGTAGACACAAGTGTGATCAAATGTGTCTTCAATTCGAAGTGATCAGAATTGATTACCGGTAAAACGATGGCATCTCCATAACCCTCGGTGGGTGCCTGGAGCATTTCCGCCATAGTTCGTTCGTCTGCCATATTGTTGCTTGAAATAGTACGAATCTCGGGTTCGACTATTTGGGCAGCACGCCTACGAGAACGTCTTCTAGGAATTTCTGCTAGATCACGCAAAGGACTCAATGATCTAGAAGAACGAGTGCGCATGCACTAGAGTTAACTCTAAGAGACCTCAGAGTTAAGGGAAGGAATGGGAATTATGAAAATATTTTTGATGAGATTGGGAATTATGAAGGGAATTATGAAAATGGGGTAAGAAGAATTTTTTTTTAGGTTTTCTGGTTCTGAAACGTATATATAACAACAAATCCAATTAAAACAAAATCGAGGCAAAACAACAGTGAACTTAACCAATAATCACAAGATGAATGGCTTCTTTGAAAAAGGTACACCAATCACAAGGACACAAAGGCAAGTTTTAAATCTTTAGTTCGGGAACTTATTATGGTCGTCCCCCCAGTTAGGTAGTACACTGCCTTGGTTTGCGGTGGTAATCTTTTATGTTGTTATTATTAAACAAAGAAAACGACAAATCTTTATGTATTTTTTTATCTTTGATACATATATAGAAACAAAAGGAAAATATTTTTGTGTTTTATACGTTTTAAGCTGTTTTTGGGTTTTTGGATTTTTTATAAGAATATATATATAGATATAGATAGATGGTATGAACAAAGAGTGAATATTCAAATAACTAATCTGCTAAACGGAAGATAATCAGCACAGCTCCCCGGCAGCGGCGCCAAAAATTTGATCCGTGCAAAACCGTCAAGTTTTCTCACACAAGCCGGCCACTTGTGAATGGCCGACCGTAAGAAACTTAAAACAGTTTAAACACGAATGCAATGAAGATCTGGAGAGTATAGTGTTTCCCCGGGTCGTTATGTCCCAGCGAGCTATGCGAAGAATCACCAAACGTATAGTGATCGAGAGATTTGAACAGAAAAAGGGATTTGTGATTATTATAACTACAGAAAAAGTCTATAAATTACAACGGCTTAAATGCAAATTAAAGAAAATTAAAAAGATAAAAAATATTAAATAAACGCTATCACTATTTGCAAAATGATGTTTTTGATTTTATGTTTTTATAAAACTGAATTTAAAAACTATGCGACGTACAAGAGAAAATGTAAAATTTAAACAATATAAATCCTAAAAATATGAAAATGATATTTTTACAAACCTAATAATAAAAGAAAATTTTTAGAAAAAGAAAATTATTTTTAAAACTATTTATCTAATTATTATTAATTAAAAACTAACTTTAACTATTTAATAATAGCCTAAAATACAAGAAAATATGAAATAAAGCTAGAAAAATAAAATTATGACTTAGAAAAATCTAAAATATCAAAAGAGAATTTTCAAAACTATTTTTGTAATTTTCTGATTATTTTTCTATTTTCTACTAGTTTAAAACTATTTAAATCTAATTTAAATTGTGAAAAATACCAAATAAAAGGGGAAAAATAAGGAAAAATCTTTTTTATGCTTTTTATATTTTTCTTAAACTGGGAAAATTGAAAAATTATTTTTTGGAACTTTTTCTTAATTATTTGCAATAAAAGCTATTTAAAAGTGACTAAAAACTATTGTAAATAGAGAAAAATAGCAAACAGTGACAAAAAATTATGAAAAACTCAGGAAAATTCTAAAATATTAATCTAAATCTATGAAAAATAAGAAATATGAGGCTTATGTGGAAGAAATAAGAGCTGTAGTGTAAACAGTTATGAAATAAGCACTTTGAAATAAGCTAAACAGAAAAATAAGCCACCAAACTTATACTTAAGCTAGATTATACTGAAATTAACTATTATCAACTAAATTTAGCTACTCCTAACCTCAAATAAGCAGTTTAACAAGATAAGATGCCAACTGAATTTTTTTATTCAACAGCTGAGTGAGGACCTAAGTTTGAGGTTATTCACAAGCTTATCAGAAGAGCTTGAGTACAAAACAGATATGTGGAACTCAAGACCACCTAGCAAACTGCAAATGAGCCAAGTATGAGACCATAACAAGCTGAAATAAAGACTGTGCAGTGTCTGCAAGATCTGCAAAAACCTGATTTTGACACCATTTTGACTTTTGAAAACAGTTTAGTACTTTGACTTTAATGAGATTTAAGATCAAATGTGTGACTGATTAAGCTAAAAGTGGATGTGATAAGACCCAAATAAGCTACCCTAACAGATTCTACACCTAAATGCTTAATAAGCTCAGCTGATTTCAACAGTTATGCATATTAGATCAGTTATGAAGTAATTTTGACTTTATGAATGTTTGTCTGCAAAAATAGGACTGAAATGGATTGACCAACACTTAACAAGCTTGAAACAATAAAACTTAACCACTGAATAACCCTTTATAACAGCAAACTGTTTTGATCCAAACACCACTTTATGACAGAATATGCAATGTATTCAAGCTAAAATGCAATGACAAGCCTATGCTAACATCAAATCAGATCCAATATACTGAAACAAAGCTAATATGACAGGAAATATCAGTACTATAACAGATCTAATAGAAATGATACTTGCTACTTTTATTAAGCTAGAAATGAGATTAAGCTTCCACTTACAAGAAGTCCAGCCACAATGGCTTGCAAACCAGCTAAAGAACCACTAAACCTAAACCATTTAACATCAAATCAACCCATATTCATCATCATAATCATCTCTGAACCAAATAAGACACCACAGTTGACTTTCGTTGACCAATTCCCAAAGGTGCTCGAAACTTGAATATAAGCTTGTAAAAAGCTATAATAAGCTTATAGAAGCTTGTTTGAGCTTAAAACTAAGCTACTAAAAGCTTTGACTTAGGAGTTTGAAAATGAAAATTTCAACAGTGAACATAAAGTATGGAAAATGAACATTAACTTGAATTGATACTTAAATAGAGTTGCAATACATTGAGTTTACTAAGTTTGATACAAATTAACTTGATATTACAATTGAAAAACTATTTAAGACATGAAAAGCTTTAAAACGACATACATTTAAGAAAATAAACTAAGTGCTCTCCTCTCTTGCCTCTTTCTTCCTTTATTTATACTCCAAACAGCTTATCTCTCTCCTCTGAGCATATCCCAGCAGTAATCTTGGCCCTTGGATTGGTAGGTATCATTTTGGCCATTGGATTGAAATTTGGCGCCAAAACTGTTTTAACAGCTGGGGGGTTGAGTGTTTGGTAGAAGAGGCATTAAATGTATCTTGGCTTGGTGTGAGGTGGAGGGTAGGGGTAGGGAGATGATGGTGGACAGTGGGTTGAGTATTGCAGGTTTTGTGATGATGAAGGTGGAGTCTCGTGACATTGGAGGGAAAAGGTAAAGTCAAAAAGGTTTGACTGGGTTTTAATATTAAAGGGGGTCCAAAGGTAAGGGTCCAAAGGCTTGGCAGGGGGTCACATGGGATAATGGCAGGGTCCAAAATGGTTTAAAGGCTTAATAAAACAAGGACCTTTGTGTAATTTCTGAAAATTAAGGGACCTAGGCTGCCAAATCTGCAAAGTTGCTCCAAGGGACTAAAAGTGACAAGCTCTAATAGTATAAGGACCAAAGCTGACATTTTCAAATTTTCCAAGGACCATTTTTGCCAAATTTTAAACTTGAAGGACCAATTTTGTAATTTCTCAAAACTTTTGATATTTTTCACCAAAGGACTAATTTTGACAACTTATGATTTTAAAAGGACCTTTGGTGATTTTTCTTTTGAAATTAAGTGCTCAGGGACTATTTCTGACAATTTTTGAAACTTGGGGGACTGAAACTGCCAATTATGCAAACTTAGCTCATTTTTCATCTGATTTTGAACATTTTGCATCTGAAACATATAAAATGCAATTTTGGAATATTTTCAGTATTTTGATGCATTTCTGAGTTTTTTTAAACGTTTTGCAGTTCAGATTTGACCAAAAATGATGAGTATTTACACACTCATCAATCACTTTCGAATTCCTAGTGACCCTTGATGGGGATGCTCTTGGCATGAACACGGTGTCCCTTACCGTGGTTACTTCCGGGATTAACATGTTATAGATTTCATGATGATCAACCATATCGTGTATCTCTTCCAAAGACCACTCATTATAATACATGCATACACCTTGATATGGAACCCCTACTATTCTTCCAAACTCCACAAGCGAAAGAGTGTACTCATGCTCATTTATGATGAAGACAATTGAGATGGACCCATCATCATTTCTAACTATCCTCATTGTCTTGTAGAACTCGAGTACGAAAACCGGGCAAATTTGTTCGTTTATGTCCAATAAACAATCAAACCCAATAGCTCCGAAAACTTCTCTTATGCCGGTATTGGCAAGAAATTATGGTTCCACTACTCGACCTTCGTGAAAGAGTCACTTTTCGAGCATTTTAAAAGCTTTCCTATCCTCGGGGCTAAGTCCATCTTTTCTATGGTACATTGGTATGTAATGAGCGGTATCTTGGTAGTCTTGTTGTCGGTTGCTTGGCATGATTATTCCTAAACAACATAACCACAATGTGGTGTTAATTGTGAATAGTAACCTAGAGGGTTTGATTACAATTTTGCTCAAATCATTTTTATTGAATTCATGAAATGAGTTTAATTTGTATTAACAATGTTGATTCTTTGATTTGGATTATCTTAGAAAACAATGTGGTAACAAATTATCATAAACCCATTTGAACCCAACTTCTAAAAATGAAGAAATTGTAATCCTAGTAATCAAGGAATCAAATTAACAATGTAGTGAAGATTATACTTACACAAGTGATTGTTGTGCTTGAGAGAAATGATCAAATTGCTCATTTGAACAGTAGTTGTGTTCTTGTTCGTGAGTCTTTGAGGGGAAAATAATTGTGGAACATCCACAGTGATCATTACTAACTTATGCTGTCTTCTGTTGCATGGATCCCGTGGATCCCTCTCATTAGGGATCCGGCTAGTGTAAACGCAGGGATCCGGCATGACAGCAAAAATCAGCTTAACCATTCCTTGATAACTTTGGTTTGGGAGTTCTAAAAGCTCCTAGAGTTTGATGTTTAAGCTCAATAACTTGTGATTTGAGTTTTTGACGGTTTAGTACTAATCCTACTAGACGTGGTTCCCTTCTTAAGAATTAGTCACAATTCTTGGAAGGTTTATCAAAGATTATGATAAAATCCCATTTTATCATAATATAAAAAGTTTCACACGGAAATTTGTTGACATAGATGGAGTGTCAATAATTCCTTTGTGATGGATAATGATTAAGGCTATCGAATAACCAAGATATCATTATTACAAGTTGGTCTATACAAATCAATCGAAGAATACTATTCTTGATAATGACTTTACTATAGATAACTACTTAAGTAATTACTAATAGATATTAATTATGCAACTAAGATTTTAACAATAATAAAAACAAAAGTAAATTATTAACGATCATACCTTTGCTAAATATTATTTTTAAGAAAAGAAGTATTTAGATGAAATGCTTTGTGATCTTCTTGGAATCTCCAGATTCATGTGTGAGAAGAACAATACTAAACATTCTTTTTGCGAAAAGAAATATTTAGATAGATTCTTCATGATCTTCTGGGTAAGCCCAAGTCCAAGTATGGAGAATACTTAACAAGGAAAATGTTAGAACATTCTATCATTGTCCAACAATAAACATTATAATGATTTTTAAAACATGACTTGAAAAATCCTTCTTTGTAGTTTTCAAACATACACGGATCGTATCAAGTTTTTAAAGTACAACATACTCTAAGAAACTTGGTAACGAAGCTCTGATACCAATTGTGGAAAACTAGAAAGGGGGGGGGGGGGTTGAATAGTTTTACCAATTTAAAACTTCCTTTTAAATATTTAGATCGACTTATGTCAATCATATTTAGTTGTTTATGTTAGACGTTGATAGATAGATATATAAACGTGTAATGAAAGATAAAGAGTAAGAAGCACATAACCACAACACGAGTATTTATAGTGGTTCGGCTACAAGGACACCTTCCTTGCCCTACTCCACTCCTCGATTCACCTACTCGAGAGTTCGTAATCACTACACGACACCAATCTCCTTATGGTGGAGAAGCATTCACAACGTCGCCTACTCTTTTTCCGGTACTAGGCTAACCACAGGGTTCTTTCACACCAAGGTGAACCACACCTACCACAACGTCGCCTACCCTTTATTAGGTACTAGGCTAAGTACCTATTTCTATTATAATGGAGGAACTACTACCCAACACAACACAATACCTAATCCCAAAGGAGACCCACTCCTTATTACAACATCATCAAGGATATCACCATCCTTGGAAACAAACTAATACTATATGTATAAAGATGCACCTATCGATTATACGACCTTGGCATTCTTCACTAATGCCACGTGATTTGATTCTTAGGCATTCTTCACCAATTCCTTTGACAAAACGCTTGGCACCATTCACTAATGCCTTCGTCTTGACACCTTTAGCGTTCTTCACCAATGCTATTGACACGGATGTTAAGCACCTTTCACTAATGCTTTCGTCTTGACTCCTTCAGCATCTTTCACTAAATCCTTTGACACAACACTTCTATGGAGGAAGAAAGAACTATCAATAAGAGAACCTCAGTAGTCTTGATGATGATGAAGCATGGCAACTCATGGACTTGAGCTTGCTCGACTTCAAGAAGTGGTGATCTCGCCTTTAAGAGGAACCTAGAGAATCACATAAAAACAAAAGACAAACTACATAGCAAGATCCCTTAGGATCAGTGGTTAGAGAGTTACAATACTTGGGGAAAGTATGTGTGAGAGTGGCAAACCAAAAGGAAGAAATGGATCACTATTTATAGAGGAGAAAGCTTAATGTTCCCCGGATCCCTCCCACAAGGGATCCGTCTAGCGTAAAGCTAGGGATCCGTGGGACGCTCCTCTTTACCCATGGGTATTTTGGTTATGGTCATGGGTCATGGGTTATGGGTTGATCCATGGGTCTTTTACTAGATACAATGTATCTTATAAGTGCAATGCACCTAGTCACATAAGTATGGGTCAATACCATGGGTTATGGATATTATCCATATATGATATAAGCATGATGTCATGCAATGGATTATGGGTCAAGCTCCATGGATATGGGTCATGGACTTTGGGTTGTACCCAACTACATTCAATGTATTTGGTCAATGTGTTATGATACTTAAGTTTCTACCCATTTATATTACCCAATATACTACATACTAGTTATGTGTATATTTTACCCAAATATGTAAACACTAGTTGTTGTACATATGTAATACTAAATCATAAAATCACTTATACTTGTTTTAGTATTTTATGTGAAAACGAAAGTGTGTTAGAAAAACTATTGGCTCAAACTAATTACGTATTTTATTTTTTTCGTTAAAATGATTTTACGTTTGTTATCGACAAAACATTAGAAGATCGTAAAATATAAATGAACGTTTTTACGGCTAGTTTGTATTAACAATTCCGGCTTTTGAAGTTGATTGGGAGGACAAAGTTTACTACACCGCTTGTCTAGAGTTAGGCCCCCAATATATTCGTGATGAAAGAAGAGTTAAGGAAATCGAATGGGCATCTAAGATATGCGGAAAATAGGAGCACGACTTCAAGTCTAGCTACAAGACTCATAAATAAAGAAAAGCGCTTCGTGGGAGGCAACCCATGCTTAATTGTTTGCTTGTTTTGTGTCGTATATCTTTTTCATTGTTGTTTATTCTCGTGTTAGACTTTGTGAAAATGTGTTATTTTGTCTTTAACCTCGTCTTAATTACATATAATGGTATTTTACAAAAAGATAAGTGTAGGGAAGATCACATATGTTTTTATAGAACATGAACATGAGAATTACAATTAGCGAAATTGATATATATGTGTGTTTGTTAGAATCAAATGCTTGTATCGAGTCATAATAGATGTTTTGCAGGAATTTTTCCAGGTTTTAAAGATGTAATTTTTCCAGAATTTTTCTAGAAAAACGCAGCATACCAGTTTCTGTCAGGACAACCTGACGACGTCAGGATTAAAGCCTGACGACGTCAGGCTATGCAGAAACAGTTTATCATTTTTTTCGTTTTATGTGCTACTTATAAATTTTTGAAAATTTCCAGGTCTTAATTTTCCAGAAAAACTGCAAACATCCATTCCACAAGCATTATATCTTACTTGCTTTCTAGTGTAGTTGTGTCATATATAGTTTTACCGCCGATTTTACGCGAAGGTTTCGTTTGTTTTCTTAAGTGTGCAGGTTATATTTGGCAAGAAGAAGAAACACAAAATTGGATGGAGCTTCTCACTCATACGTTCTTCTTGAAAAAGAATTTAACCGCAACTTCACACGGATCATAACGAGCTAATCAAGGGAGTACTAGTTTCTTTTTCTTATTTACCTTCCTTTATCCTAACTTTGATACTTTCGAGGAACATTGGGGACAATGTTCAGTTTAAGTGTAGGGAGGGAGAATAAAACGGGAACTTAGAAACTATTCACTCACTTGCTTATTTGTCTTGTCCTTGGTAATTTGTGTAATAAACTATGAGAAATATTTGTTAGGAAAATTTTAGCACCAAATTTCAAATTTTTTATGACATGTACGAGCTAAAATTTAGTCTTAATAAAGCGTCTCATGGATAGGAATTATATGACTAGCACATAAACCGTTTACCACTCAAATTCCATTCCAAAAATGTGAGGTTCGCCCCTAGATCTTTAGGAATAAAAGCATTCACCTTTAATGCTTAGAGAGTGTACCGGTAGTATAATAGATTCTAGAACTTGTTTTGTGATGCATGCCGAGATCACTAGTGAGACTACACTTGTGTAGTTAGGAATAACTAAGTGATTAGAGGCATTAGGATAACCCTTGTTTGAAACCTGTATTATAATTACTTCTTCCACTTCGGTTGAGTAATTACCCCACACCCTTGCGATGTACTCATCTTTAGTACACGATACCCCTAGTTAACCCCTCATAGCCTATCCTTTTCACGGTTCTCGTTATGTTTCGGTTTTCTGGAATATCAATAAAGAACATTGTTTACAATCCACCCCAAATGTACACCCAAATCGCCTTAGCTTACCTTGTATGCACTCACCTTTAGTGCATTATTGTTATCATTACTTAATCCTTAGTTCAAATATCTAGTTACTTGCATGGTTGCTAAGTTGAGTCATATCTTTTGTACACAGTTTTGGGATGATTGGGACTCATGGGTAAAAATAATATTTTATGAAGTAACGGGAAAGAACAATAAATTAAATTCCCTTTGTCTTCGTAATTAAATACTCCAAGTGTTTTGATCTTTTCAAATCGGGTCAATTAGTGTTAGAGAAATAAAAACTCAAGTGTAAGGATGCTCCTATAAATCCCTTATATTTTGATGTTATCGTAGAGGATGCTAGAGTAAAAATGTAAGAAACAAAATCGAAAAAAGAGAGTGTAAAAAAAATGAAGAAAAAAAAAACATCCGGGCTACCATCCTACATCTATCTTTTTGTTTATGTCTTAAATTTTTTTTGTTTTGTTTCAAGTTATCTAGAGTTTAGTGAGTCGAGTCTTGGCTTAGCAACGCCACGCTTTTCATGCTTGTAACATAAGATTTTTGACTTGCCACTACTAAATATCCCCTATCCAACAAAACTCTTTGTTTCCCTACCGTAATCCTAACGTTACAACCCTTGTAAATACCTCTTAGATAGTTGTTCCTAGGTGCTTACACTAAAGCAGTGGAGGTTTGATCTAGTCTCAAGCTTATGGTAATCTATGTACTATGCCAGGTAATGAGTGTTTATCTTCCATTTCAATTTATTATATTTCATATAAACCCGAGAGATGAGAGAATCCAAACACCACTTGTGAGGTGCTAGTGTATAATTTCCGTGCTTGTTATGACTATTGCGGTGTTGTGAATTATTTTAAACCCATGCTTCATGCCCCCTAACTTATAAATTGATTGGCCAAAAGCACATTTGCTTGAGGACAAACAAATACCAAGTGTAGGGATATTTGATAAGGATTTAAAACGTACGCTTTTAGGGGGTCATTTAAGCCCTAAATCGACCACTTTTATATCCGTTACTACTTAATTTATTACCTTTTCAATTTTTAGGTCTCTTGGAAGCAAAATGCTGGAATGAAGCATATTTGGACGAAAACGAGCAAATATATGAAGAAAATGGTAAAGTCAAGATCGAAGCCACTCAAAGCTGATCAACAGTACCTGACAGCGTCCCAAATAAAGGGCGACACTGTTCCTCTATGATGAATTGATCAAAACATGCATGAGACGACTCAGTGGAAATTTTGACGGCGTCACGCCTTAAAGAAGAAGGGCGTCACTTAGAGTTTTCATCTTAGACGGCCCAAATCTAGAATCAAGACGACGTCCCAACTGAAGAACGACGGCGTCACAACTCTAAGGTGACGCCGTCCCATCGATGACTTGGCCTAGACGAAACCATAATGACGGCGAGCTGACGGCGTCCCATGCAAAAGGTGACGCCGTCGCACTTGTAAATCTATATATAGAATTCAATTTTTCTGCATTTAGGGAGATAGACTTTTGGAGAAAAAACCCGAAATCGTTTGTAGTCTGATTTGGACTGTATCTTAGGGTCTCATACCCTATTTTACACATCGAGATAAGTCTTTTAATCCTAAGTAACATTATGTCTATCCTTTATTCGATTGATTGTGTGTATGCTTGCTTGTTTACCATGTCTATCTAAATTTCTTGTGTGTTTGCTCAGATTTATGAAACCTAGTTATTGATTATTGTTAGATTGTTTCTTATCTTAATTGTAAATTGGCTTAGGATTGCAACTAGGCATCATTCGTTGTATTTATTGCTTGAGTATGCTTTATGAGGATACGGTCTACAGATGAAATAGCTAAGACTTGCCGATTCCGTAGGTTGTCTAAGAGAGATAACCTCAAAGAACTAGGGACTACGCATACCCTACGACCTTAGGAATTCAACTCGTTAAGATAAGGTGTGATAATTCAACCGACCAATAAAAGATAACTAGGAAGTAATAGTATCTAGGTAAACATATTTTTAATCGTCATACGAGCACACATCAATTATACATAAGCTACCCGTAGTAATTAGATAATTAGATAATGTTGGGTTTATTGATTCGATGATACAAAACAAGAAAGAATGAAACATCAAGGACTTAAAGTGACAAGAAGGAAATCTACAAAAAGATGGAAGGACTTGCTTGCTAAAGAAGTTTTATTTATTAGTCCTTCGTAGAGATTTGTAAACCATAATCCTCTAGTATATAAAGAGGACATGGGATGTAGGTTTTAATAACTAAGTCTTCCAATATGTAGTCATTTAAGGTGTGTGTGTGTGTAACCTAGACGTGTTCCTATAAACGTCTAGGGTTAGAGTTTGTTTAGTTTAGCCTCAAGGATCTTTGATCCCTGTTACAAGTTTAGTGTAACCGTATTATTCTGATCAAATAATATTTGAGGCTTGGAGTGTTATTAAAGAAAAACCTTGTGTCAATAACAATTAATGTTTTATTCTATATTCCGCTGCGTATAATCATTGTTATTGTTAAACCTAAGGCTCAAAACGATCTCAAGGAGTCCTATCAAACTCCACAATTGGTATCAGAGCTTGGGGAGCTCGTTACCTAGGGATTCACAAGGTTTTATTGGTCGAAGAATGGCAAAAGATAGAAAAAATTCGAATCTGGAAATTTTCGCAAAAGCTTCTGCAGCACTGTTTTCTAACGTCGATAACGTTTTCGTTAACCGTTGGATCGAGCTAAATTTTTTACTGGAGCTTCTCTATATACCCATCTAACCTTTCACTGGAGGGATCGTCGATCGGAGCTTTCATGTGTAAGTTATAAGGTGTCGAAGTTGGCTGCAGAAAAAGAGTAAACTTTCGAATTTTAAGGCTTTAATTCTCAATAATATTTTTCATCTTGCACAAGTGATTAAACCTCGTACTATCATGAATACTTAATGGCATATAATTGATTTTATTATCAATTCTGTTAGGAATTAGAAAATTCCATAGTGAAGAGTCGGTCACCCCTAATATTATCTAGCATAAGTTAGCTCGTAGACATATCGTTATTTACGTTATTTAGTAGTTTATTTATTAGTTTGTAGCGTAGTATAGCTTAGTGCAACACCGTGGAGGAAGGACGGGTCTTTACCCACTGTATCCCTGATCCACAGGCCGATAGGAGGTCGTGTATTGTGTAAGTATAAATACCCCTTCCATCCATGGAAGGGGTGGTGCTTTCAATCTAATACTCTACATTTTGTGAAGTAACTCTCTACCAAGAAAACACCCAACTCTCTAACTTTCTCTCTCTAATGGCAAACATGTATTTTGATCTCCCAAGACCACCCGAATCATCAACACAATAATATTTGGATCCTTTACAATTGGTATCAAGAGCCATGGTTATATTGTTTTGTTGATTTGTGTGGTTCGTACCATAGTGGTTGTGTTGTTTGGATATGTGTTGTTTTGATATGTTGGTTGTCTGATTTTATATGTGGTGTTTGAGTGGTAATTTCTTTTTCACGATTACCATGCTCAAAACCAGTTTTTACTTGGTCAAGTATTGTTTTTAAACTGATATGGTGAAATGGTTCTCTCATCAAGTTTACACAGTTTTAAACATCTTTTATAACAGTTTTGATGGTCTTTAATCTGGTTTTAATGTTAAGTCTGTGAATGGTCATGACTGTTTTCTGTCATCTGGTCACTGTTAAAGTCAAAACAGAAGAAGTTTTTCTGGGTTACTCTTCATAGCGACTTGGTCAAGTTCTTCTTAACGACTTGTCAAAAACGTCCAGATACATTGTACTTTATATGTAGCGATTTGGTGTGGCGAGTTGTATCCCTAGCGACTTGTATTTACAAGTCGTGGCGAGTTGGCTATGCTAGCGACTTGGCTATGCTAGTGAGTTGGCTATGCTAGCGACTTGGCTATGCTAGCGAGTTGGCTATGCTAGCGACTTGGCTATGCTAGCGACTTGACTCATTATCTAGCGACTTGACTCTATAAACTGGCTAGCGACTTGGTTCTAATTTGACCTAGCGACTTAGACAGAAAGGTAGAAGAAGATTATGTTTTGACTACTACCACCACAAAACCATATAACATTAATCACACTACTCAACCTCAGTTGCTACAAACATCATCTGTCAACAATATCCAAAATAAAAGGTAAAGAATCTCAGATATGTTCTCATGTTGTACAAGTTAATGAAGACTTCTTAAAGGTCAACTAACATGAGTTTAACATTCCATCATCGATCCAACTTTTAATGTCTCAAGCTTCTATTGATTGTTCGAATGATTTGAAAGAGAGTCCAAGATTTTTTTCTCCAACTCTAATTCCATTCGATGTGTTTCTGTTAACAAAAACTGAATGAAAATATGCTATATTGTTTTATCGACAATGATATATGACTACAACATGACTTCATCTTAAATAAATCACTACCAAATCTCAGATATTTCTTCGTGTTTATCAAGGATATACCAAGACTCAAAGGTCACTTAACACAAAGTATTTCATCACTGATTTAAAGGATATTTGACATTATTCGAGCCAAAAAGTCAAAGAATTTAACAACGATGTTATTTGTTGTGACTTGATTCGTTAATTTAAATGAGAGACAAGTCAAAGGCTCTAAGGAAATACTAATATTACAACGATCTCAGCCTTGTTCCTTATGTGAGTGGTTCTACAAACACATAGATCTCAAACGATCTATTCACACAAGAACGTATGCCTCATAGATCAATTTTGGAATATG
The DNA here is from genome assembly GCA_019973895.1 of Chrysanthemum seticuspe. Taxonomy (NCBI): domain Eukaryota; kingdom Viridiplantae; phylum Streptophyta; class Magnoliopsida; order Asterales; family Asteraceae; genus Chrysanthemum; species Chrysanthemum seticuspe. The sequence goes on from BPTQ01000004.1 coordinate 229,282,761, forward strand.
ATCCGAGTTAAATATTCGAATCTCTAAATACCAATAACAAGAATGTTATCAGATTTTAGAGTATTCGGTTTTACACAAGGATACATAAGAGAAATTAAACCTACCTTGGTTTGATTTTTGAAGCCTCATCCTTAGGTCCTATACCATCCCTGTGGCAAAGTGTCTCGAATCAACAAACCTTCGAAGCCATCCCTGTGGCCATCAAAATCTATGCCATCCCTGTGGCAAGGTATATACGAAAAGGGCTTGGATCATCTATTCGAATGGGCATGTTAACTACGAATGAGATTAGAGTTTGTGATTGAGAGAATGAGAGGCGGATTATTTTTTAGAAGGATGGGGGCGTGGTATACAGATGAACAAGTTTAGGGTTTGTGGATTTGAGTAAGGATAGTGTTGCTACGTTTTTTTTGGAGATGGGGGCGTATAGTTTAGTGATTAGGGTTGCAAGGTCTTGGCTAGTGGTTTATATAACCCCGGATGTTTAGGTTTTTCTTAACCTGCTTCACGTATGGACCTGCCATGGTCTTGTTGGGCCTAACCTTGGATTTGTAGATAATTGGAACTCACATCTCAAATGGGCCGAATCATGTTGGTACTTAATATCCAGGTGTATGGTGTGTCTTCATAAGGTCAATCGTGTTAATTATTTCACGTATGGGATGCTAACATGAATTTTTGTGCTATCCGAAATTGTGGCATCTCAATTATTTTGGAGACATATGACTTGATACTTATCTATAAAGTGTGATACTTTGGTCTAAATTATTCAACGGAAGTTACTTAGTCATAATTTGTACCATTACTTGTTCCATAACGTGTTCGAAGCTCTTGTGACGACTCACGGATACCTTGAAATAACTCTTAAGTTGTTGATCCCAAATATTGCCAATGTTGGGTTGAATATCAGATTATCAATGTGTTTTTATGCATTGTGTCATAACTGGCATTCTCATTGGTTAATACTGAGTGGTACAACCGTGCACGTTCAAAGTCTTAATGCAATTTGGACCAGATGTGGGGCTATGAATTTGTGCTAAAGTTATATCATCATGGGATTCAAGTTGAGATTTGATTGTTGATGATATCTGATAATGTGAATTGTTGTGCGATGAGTCTTGATGATGAGAGGTGATATTTTATGTGATTTAACTGGAGAAATGAGATTTGATGATGAGATTCGATGGGTTATGATGATCGGTACTTTGGTATATACATTTTCACGAATAATATTTTGTTGCGGCTTGAATCGATACTTGAACAAAGTTGACTACGGGGTTGTTTGGACGATATTTCTTATTTGGATTTGAAGTGAGGTTTTATGGGCACGGTTACTTATGTCGTCTTCTTTCTTGCTGCCCTTCTGCGAAGATGACTTGTTTGGGCGTTTATTGAGGGTGATAAAGACTTGGCTATTTAATTACGGTTGTGATTCTTTCTCGTTTAACCCACAACGTAACTATCACTTCGGTGTCTCACTCAGTTGAGAATGTCAAGAGGTTTTGTACATTGGGTACACCGTTTCTTTTTCACGAGGAATTAGTACAAGTTTAAGTAACTAATCTGGGGAAGTTCACTTCATGATCAAGTTTGGCATATCGGGTTTACTTCACCGTGTTGTCACTGCAATATCCGACAGAATGTGTGAATGATGTGTTTACCAAAGTGATTATTGCATGGATGGTTGATGATGTTGATGATGTTGGATATTGAACCGTTGATGAACCGCTGCATGTTCCCCTAAAACAGATATTCACTGAAACCAAAGTTGTCATAACACATTCAAGCTGACATTGTTTACGGTTTAGTCTTGATTTTGTAAAATCCCGCGAAAGAAACTATTTCTCGGTTTAAATCATAGACTTGTAAAATCCCGTGACAATGGAAACATCCTGGTTAAAGTAATGAGCATTTCCGGATCTATCTTGCGGTTTATTCTTGGTTTTGTAAAATCCCGCGAAAGAAACTATTTCTCGGTTTAAACTATAGAATTGTAAAATCTCGTGATGATGGAACCATCCTGGAGAAAGGAAAGTGTATGTTGGGATCCTTTCTGATGCTGGTGCTGCGGTTTCTACTTCGAAGAAGGGATAAAAGGGTGTACTTCATGAATTGGATGTGTGTTTGGATATTCGTCATGGCAGTTTGGTTATTACATGGTTTTACGGGGTTATGTGCTTTTAACCATGGTCGGGATGAAACCATTATCAAAGTTCATTTAAATGTCAAAGAAGGCTAGATTTGAGCTTTTACCAAGATGTGACAACGGAGTTAATTCAGTATTATCTATTTGAGGTTGAAGTGAAATATCACGAGCGAGTGTACTTAGTATCTGAAGGTATCGGGGATGGATGGATGAAGATTCTTCATGATCCTTGTTCGAGCTTATTATCAAAAACGAAGACTTGGAAATCTAGTTATTGTTGGGTGACTTTTACCTCTTCTTTTACCACTTGGGGGAATTGGGCTCTTATCACCTCAAAATAACTATCACTTAAAGGAGTTACGTTGTAGTGCTCAGTGTCACATTCAATTGTGGATTTTCAAGAGGTAATGTACGTCTTATACTCGATGGTTGGTTGGTTGAAGAGTATAGAGTAATTAGAGATTCAATGGAGCATGAATTCTCGACACCGCTCTTTGTTACATATGTGCAAGTTTAAGTCACGAGTTCGGGTTAGTTTACTTCAAGGTCAAATTCATCATATTGGGTTATCTCCATCAGCTGTCACGACAAAAAGCCTACTGAATGATAATGGGGTTGATTACATGTTTTGCCAAAAGAGATTGAAAAGAGAGAGATTATGACGTATGAACACAACAGTTCATGCCTCGTACTCTAAAGAAAAGAAAAGTGTACGTCTCAGTGCGCTTTATCTTCAAAAGAAGAGAAATCTTCTTATGACGTATGAACACAACAGTTCATGCCTCGTTCTCTAAAGAAAAGAAAAGTGTACGTGTCAGTGCGCTTTATCTTCTGAAGAAGAGAAATCTTCTCTATTATGACCGATCTGATCAACATGCTTCATACTTTTTCCATGCGCTTCAGTCATCAAGTGAACCGGGCTACTGTTGATTGTTTTCTGATTCCACTTTCTCAACTATAATGACGATGGCGACATCCTGTGCTGATTTTGCGGGGGAGAAGTGTGAATAGACTATATTTGGATAATGTTCACTTGTTTAATCAAGAATGGCAACTCCGTATGCAATTCTTGAGGGGGAGAAGAAATGTGAAATTACTGCATGGTTGATTGATTTATGAGAATAAATGGTCAAACGGCTCCAAACTCATGTAAGAACCGATCTTCTTCTTATCGGGTCATATTTACATGGAGTTTCTTCTATGAGCCGTTAGTTGACATCTTCACAAGCTGATATGAGTTTATTGACAAAGTGCTTCCGGTTAATGCTTCACGTGCACATCAACATGATGATTCCGAACAACCTTCTGTTCTTGTTTGATGTGATTGTTGCTTGGTATTACCATTTCGTGTGTTCGTTGCGGCCTGATTGCTGATTTCCTTGATGAACATCTTTCTGTTCTTGTTTGATTGTGAGGGATTTTAGTTAAGGGGATTTGCAAGATGTAAGTTGATTGGGATGCTTTTTGGTGATGTTCTAGTTTTTGGTGAGTTGAAGATGTTAACTTTCTATTCCCTAACTGGACAATCTTGAAGAAGGTCGAGTCTACAGTCGGTTCTACATATTCTGCTACTTGTTAGAAGACTAAAGACGTGTTGCATTTAACGATCTAAAGACTTCTTCTTAATTCATGGCATTTATCAAACAGATTGTCGGTTTAGGGGAGAGCACTAATTGGGGGAGAGTGATATGTCGAATTTAATCCCCAATTAGACTTGCTCATATTCTTCAGCAAGTTGATTCTCACAAAGACTTCTAAGGTTCTTATCAACAAATTTCTTGTATTTGGGCTTTCAAAGTGTTGCTGATTCTGAAGTGTCAAAACCAGCAAGGGGGAAGGAGACACGTATCTAAACGCGAGTAAACTTGATGAACTTAATACTTCTAAGTAATTGAAGATATCCCGGGAAGACAAATGTTATTACCGCAGAGAAACTCAAGGTTTGACTCATGGCGAGTAAACTTGATGGACTTAATACTTCTAAGTGATTGAAGTTATCCCGGGAAAACAAATGTCATGACCGCAGAGAAACTCAAGGTTTTACTCATCAAGGCGTTTAGTGTTCCTATTCCAACTATGTGGGAGAAGAGATGGAAGAGTTAGTTTCTGAAGATGAAAGAGGTACACAAGTGTGTGATGATTTTGATGTTATCACAATCATCAGGGGAGAGAGATTGTGTACATTGGGGATGCTCAGCTGTTTTACTTGAGGGCTTAATCAGTGATTCAGAGATATAATCACTTATTCCGGTGATGACATCCGCAGAGATTGTCACCCGCAGAGATAATCAGTGATTCGGCCTGGTTCTTCAATGTTATCGGTTATTCTCTCTTTGGGCATTCGGGTACTTCGGGTTCTTGAGCTTCATACACTTTCTTCAAGGGGAGAGAAAAGTATACATCGGGGTTATTCTTTGGCTATTCGACTTAATCTGCTACTTCGATGGTATAAGTTTCTTTGTCTTCGGGTATGTGTATTCGGGTTCGTGAGCTCTAGTCTAAGAGACTGACTGCATCATTTCAACTACGTGGGGGAAGTGGTCTCTTGACACCTTTCGGAATGGATTGCTTCAGACTTCAGTGGAAAAGGAATTTGAGAAGAGGTATTCAAATGTGGGATGATACGTTGCTGTTCTTCTACTTGATGATATAACCCCGAATGGAGATCCTCGATTATCGTTCTTAAAAGGAGCAGCGGGATTTATGATAATGGTGTGCTTCTCTGTGCACCTGGCTAAGGAAAGCTTGAAATAGAGCTTCGAATCTGCTCAGCTAAAGGATTTTCGGTTTGGGGGGAAGCTGCCAAAGTCTCACTTTCAGATGCTTCAATTTCTTTCTTCGATTCAAGAGCCCTGGAAGCTTTGGTGGTGAATTTTTAAGAGTTGATGACTTCTATCTTCTACAACGGGGCTGCTAGATATCCTTATCTCGGTACTCGTATCATCATCTTTTTTAACTATATCATCTATTCTATCCTTGTAAATATTTATTCCAAAAACAAAATACAAAAATATAAAACCAACAAAAAGAAAATAGAAAAATATAAAACCTTCAAAAACCATAAAAATCAGAATAACCCCGATGTATACTTTTCTCTCCCCCTGAAGAAAGTGTATGAAGCTCAAGAACCCGAAGTACCCGAATGCCCAAAGAGAGAATAACCGATAACATTGAAGAACCAGGCCGAATCACTGATTATCTCTGCGGGTGACAATCTCTGCGGATGTCATCACCGGAATCAGAAAATTTCAAAAATACCAAAAATATGTTTTTCTCAAGACATGTCTTCTGGTATCGATAACATCTACGGTCTTAGAAATGTCATTCAATAATGGCACGGGACCATAGATGAAGTTCGAGCAGGAGGTGTAAATATTCTTTTCTAAACATGTCTCAACCTATGGCTTGCAGTTATTTCAGACTGTAACCCGTGCTTAAACTATGGCTTGCTATTATTTCTGATAGCAACCCGTTTTTCAAGAAAGGAAAGTGCTACGCTTAAACTATTTTCAAAATATTTCGTGCACTTATCCTAAAACTATTTGAGGAAAGTATGTCGAAGGACTGCTGTTCCTACACAAATGTTTTTCCGTCTAAAATTCTTCAGAAAAATATTTGGTGTTTTCTAAAATGGTGGTAAATGAGTTGCTTTTAAAACAATCAGATTCAGAGTTTTTGTTAAATTGAAAACTCAATCAATGACTTCAGCGCTTTTAATCTTTTCAGAAAATAAGTCATTGATTGAGGGGAAGAATGTTTTCAAATTTATATCATCTAACGGACTTTCTTAAGTATCCTACGTGCTTAATTAAAAATGATAATTGCCTGTGTCGAAGGACTAGGTTTCTAGGATATGATTGTTAGGTTTAGATGATTAGAGTTTGAGAAATACATTATTCCCATACCTTACATGATCTGATTGATATGTTGGATTGACTTTTATTAGTCGATTGCTGTTTGGGTGTTGTCGACCACCATATATTTGTATGTGTGTTCACTAACGTATGCAGGTATATTGGTTATAAGAATGTTCCCGATCCCACAATTGAAGATGATTGGATGCCGAAAGGAAAGGGTAAATATATCTTGGGTTGACAAATGAAGAAACGGAGCTTAACTGGACTTCAATGGAGAGTTGGCATGAAATGCAACGTAAGAGGTCTTACTGCATCAGCAGATGGTTTTCTTCAGCAAGTGAAGAAACGGAGCTTAATTGGACCTCAGTTGGCATTCAAAATGCAACATAAGAAGAAGTCTCACTGCATTTGCAGACGGTTTTTCTTCCAACCCTACAACAACAACAACGGAAGCTTCTCAACCACTAACGTATCTTTGTGCAGGAGACCATTTTTAAACAATTTTGAATTAATTTGAATAAATTGTTTTGAAAATGGAATATATTGTTTTGAAAATATATTGGACTAAATTTTGAAAATCACCGGACTTCATTTTATCAAAACTTGAGTCACTCAATTATCGACTACGGTCATGGATTGAGGGGGAGAGTGATTTAAAATAAAATATTTTCAAATGATATTTCTTCACAAAAGTTCCGGTTTGTACGTTAAAATGTGGTGATCTAAAGATTTAATGTTATGTCATGGTATGATTTTTTCTTTAGAATCAAGGTCTTTCAAAATGAAATTTTTTCTGTTCTTGTTTGATTGTGAAATTGTTTTATTTTACTAAAAGATCTCTTAAAAACTATCATACCTGACACTAACAATCTTTAATGTCTTAAATTGGTCCTTATCTGTCATTTTTCAAAAAATTGAATCTTGCCACGTCTTTCCCCAAAATTTTCTAAATGATTTAAATCAGTTGGGATCACAAATCTCAAATGGTTTGATATTTCTGATCGGGGTAGAGATCGTGATTTAAATCTCAAATCTGTTTTAAATGGAATTGGTTTTTAGTCCTTTAAAGGCACTCCTGCCTCCATGTGCCAAACGATTTCAAATACACAATGCACATGTTGAGGAGGAGGATTTATCCAAAAACCAGATGAGTTTTTAAATCAGGCACATTTTCTCCCATGTTTTATAAACCTTATTAAATCACTTGGGATCCAAAATCTCAAAGGGTTTGATATTTTTGATCGGGGGAGAATTTGTGATTTAATAATGAAATTTGATAAAAGTTGATCGTTTTGATTTAGTTGTGCAGGCTGCTCTCTCATATGTGCTAAACGCTTTCGAATCTCGAAGCATATGTTGAGGGGGAGCATTTTATAAGAAAATAAACTATCGAGGTACAAAAGCTTTTATGTTTTAACATAATGTACCTTGATTGAGTTTTCAAATGGCTTCTTAAATGGCTTTTGTAATCGTGGATGTGCTTCAAAAGAACTCTTGCCTCTATGTGATAAAAAAATGATTTCACTTATCCTATGCACATATTGAGGGGGAGAATTTTACCATGAAAATCAAATGGCTTTTTCATATGAAAATTGTGATCAAAGAAAATATTTCAAAGTCCTCTTGCCTCCTTGTGCTAAACAATTTTTAAATCATATGCACATGTTGAGGGGGAGGTTTTCTAAATGATCAAAACTATTAAGGTACAAAATGCTTTGATCTCGTATCACAAGTACCTTGATTGTTTTTCCAAATGATTTTTCAATTGGTTTTAAGGAAGAATGAACTGTACCAAAAGACCGACCAATTTACTTTATGCATGGTGTTATAAGGATGGTTAGGTTAGGTATTAGTTCCCACGATCCGCCAGAACCGGAGGGATCTACCCAGGGACAATCCACTAGATAGTGTAGAGTCTTTAGGTATGATGAAAAAAAGGAGAAAAGTGAGATATGGGAAGAGTACGGACTGAGACAGAGCTAGTACTGGAATTAACCCAACAAGGTTCTAGTAATGAAGTCTCGGTAAGCACTGAAGGGGTTGAAGAATGAAAAAGAACTGAATGTGAAAAAGGGTGAAAAGAAATAGCCATCCATCAATTCAACCTTAGGGCAGTAACCGGGTTCAATACATATGCTACTGGTGTTTACCAAGGTAACGCCGGTATTGAAGACAAGACATCATGGACCCAGTGATGCACTGCACTAAACTTCCCAAACCACTCAAGTTCCTCTTAAAAGGGCTTGTTTCATTCTCACGGGGAACCTACATAATCTATCAACTTTCTCTTAGAGATTGTTGATATTGAAGAAGGAGACCCTCTCCCTAGTCTCCGGCAAAGGAACCAAAAATGCACTATTGAGTCTAGAGCCAAGAGATCATCCACAATATCTCATTAGGACACTAAATTCTTGAAGACTTGCTTTTTCACACAATGTGGAAAGTAAGTATATATTAAGAGTCCTACGCATTATCCTTGTGGTATTGCCAGAACATCCGAGTGATATGAAAATATTCACGATGAAGATGGAAATCCTTCTAGAGCCAACATCAAACAAGCTCTTGGTGGGTGACATGTGAGATCTTCTCGTAAGATCAAGCTTGTGACAACTGGATAGAAACGATGGGGCGATTCTTTCTTGAATCAACCTTGGTCCAGGAATGGAATTGACGAATACTTTTGGAAAAACCGTTTGATGTGCAAATCTTCTTTTTTCTAGCACGTCGAATGTGTATTCATTTCAAATTTAAAAAGTATCTCTGATTGAAAAATACTTTTAGAAAAACCGTTCGATGTGCGAATCTCTTCTTTTCGCTAGCACATCGAATGTGTACTCATTCTCTAATACGAAAAGTATTTTGATTGAAAATTGATTTTTCTCATAAAACCTTCGTCGTATTGCAAAACTCTTTCTTCTAAGCAATACGCGATTGTTTTTCAAATCATTTTTTCATCAATCAGTGAATCTCAATTCGCTGGTTCACTCACTCCGTGTTGTCTTCTTTGAGACGTTCCGGTTTGAGAACAGCTAGAACAGCTGCGAAACCCTGTCAAGGAGATTCTTAGGAATCCTACCTGATCACAGGCAGTACTTGTACTGATCAACGGGGAACCGTGGGCCGTGTACCTCAATTCAACGAAAGTGGTCAAAGACATTTTCGTGTGTTTTATTGCTAACTGTTGTTTGCAGGTACATTTAGACGGTTGCAGCTGATCAGAATTGAGGCGTCAATCCAAAGCCGCATGCTCACAGCATCCACACTTAATTTGAAGAAATCATGACTGGTGCATAATCTACATAATCTGGTTCTGATTATTCTATACTATGCTTCTGCTACGCTGCTGCAAATATCATGAACCAGTAAGGCTTCCGCTACTCTGATGGAAAGATGTCATGATTCAAAAGTGTGAGCATGTCGGTCCAAAAGTCACAAATTCACATGATGGCAACACAATAAAGGGTGATCCAGAGATTTACTGTGGCTGATGATATCAATGAAAGCTCGAAGATCATCAAAGATGTGGATCAGTTAAAGGCCTCCACTAAAAGTACAAATCAATGCGGACTTTGAAGAATCGCTACAAAAGCACAAAGATTGTTGAAATGAAGAATTGAAGTCTACGAGCTCAAGAACAAAGACAAGAATAGAATGCTAGGATTCGAAATGTATAACATGGGGTGACCTCCCTTAGGGGGAGATTGTTAGGAATTAGAAAATTCCATAGTGAAGAGTCGGTCACCCCTAATATTATCTAGCATAAGTTAGCTCGTAGACATATCGTTATTTACGTTATTTAGTAGTTTATTTATTAGTTTGTAGCGTAGTATAGCTTAGTGCAACACCGTGGAGGAAGGACGGGTCTTTACCCACTGTATCCCTGATCCACAGGCCGATAGGAGGTCGTGTATTGTGTAAGTATAAATACCCCTTCCATCCATGGAAGGGGTGGTGCTTTCAATCTAATACTCTACATTTTGTGAAGTAACTCTCTACCAAGAAAACACCCAACTCTCTAACTTTCTCTCTCTAATGGCAAACATGTATTTTGATCTCCCAAGACCACCCGAATCATCAACACAATAATATTTGGATCCTTTACAAATTCATTGCTCATGGTTGTCGACTAGTGCATTATGTTTCAAAGATTTCATTGCTTACCTCCTACAGATTGCATGATACCTCATAAATTGGTCTTGTGCAATTTAAGTGGTCGGTTATCCAATAATTTATTATACTTGCATGAAACTTGAGCCTGCTGATTGCATCAACGAGATTTAGTGGTCTAATAAATTAATCAAGGTTGGTGTGGCAAGTCATTCTCAAATCAGTGGTGCTATTATTTTTGAATCGGTCGGTGCTAAATTGCAAGAGATAAATTGGATTTTAATATTTATTCTTCACATGGTATTAAAATCTCTCAATATTACTTGAAGCTGATTTGTCATATCTATTTGAGTTTAATCTGATGTCAAGGTGGATATTGGAGCATGGTTTACGAGTATATTTATGTTTTAGCTGCTATCTGTTTGCTACGGTTTATGCTGCTAATAACGAAGTTTATGCTGCCAATACAAGTGCTACTCGAGGCCATTAACTACTACTAAGCTTACATGTATCATTGTTGCTCGCTGAAAGTTCCAACCACTGCTACCTTTATTGTTTCCACTGCTAGCTCAACGGTTACCACTGCTACGTTACTATTGTTACTACTGCTTTCAAGATTGGTTAAGTGGTAATCTGTTTTATGGGTTGGCGTTATTTAAGAAGGTTTGCATGAATTGATGGATTAATGGGACGATGTATTTGGTTAAGTGTCATCTGCTGATATACATACAATACTCACGGTATGGATTAATTCAATATTTGCTTTTATTGCACATGGTTCATGATCCTACTATTAGTATATTATTGGATGAAAGTGAGGATTTGAGTATGACATATTTGACCATAGCTAGATTGATTTTATATGTAAGAATACAAAATGTGTATGCATAAAATTAATTGAAAAAGCAAGTGAATGGGACAGGTTGTGCATGTATAATATGTGATGATATATGGTTTTTGGTTTTTGGATGAGATTGGAAGATGTCGGAGAACACACACATGGTATTTTGGTTCACACATACAAGAAGATTGATTTTTGTTCTTAAAAGTATTAAAAAGCTCGAATTTGGTTTCTATTGAAGAATTGATTACGAAGAAGGTTAAATATCATTTATTTGATGTTGTAGTTGAGTTTCACAGGTTTGTGTTCTTATCATATCTCAAAGTGGGTGTTACACTTTGTAGATAACTTGTTAGTGCTTAAAGGATGTGGACGAAGACTTGCAAAATCTAGTTTTCATAGGTCAAGGGGTGGATGGATGAAGACCTAGTTAACTATCACTTAAAGGAGTTACATTGTAGTACTCAGTGTCTCATTGAAGATGAGGATTTTGTCAAGAGGTTGTGATCTACTTATATTTTGGTTAGCAGTATAAGTTCAACGTCACGTGGATAGTACAAGACATAAGACACAAGTTTGGGTTATTTTACTTCTTCATCAAGTTCGTTATATTTTGTTTTCTTCACAAGTGATCATTAGAAGGAGATTATAGATTTGAAAAATCATTGATGTTCATGCACCACTCAAGGGGAAGTTTCTACTGTTTATATTTCCTATTTGTTGATAACAAAAAGGGGAAGAGATGTTGGAGTGCGATGGCATGGATTAAGGGGAAGACAAGGAAGACAAGTGTTAGGTCACTAGTTTTACAACACAAGCTTATAAGAGAAAGAGATGAAGGCGGATGAACAAGTTATCACACACACACACACGATATAGTATGACCGGTTATGAAATAAGAGTGAATGAGAGAATAACTTGAACAACCAACCTTCAAATGAAGGTTATTACAATGTATTTATAGGCAAGGAGCTAGGGCAACACTCCCTCTCCTTCCCTATTCCTTATTGGGCTTGGATCAAGCTTATGGGCCTTCTACATAAGCTTGACCTTAATCAAACATAAAGGCCATAACAAAGCTACCTATTACATATGAAATATAAATACTTGAAATACTGTTTAGGAGTGATTCCAACAATCTCCCCCTCAAGTATATATGAATGTAAACGGTGAAGGCGTTGATGTAATAGTAGCTGTGACGTCTTCTGGCATTCTTCTTTCTTGTGAGAGGAATTGCCTTGATTCAAACAATCTCCCCAGTGTAGAGAGATAGTTATCTTTGAACGGTTAAGCTTCGATGTCATCTTTAACTTTGTTCTTTGATCATTTGTTCTTTGTGGTGAAAGTGATAGTATGTTGTTGTCTGCATCAGTCTGCCTCAGGTCTGCTTTGCTGCTCCAATGTCTCCACGTCATTCTTCAACATGCTCACACGCTCTATGACGTTGGAATTCAATACTGATGAAGTTCTCTAAGTCTTTAACTTTGTAGATTCTTTGGTTAGACGAAGAATCATTCTGACGATTGTGTTGCTTTTGAATAGAACTTCCATTAGTGATGATGTTGGCGTGAGCATGAGAAGAATCAGCACGATCATTCCGCTCCAGAGCTTCCATAAGAAGAAAACATTGCAAACGGTTAGAAATAAGCGGTTTCCGGCACTTACAAGTTTGAACTTCGAGAGTGTTAACAGCATAGTGTGAAAACACAACTCTAATTCTTACAAAGGCCGTTCCTGAACTGGAGTCCCACAAGTGAGATAACGCGATGTACCGAAGTACATCTACAGTTCAGATGAGTCGCTGAGGTACACCGAAGCATCACCTCACGACTGTAGACCGTTTGAGACACACTCCGCGTAATCCACGGGGAGTTACCGAAGCGACCTGCTGTCAGGGCTGTTTGATGTTGACCCTGGCAGGAGTTTCCATTCAATCACTGAGGATCACAGATGTGAACCTCTCATAAATGTTCTCGACAGATTGCTAAGATCTGTGAAGGACTCGATATGAACCACTGAATCACTGAAGATCTTATTTGTTGATCAACAAGTGATTAAATGTCAAGTGTTCCTAAGAGATCTTTTGATGAATCTCGTGGCTCTAGACTCAACAGTGCGTTTTGGTTTTCCTGAGCGGAGACTAGGGAGAGGGTCTCCTTCTTCAATACTAGCGATCTCTAAGAGAAAGCCAATAGTTTATGTAGGGTTCCCTGTGAGAATGAAACAAGCTTCTGTTGAGAGAAACTTGAGTGGCTAAGAAGGTTTAGTGCATGCGTCACTGGGTCCATGACGGCTTTTAATCTTCAATACCGGTGTCACTAAGTGACAACCAGTAGTATATGAATTGAACCCGGTGTCTGCCCTAAGTTGAATAATCTGGAGGGCTATTTCTTTTCACCCTTTTCTTTACATTTCTTTTTGATTCTTCAACTCCTTCTTTCTCCGATTCTCATTTTCTCCTTTTTTACAATCTTTCCTAAGGACTTCTAACACTAACTAATGGTAGTGTCCTTGGGTAGATCCCTCCGGCTCTGGCGGATCATAGGACGGTTATTCCTAACCTTAGTCACCTTATAACTCCATGACTAACCTATGTTTGCCATTATAACCACTGTAAGTTAAAATATCTCTCAAAGGGTTTGTAAATGAAAAACATGTTTGAACCACGGTGAGAGATAAGTTTTTGCATAAATACTCCCCCTCCACATGTGCTTAATAGTTTTAATGGTTAAATGCACAGTGAGGAAAGAGCACGTACTTTTTGAATTGATCCACTAAAGATAGACAATCTCCCGCGAGACACGGTTACGTTGAATAGTTAAAGAGTTACATTGTCAGTTTTTAGGTGACAACTAGCTCTAATAACTACCTTGAAGGTGTAGACAAACCTCGAAAGGTTGTCATACCCGTCAGAGTTCATGTCTATCAAGAGCTTCTCGAATGGTACCTTCTACTAAGACGAGTCCTTTGCGAGACACGTTTACATCACTAGCGAACTAGCTTGAAATTATTACCCGTCCAGGACAAGTCTTTTCGAGTTACAAACAGTTTAGTACCGTCAATTCGTTGGTTAAGTCTGAGGTACACGGATTCATTTGCATTCAGCACAACATATTTCTTATCACACAAATTTTCTCCCCCTCAAAAATGGCATATAAAAATGTTATTTTTGAATGGTTGAGAATAAATATGACCATTTTGAGTGTTTGTGGGAAGAGTGACCACTGTGAACAATTTGTGAACAAAGTTTTGAAATCAAATACTCCCCCTCAACTTGGAATATAAACGGTTGAGGTTTTGAAAAAAATCATATGGGGAAGTACTTGTCTTTTTGAGCAAAACCTTGAATAATGAAAGGTTTGATAGGTTTTACTCAAAAATAAGAAGCTTTCGCTCCTTTTATAAGGATTGTGGCACTGAGGCGTACCACAGGGTCCTTTCTTGACCATTACGGGTTGTACACTGTTATGTGTGCACAAGCCATTAACATATATAATCATGCATCCAAAATCATATGAAGGAAACAATTCAAGGGGTACCAGGAAGTGCAGTGATGTTCCCAGGAGTGCGCACGGGGCGTTGAAAGCCGGTGATGTTTTTCCTGGGTCGACCACCAACATAGCTCTCCAAGCGTCTGAACTGATCCCTTCTGAACAACCGTTCATCAATCATGGTGATGATCCTTCTCACATCCCTTCTATCCTGAGAGTTCCAGCGCTTAGGATTCCCAACTTTCATGCGTATATCCTTCAATCTGTACGCCAATCCATCCCTAACCAACTTCAATGTATGATCCCCAAATTTGTGGAGCTCACTACACGCCATTAAGCAGTTTCTTCGAAGTTCACTGCGGTAAACAACGCCGAAAGGTTTGCTGATGAGCGTGAGTTGTTTAAGCTGGTTGATGTCGGGAAGATCAAGCTGTGGTGGAGTGAAGTTTACACGTTTCTGATATGATTCAACAGCCATCCGGATATCTTCGACACGTTCTTTGATCACGATGCGTCTAATGAAGATGAGAACTGACTTGATAAATTCACGTTGAACGTCAGTCGAGAATTGTCTCATACGACCCTGTACTTTGGCAAGATACATGTCTTCGATGTCGTTGAGGGACAAGTTCTCAAAGTCAGCTTCGGAGAATCCATAGTCCTGTTCATCTTGTCGTTTGACTATGATATTCTTTAAGAATGTGTAGTCCCACTTAGACTTGAGATCAATGTGTTTGATGGCCACGATGTCCTTAGAGCTGTACACTGCATGTTGAGACTTCTGAACCAGGCAGCTTCTGTAGTAGATTCTTCGGCGTTCAGGCCAATGATGAATCCCATACAATGCATCTTGGTCGTATGCTTGCACATTGTCAGAAAACAAGTGAGTTGCACGTTCCTCGATAGCTATGCAGTTTGAGTAGATGGCCGCTGGGAATGGAAGAGTCAATGATGTAGTGTATTTTCTTGAACCATCGCCACCATGGAGAAGAAATTCCAGGTCTTTGTTGAAGAAATATCGGAAGGGAATCCTTGGTTCGTCTGCTTGGCCAATGGTTGGTAGAGGTTTGGTCCAATCGGTGTAGTATGGAGGGTTGTCCCTTTGTGTGAAGTCAATGTTTGCTTCCGGATTGAGCCAATCCATGTTGTTAGACATAGCTCGAGCGATGTTCTCAAGATGATATTCGACCTCGAGGGCACTTTCAGAGCTGTCTTTCCATAGTTGAAAGGCATCATTCTTGATTCGCTTCAATTCAGATTTCGTCATTTTCTTCACATGGAACTTTTCTTGCAACAGTTTTGCATGCTCCAATGTTGAACCATCTACCAATTCTTGGCCTTCATCAGGGTAGGGAGTTTGATTGACAAGTGTGGAGAACCAGTCATACTCTTCGGTTTTATCGTCATCTAGCCATGTTACGACTCCAGGTTGAGTCGTCTTCGTCTTCTTTTTGGAAGGCCGAGATGATGATACTGGTTTCTGCACTTGTTTGGGTGAGGTGGGTTGTTGTCGGGGCTCAAGGACCTCTTCATCGTCACCACCCGTATACTAAAAGTGATCACCTGTTTTATGAGTCAGGGGTGGTAACTCGGAATCGTCCCGAGGTTTATCAGTAGAAGACCGAGGTGATGGAGACTTATGTTGAGAAGAAGTCCGATGTGGAGGAGGTGGCATAGATGTAGATTGACCAGACTGCTTCTGACGTTTAGGTGCAGAGTCCTTATCCTTATCATCGTCATCTCTTGGCCGTTTGGGTTGATCGGCTGACTCCTTGCATGATGAGCTGAGTTGAAAAGCAAGTAGACCTTCAAAAAATTTAGCTTCTTCCGAAGTAAACGTTCCAGATCGCTTTGACATTTGCATCACTAGTTTAGCGATTAACTCAGATTCAGAGAGGTCAGGTTCTTTGGCCATTGTATGTTTAACCAATGCGACGATGTTAGGGGTGAGTTGTCTGGAGAATATTTCTCTAGTCACACCGAGGACAGTGTCGAGAAGAAACTTGTGGGTTTGATCTCTTGCTGACTTCTCCAGTTCCTTTTGGACTTTTGGAACGATATCTTGAAGGTACTTTTGAGTGTAACCTTCAATCATTTCATTCAGTTCCT
This sequence comes from Chrysanthemum seticuspe, assembly GCA_019973895.1. Lineage (NCBI taxonomy): Eukaryota > Viridiplantae > Streptophyta > Magnoliopsida > Asterales > Asteraceae > Chrysanthemum > Chrysanthemum seticuspe. The sequence goes on from BPTQ01000004.1 coordinate 229,299,312, forward strand.
CTTTTTGATGACTCTTCATGAACTTCTGAACAAATTCCCTTTCTTTTTCCATCTTGTCTTTCTCATCATTCAAGTACTGAATTTGGTCAGCAAACCAATTCATTTTTCTGTAAAGTATGTCCTTCTTTCTGACTTGTTGGACAGCTTTCACAATCTTTTGATGAGTCTCAGAAATCCAAAATTTAGGTGGTTTCTTCACGGATTTGGATGATGATCTGGTTGACTTCGTTGATGGTGGTGGTGATGAATGAGATGAAGAGTCCGATGATGAGGAGACATGAGGAGACTTCATGTCCTTAGGAGTTTCTGAGGTTTTCTCCTTTGAGTGTGTTGGACTGTCTAGAAGAAACTTTGTATAATCATCCTCGTCATCCTTAGACTTTTCTTTCTCAGTTATCTGTTTCTCAAAATCATAGACAATAGTGTCCTCCATAGGCTGTTGTTGTTGCAGAAGAGTGGTGGCACCAGCTCCCTTATCGGGTTGATTAACCGCATCAGGAGATGGTTTAGAGTGGGCAGCTCCACTTGATCCTCCAGGGCCACCCATTTGATCTTTAGCAAATTCTTCGGCCTTGTGAAGGTGTCTGACTTTGTGAAACTTCTTCCTGTATGCATGATCCAATTGCTCTTCTTCATCTTCAGAGCTTTCATCCTGAGATACAAGTGCAGTAGTCTTCTCTTTTCCTTTAATAGTTTGAGGACTTGGAGGTTTTGGTACTGAGGGATCTTCATCCTTTGCAGTTTCAGAGAATGTGATCTCTTCATCTGTGTCAGTAGCCTCAGAATCCTCGTCCCTGAGTTGTCTTTGCGGTTCAAGTGAAAGGATCGGAGTGGCTTCTAGAGAAGGAACTTTCTTCTTAGGAGTGGGTTTCCTCTTTGGAATGGGTTTCTTCTTAGGAACATTCCTTTGACTATCTGTACTTGTGATACTTCCAGCACTTCCTTTTCTGGTTCTCCTTACAGGTGTACCAGAAGATTTTTCGTCGAGGTGACCAACTTTGCCTTGTTTGACTGCTTCCAGATATCTTTTGTACGTTTCGAGCTTTCTGACATTTTCAGTTAGGAGGAAATCTGGCAGCACAGCACCTTGTTTCTTTGTAGACGTTTCCTTGATTCTTACAGAAAGAATAGGTTCCGTCAACATGTCGTGATTGTCGGGGTCATTGAGCCTCTTGGGGATGTCAGGATGAAGTCCAAGTGCTCTCTGGATCAACAATTTGGTATATCTGATGTAGGGAATCTTTGAGCCAAGTTTGTTGAGAAATGACATCATGTCATCCCAAATCAGAGCTTCGATAGCGATGTGTTTCTTGTTGACCAATGCCCAGAAAATCTGCAGTTCCACGAGCTTGGGGTGCTCATGGCCGCTGTCACGACCAGAAACAGACTTGGTGATGATCATGTAGAGTGTTCTCCATGGTTGAGGAATACTCTTAAGCTCTACTAGAGAGTGCTTGTTGATTACTCCTGTAGCCTCGTCATAACCGATATCGATTAAGAATTGGAGAGTGAGCTCTTCAGCAGGTGAGGCATATAGTTTGGTTGGATCGACTTCAGGAATTAGGAGAACAGCCCTTAAGTCTGCAGGTGTAATGATGACTTGTTTGTGATTCAGAGTCACCGTCACAGCAGTTTGTCCTTTGACCCTTTCCATAGTGTTCCAGAACTGTTGGATGTAGATCTCAGGGACAGTTGCAGAGTTAGTAAGCATGTTCTGATATGGATGAGTCCTCAGAATATCAATGGCAATAAGACATGAAGATTCAGAGCAAGTGAGGGTGTCAAAGTCAACACGGAGGTTATTCTTTCCAATCTTCATTGGATAGCCATGAGGATAGATATCAGCAATGGAGAGAACTTCAGGTGCATCCACATTCATTTGTTCAGCCATGTCGTGATCTGAAATAACATTAGCCAAAAGAACCAACATATCGAAAGACATAATGTTAGTCAACAGAAGGTCTTATTGTCTAGTTGTTGAATGTACAGTGATAATGATTGTTACGAGTCCTAAGTCACTTGTATGTTCAATCAATGATATCGTGAAATGTTTCGTGAGTTAGTTAACTTTAAGTTTTAAAGTTTATTTTATCACTTATTGTTCACAACATATCAAACGATTTAAGTTTATTAGTGACATTTTTTGGATTCGTGATGATATGATTAGTTTATTTACAAGTTTGTACAAGTAACAATTCATCATGAAGGTCAATCCAGGGTTAAGCGTAGTTTTGGCAAAGCTATGCGTAGACAGGTATGATATATGCTTAGGCGTAAACTTACGCGTAGAATCCTATCTTACGCGTAAGAAATGTTACGCGTAGGAAAAGGAGTCCGTATGCGTAGAGCTTATGCGTAGGCATATATTTAACCTTACGCGTAAGGCTACTCGTAAGAGTTGACCTTAAGCGTAGGGGTCACTGTTTACGCATATCCTTCACAGGATACGCGTAGTCCATTGTAGAACCTTAAGCGTAGAAGCTACGCGTAAGACAAGTCTTACGCATAACAATCTACTCGTAAGGTGATCCTTATGCGTAGATAATCAAATGACCTTGATTCTGAATTATAAGTGTAGCAATCCTGAAATAAATCCATCAAATCATCAATATTAACACATACATTCAGTTTATCAATAGATCATGGCACTAACATATGTTACACAGTTATGCGTAGAATTGCATACGCGTAGACTAAACCCTAGTTCTACGCGTATCAAATCTAGCCATAGATTAAGCACCAAACTTTTTCTGGTATATCATAGACGTTGTGTGAACATGTAGACCAAGTTTTAACACTTTTTATGCAGTGAATCAAAAACACCCAAAGTTTATGAACTTTAAACCCTAGTTTCGAATTGATGATCAATTCGTGTTTCTGGGTGGTTTTCAACAATGGAAATGATTAATTCAACAAGAAATAAGCATGACCCAACAATCTTTTAGACCACAACACTTCTCATTTGAAAATACCCAATTCGACTCATAAACCCTAGTTTTTCAAATTCATATTATTCGTGTTTCTGGGTGGATTTTGATGGTTAAAATGGAATCAATGATGTATTAAGAACGTTTTGACACAAACCATTTCACCACAAACACACTCACACTGATTGTGTGTTCATACGCATACGCGTAGAGCACATAATCATTCATATCTTTTGTTTTAACCGTTGGATTTACATGAAAATCAAAACCATTGCTTGTAATTACGTTTAGATTATGAAAACACTTACAATATGATGATCAAAAACACGGATTTGAATCTTGAATATTAGGCGTAGAATTTGAAATGAGTGTAATGAATGTGAAAAGTTAAAGTAAGGTGAAGGTGTTTTATCAAAAATGACTTTGTGTTTTTGGCAGTTTCGGTCCCTCCACCTTTTCCATTTTCATCCAAAGCTTTTTAACTTCCAATTTTGTTACCAAATGAAGATTTTTAGAAAAGAACCTTGACGACACTCCCCCTCGACTTGAGAAAAAAATAATGAAAGGTTGTTTATTAAAGTCCGAGGAGTGTCTTTGAGCCAGGAAATGTACCACCATTTGTAAAACGAAACAACCGAGATATGATAACATGCAAGTACACAGATGTTTTGAAGCAGTTAATGGATTATTTTCTCCCCCTCAACACTTGATCGGAAAAATACTGAATTTTGAAAGATAAAAGTGTTGACGGAAGAAATGTACTTGCCATGTTTAAAGAAAATAGATGAGGAGAATATTTTTGGTGTTTTATCAGGGTTTATATTTTTGTATTTTGTCTTTGAAAGATTTTTTATTTATTTACAAAAGATGTTTTGGTGTTTGACAGGTTTTTAAGACGGTTTTAAGAGGTCATCCAGTTCCTCTTGAGTCAAACACCTCATACCAATTCGGTGAACCAACTCATTAAACCTAGCGGGAGGCAAGGCTTTGGTGAGCAGATCTGCCAATTGGTATTCAGTACCCACAAAGTATAATTCAACGGTACCCTGCTCCACATGATCCTTGATGAAATGATAGCGTAGATCGATGTGCTTTGATTTCGAGTGCTGAACTGAGTTGCATGAGATTGCAATGGCACTCCGATTGTCGCAGTACATCGGGATTCTGTCAAATACATAACCATAGTCTTTGAGTTGTGTTCTCATCCAAATGACTTGAGCACAACACGCGGACATGGCTACATATTCTGCTTCAGTTGATGACAGTGATGTACAATCCTGCTTCTTTGATTGCCAAGACACCAGTTTATCACCGAGAAATTGTAGTGCTCCTGAAGTACTTTTCCTTGAGTCTAGGCAACCTGCGTGATCAGCGTCATGCCCGAGGGGCTTGTTTGAGACCATAAAGGGCTTTGTTCAGTTTGTAAACATGGTTCGGGAACTCAGGATCAACGAATCCATCTGGTTGGCTGACATAGACCGTTTCTTTAAGTTGTCCATTTAGAAACGCCGTTTTGACATCCATCTGATAGACCGTCATGTTCATATGAGCCGCGAACGCTAGAAATATCCGAACAGCCTCAAGACGAGCAACTGGAGCAAAAGATTCTTCAAAGTCTATCCCTTCTTCCTGACGATAACCCTTAGCAACTAGCCGTGACTTGTTTCGGATCACATTCCCTTCAGCATCCAATTTGTTTTTCCAAATCCATTTTAGACCAACGACGTAGACCCCTGTTGGTCTTTCAACCAGTTCCCATACTTCAAGACGTTTGAATTGGTTGAGTTCTTCTTGCATGGATTCAATCCAGTTGTCTTTTGTCATTGCATCCTTAATGTTTTTAGGTTCAGATTGGCAGACAGTGAGTGCATAAATGCAGTGTTCACCATCTGAGTGAAGACGTTGTCTCGTAACGACTGGTTGATTCGGGTTGCCAATAATGTTAGCCAGAGGATGGTCTTTTGTCCATCTATGTGTAGAGGGTTGATGTTGGTATACATTGTGCAGATTCTGAGGATTCAAATGGTTTGTTGAAGATTCCGCGACATCTGGTGCAGCAGTCTCATTGGCAAACGGGTTGAAGAACGCATTTGGATCAAAATCTGCGGGTGGGGGTACTTCATTCAGAATATCATCAGCTGGTTCATCATTGTTGGAAGCGGTGTGTTCAACTGTTGTGTTGGAGTCAATTGGTGTAGGTGCATCTTCAACAGTGGTTGTTGTAGCAGGTGTATCAGGTATAGGAATATTATCAGGTTGTGCAGCGGAGACAGCGGATACACCAGGAGCACGTTCATCAATATCGTCACAGAACAGAGGAGCAAATAACCTTTCCATTTGTTGACGAGTTAGCTGAGGGCTTTCTTCAGCTGATGATGGGGTTTGAGGGAAGTTTAAACGGTTGTGACCGGGTTCTAAGCTGTTATGCTCAGAAGCCATCTCCGTGAGTTCATCGAAATGAGCATGAATCGTTTCCATTACCTCCTTAGTTCGACGATTCCAGATTCGGAAACCTTTAGAATTGTCACAGTATCCAATAAAGACTCCAATATCAGCTTTTGCTTTGAGCTTTCCAAAATCATCACGATCATTATTCGGATAGCAAAGGGATCCAAATACATGAAAGTGTTTGAGGTTCGGTTTGTAGTTGTGGACAAGCTCAAAAGGTGTTTTGTTGTGGCGTTTGGTGATCATGGAACGGTTTTGAGTATAGCATGCAGTAGATACAGCTTCTGCCCATAAGTAATCTGGAAGTTTAGCATT